>CM067373.1:128402014-129002014 GCA_034401795.1 Chaetoderma sp. LZ-2023a | reverse complement strand
TGTGGGGTGGAGAGGCCGGGTCCGTATCTAGGGAGGTAAGTATCAACTCTCTCGTGAAAAAAGAAATCCTAGATTTCGTTTATTTCACTTCAAGAGTATACTTACCTCCCTAATACTTTTGATATTGCCAGAATTCGAAAGTGAATCTGGCGGGAGGGAGGCGAGGTCAAAAGACCAGCTCATCCCTATACGCTTTTCTGCGTTTAAGGCACTTAAACTTCTGAAACTGTAAGAAAAAACAGTCAGGATTTGACTAACCATCGGATAACACCACCGATGTATGAGAGATGACCGAATGTCATATGCGCTCCCCCCCCTCCTTCCTGGGAGGAAGAGTCGACTGACCTCAATGTCCTATACGCTCTCTACGTACAAGTGCCATGTACTACAGGACAGAGACGAAAAAGCTCCATTTTCGTAACTCTCAACAATGAACCACACAAATACACAAACCATCACCATATTAATAACGGGTAATCGTGACAATACAATCAACAACGGACAACACATGAACAAGACTGACCTTGTTGAAAATGGCTGCTGACATCATCTTCCCATTGGTAAAGACTGATGCAGGCCCAAAAAAGTGGGTGTTTCCATAAATTAATTGTGAAATATATAAGTAATGAGGAAAAACCTCCTCAAAAAATATAAACCGATTTATTTTTTCAAAACCGACAAGGCGAGAGGATTAGAGGTGTCACGGAGATAATGGTCTGTAAAACTTGACTCACAGTGCCACTGAGCCACCGACATAATATCATCCACAGGGACCCCATTAAATAGGGCCGTGGATGTCACTACGCCGCGGACACTGTGAGCCTTGGCCACGTCAACCTGCTTCCCGGTGGCGGATTTATGGCAAAACTGAATGCATTCCGCAATCCACCTGGAAATGGTGTCCTTAGAAGCCCTCCCATGGGGTTCAATATATGACAACCATAACGCTGACTGGTCGGTGCGCCATGCCGCCGTACGTTGTTTGTACCGGCGCAGCGCCCGGACGGGACACCATGCTTTAGAATTAGGATCATATCTAGTTAAAGCAGGCAAAATAATAGGTTGACCTGGATATTTCAACGACTGATTTTTAGCCAAGAAATTAATCCTAGGTAGCAGCTTAAGGCCTTCCCCTGAAACCACAAAACGGTCATCCTCGGCTGATAAGGCATGAATTTCACTCCTACGCCTAGCCGAGGCCGCAGCAATTAAAAACACAGTCTTCAGTGTTAATAGTTTCATAGAAATGGAACTAAGTGGTTCAAAAGGCTTATCACCTAGTACTTGAAGCACTAGCGATAAACTCCAAGACGGAATCACAGGTGGATTCCTTGGTCTTAGATTGCCCATGCCTTTAATTAATACATTCAATGTATTCACTTCATCACTTCCCCTCTTAGCCAAGCAAGGAATAACAGACATTAATGCTGACTTATAACCAGCAATAGAGTTAGGCTTGAGGCTATAGGCATCATAGAGGTGACAGAGGAAATCAGCTACTACTTGAATAGATGAATCCATTGGATCAATACATCTATTTGAGCACCATTCTGCACATCTGTTGATTTTATAATTATATGCTCTGGAGGTTGACCCCCTCCTGGCTTTGGCCATAAACATGGCTGCTTGCTCAGAAAAGCCCTCCTTAATTCTAGATTCCTTGACAACATCCACGCAGTCAATCTGAACATTGACGGATTGTTGTGAAGGGCCTTGCCCTGGAAGATAATATCGTCCATCAGAGGCAGAGGAACCGGATTGCAGACCAGAAGGTCCAGCAGATCCGTATACCATGATCGGCTTGGCCAATCCGGGGCGATCAGAAGCACTTGGCATTCCTCTTGTCTGATTTTCTGAAGAATTTTTGGAATCAGGATTGCTGGAGGGAATGCGTATGCATACATTCTCCCCCAGCTGATAGCTAACGCATCTGTTGCGAAAGCGCTTGGATCCGGAATCGGAGAGACGTACGTCGTCATCTTCGCATTCCTCTTCGTTGCGAACAAATCGATGTTGGGTTTCCCCCAATGGTCGAACAGACGATCCGCCACACATTGATTTAGTTGCCATTCCGTGGGTAAAACACTCATCCTTCGGCTCAATGAGTCTGCTAGCAGGTTTAACCTTCCCGGAATATGAACTGCTTTCAAGGTAATCTGGTGATCCAGACACCAACAAAGCAGTTTCCATGTCATCATACAGAGACTGGGCGACTTCGTTCCGCCCTGGCGGTTTATGTAAGTCACAACTGTTGAGTTGTCTGAACGAATAAGAACAATCTTGCCCTGAACTTTCTGTAAGAAATGTTCCAGGCCCAGGTCTACTGCTCTTAGCTCCAGTAGATTTATATGTTCCTTTGACTGTTCCAGATTCCAAAGCCCTGATATCGTGGATTCTTCCAGGCAAGCTCCCCAGCCCTCCATCGATGCATCTGTATACACAGTCACCTGAGGGTGGGGAGGGGTTAGCAAAACCCCCGGCAAGAGATTCTCTGTATTCAACCACCATTGCAGGTGGTGAATCAGAGGCGCCAACACTGACACATTCGAGTCCAGCGAACCTGTACTCTGGGTCCATTGTGTCATGAGAAACAACTGGATCGGCCGCCTGCGTAAGGCGGCCTGAGGAATGACTGGTTCCAACGAAACCATCAACCCCAGCATTCTCAAGTAAACCCGTGCCAGGACATGACGACTGTCGCACACTGACTGAATCAACGAGATGAGTTTTTGAACTCTCTCCTGAGTAGGATAAACATATCCTGTCTCTAGATCGAAGAACATCCCCAGGTAAACAAACTTCTGGGATGGAGTCAGCTCTGATTTTGGGAAATTGATCAACCAGCCCAAGTCTGTGAGAATTTTCAAAACAATCTCCAGATTGGCGGACAAACTTTCCCGGGTGTGCGCTTTCAACAGCCAGTCGTCTATGTACGTGTGGACTGCTATGCTTCTCCTGCGGAGGTATGCTGTGATCGCAAGAACCACACGGGTGAAAACCTGAGGAGCCGTGGAAATTCCGAAGGGCAACACCCTGAATTCCCACTGTCTGCCCTGGAATGCAAATCTCAGGAAGCGACAGAAACTCCCGTGGATGGGGATGTGGAAATAAGCGTCCTTCAAATCTATCGACGCCGTCCACATCCCCCTCTCCAACCCCGCCAACACCGAGCGCACCGTTTCCATCTTGAAACTGGGCGTCTCGATGAACTTGTTCAATGGCTTGAGGTTGAGAATCGGTCTCCACCCTCCGGTGCGTTTTGTTACTAAGAACAGGGTTGAATAGAAGCCCGGACACCTTTGTGCCGGCTGAATAGCTCCCTTTTGTATGAGGGAATTTATCTCCTCCTCGATACACAACCTTTGCTCTGGATCCCTCGGAATGGGAGTCCAGACTGGCACCAGAGACAGTCGCGACGGCGGGCCTGTCACCCACTCTGGATGATACCCGACGGAAAGCCATCGCAAGACTAAACGGTCCTGAGTTAACCGTTCCCACTTTTGCATGTGGCCGGCTAGCCGGCCTCCCACCGGCCCACCTAGGGACCGCGGTGGACACGAGGCATGCAAGAGCGGCACTGTCTCCGTCGCCATACACACCGGCGTGGTTCTTACCGCGGTAAGCGTACTGTCAGGAACGATAACCACGCCCAGATCCTCGCGCGCCCCGCCCCGCCCCGCGCGCACCTCGGTGCGCGGGCGGCTGCTTGGCTGACGGCGCCTGAGGAACCTGCGCCCCCCTCGCTGCTGGCCGAATCGCACGCGGCCGAGGCCGACGCTGCGACGGTGGCTGGCCACTGACCTGGCCAGCACCACCTCGAGCCTGCAGGGGACGATACGCCGGGGCCGCGGCGCGAGCGTTAGCACGACGCAGCACATCAAACTGCTCGCGCAGCGCCCTCTGGTTATTCACCAGGGTGACCGTCTCTTGGAGGTGGCGACATCCCTCACCTCCAAAAAGACCAGGGCCCGTCATAGGCGTACGCAGTAGCCTATTGTACAGGTCCTGAGACGGGCACAGATTGTCCAGGGCAAACGTGCGTCTTGCCCTGACACTCCTGGTCACCGCCCGAGTCATACAGTCCAGCGCCAGGTTAATACCATCCTGGATGGTTCGCTGGACAGTGACCGGACTTGGCTGGCGCGATGCGGATGCCGTTACTACCCCCTGTAACAGCTGGGAGACGTGGGACAGAGCGGCAATCGAAGCCCTCCCACTCTCCTCCGCATCACGCAACGCGGTATTCGCCGAACGCAACGCGTCCGCGCACAAGACACCCGTGTCAGAACGGGAGCCTGGCCGCGCATCCTCACCCAAAGCCGCGCGGTCATCCACGCTGGGCTTGGGTACCACACCGTACCGCTGGTAATCCAGGGGCACGATGCGACAACGCCTGGCCACCTCGCGAGGGGCCTTCGCGAGACGTCCACTCGACTTAATGGACGACTCCGCCGCCTTGAACATGTCAACGACATGCTCCGCCAGCGGCAGAGAAGGCATAGCGTTAGCAGTCGGTTTCCCAGCTAACCACGGCGTGTGAACACGCTGGCTAGCCGACTGCTCCACGGGCAGATCAGGCCTAACGCTCACCAACCACTGGCAAGCGTCATACCAATCCTCCTCCGTGGCTAACTGCGAGCGCTCTACAAGACGGGGTCCTTCGTCTTCCTCCTGAGCGCAAGCAGTAGAGCTTGACGGCGGGTATGCTGATACACCTGGCAAGCCAGGGAAAACACGCGGGCCTGACAGCACCGGCATGAGAATATCACTGGTTTGACCAGGAGCAGGCACCGTGGCAGAGCGCGGGGTATATATAGTCTCACCACGGGCCCGGCCAGCACCAGCAACACCCTCGGCAAGCCGAGGTATGCGGTACCGCTGGCCATCAGCAGCGCCCTGGGCCACCACCTGAGCCGCGGACTTTACTCCAGGGTGAGTAAAACCGTGGAATAAGGCGCCTGTATTCCCCGCGAGGGGTGCACAAACGTCTTCATCCATGTCCACGTCGTCAGACGGCGACCCTAGCAGGTAATCCTCATTACCCTGGTCAGAAAGATTAGACCCCGGGTCAGCAAAGAGAGCTAACCCGGGCTGACCAGGAACGGTGCCATAGGAGGTACTGGCCACCGCGGCGTGCGGATACCCCTGGACTGATAAGCAGCCCGCGGGTTCCAGCGACAACCGTCCACGGTCCCCTATCGGCGCGGCAATAAGCCTGCTGCCAGGGCCGTGGAACGCCCCCTCTAATGGGGCCACCTCTGAATCGTCGAACAACGGAAGCGGACTAAGGAAAATCGATCCAGAGGCGGGGATTACCTGCTCCGAAGCCGATGATGAGGACAGTAAAGGATTTGGTCCAGGAAGCATGCCGCGAAGCAACCCTGGAACCAAATCCTTTACTGCCCTCTTCATCTCTCCCAACATCTCGGTCCGGAAGGCCTCCATATCCACCGCGGACGAGACCTTCCCCTTACCCTTCCTACTTACAACCTCTCGTTTCCGCTTCTTCTTCTTCTCCTCCTCTACCACCTTGTCCGTCGCCTGTAAGCAGCACAAGAATTCGGACATTAACTCGCCCCCCCCAGTGCTTACATATGTCACAATTAACCAATGGACCACAAGGGCTACATTGAGAGCACAGATGCGGCCAGAACTTTACATGAATAAAACGACCACAGGACGCGCAACCCGGTCCCTGAAACAGGGCAAAGGACAAGGAGAATGAGCAACTAGTTAAGCTTAGAAACTCAATCCAACTCAAAGAGAAGGAAAACGATCATAAAGATCAATATACATCAGAAACCAGCATAGCGCTTGAATAGCTGATAAACACATAGCCAGGCTGATTATGACGTCATTAATCCCGTGACAGGAAAATTCGATCCCAACAAAACATCCAAGTGCAAAGACGAATTGTATGCTGAATGGATAAGTCGACTACACAACCATCAGATACATATAGATAACTCTTTTCTGGCAAAAATGTTAATTATCTCCCTTTGTTTGTTTACAATAATTAACATCACCACATTATCAATAACTAGATACCTGACACTTTGTATAGACAAACCATCCAACGTGACGAACCGGAGAACTCCACCATCTGCACGCCTCTTAACTCTCTCCACCTCATGGGGAAGGAATTGGATCAAGAGGGCAAAGTGAGAAGACCTTTATATTAGGCCTCCAACTCACTGGACATATTATTCATTTGGTTAGATAACCTAACAGAGTTAGTAGGAAATGGAACCATGGTGGAGAGAAAAACTAACTCTCTGCACTGTGATGCGACCACCTAGCGTCATACAGACCTGTGGACATAAACAGAGAGAAATTAGTCATAGGTAGCACCGAGTTGACATAACCCAACTAACCAAGGCGCTTATCACGGTAACCGCGAGTCCCGGAAACACAATACACCGGGAAGAAAACTCGCTAATTTTACTAGAAGTCACCTGATTTAAAGGTCCTAAGTCCCCCTTTGGCGAATCTTTCCGTCCTGCCATCCAAATCAGTGACTATCACACCAAAAAACACCACTTAAACAGTCTAAGATTAAGGAAAAGCTATTTCAACAAAAAGACATGTGTGAACTCTCTGCCAATAATCTAGCAAAGAGGAAGTGCTAGTCTGCGCATGCGCGGTGGTGGGGCTGGCATCCGCCAGACTACGCTCTGACTCCCTGCCCAGTAGGGGCACCTAACTGTTTTAAATCTGAGTGTTTATTGTGTGAAAGCCGATATTTAGCAATATCAAAAGTATTAGGGAGGTAAGTATACTCTTGAAGTGAAAAAAACCCTTGAGTTTTGTCCTATCAAATTGACCGTGAACTTTTGATGGCATGGTCATTGAATCATGTTACCTCATTATATGGAAGGATGTGTCCCTGTATATAAACTGCTAAGTTGAGCTATTTAACGCAAAATGTTAGTTTTGATAAAAGGCATGTTTTAGCAAGGACACAGTGACCTTGACCTTTGACATTTTGAGTCCAACGTGCCATTCTTACTCATGACAAAGAAGCATGTGTCCAACCTTGGCTCCAGTATGATTAAGCAAACATGATATATAAACAGTGAAATTGAGCTAAACACAAAGGATTACTGTTGAAAGAAGTTTTTCCCAAGACCTTTTGACCACGAAGGCCATTGTGTCATGCTCTCTCAGTATAAGGAAGCGTGTGTTTAAGTTTGGGTCCTGTATGATTAACCAAATGACATATGAACAACTATGTAGAGCTATGTCAAGATAACCTTGACCTTTGACCTTTTTCCCCAAACATCATTGTATGATGCCATCCAATTATAAAGTATGTGTCCAAGGTTGACTCCAGTATACTTAACCAAAGATGAGATATGAATTGCGAAGTTGAGCCAATGCAATGTCAATATTGAAAAAGCAGAGGTTTTTACCAATGTCAGTGACCTTGACCTTTTCACCCCACAGTCATCATGTGACGCCCTATCAATATACGCAAACATCTGTCCAAGCTTGGGCTCAGTATGATTAACCAAAGTTGAGATATGAATTGCTAAGTTGAGCAAAAGGGAAAATTAACCTTTGACCTTTTGAGGCCATTGTCATAAACAGAAAAGTTGAGCCAAATGGTAAATGTTAATGTTGAAAAAACCTAGTTTTTATCAAGGTCACAGTGATCTTGATCGCTGACCTTTTGACCCCAAGGTCATCGTTAGATGCTGTGTAATTAATGAAGCACGTACCCTAGTTTGGGTTCAGTATCATTAACCATACCTGAGATATAAACAGAAAAGTTGAGCTAAAAGCAAATTGGATGACGACGATGACGCGACCGCACAATGTGCAAGGTATCGCAATAGCACGCTCTACTTCGAAGTCAAGCTAAAAACAAGAGGCCCAAGGGGCCTGTGTCGCTCACCTGGAGCACCATCAATTTTTGTCAAAATTGTTGGTGGGTGGTTTAGCAGTCTTTTAAATGAGTTTGTGGACATTTTTGCAAGTGAAATATGGCCGCCAAACACTACATTTTGATTGCCCCATGGCGCCCATGTTTTTTTTGATGGATCAACTTCCCTTGAACAAATTTTAATGGCCCAAATTTTGGCCTGATCCCTTCAGCGGTTCTGGAGGAGTCATTTTTGTGAAAACCAGGTCATCCACGATGGTCGCCGAACCACTTGGTCAAGCAAGTCCTCTTGAACAAACTTGGCTTACCTCTTGGCCTAGATGAAGATTCCTCAAGTGGTTTCAGAGAAGATTTTTAAAGACTTTTCCTGAAATGGCCGCTGGGCAAATTGGCTGATCGGGTTCATTTGAACAAACTTGGATCCTTATGCCTTAAGGATGCTTCCTGCTAAATATAATTGAAATTGGCCTGATAGTTCTCAAGACATTTTAAATTTCCCATTGCTTTAGCATGGGAGTTTTTGGTGGGAAAATGATCCAAGATGGCTGCCAAACCGTTTATCCGACAGTTTCGAAAATTGCAAATTTGAGATCAGAATACCCAAAAACCTACATAAAACAAATTTTGGCCTCAAAATCCATCAAATAAAAAAATCCAATATGGCTGCCAGACACTATATTTTGGTTGGTCCACTTTTGACGAATCAACTTCTCTTGAAGAAACCTTAATCGTGCTTAGTTCCTAATTATATATCACAAATTTCGGCCTGATCGCTTCAGCGATTCTGTGGAAGTTGTTTTTGTGAAAACTAGGTCATCCAAGATGGCCGCTGAACCATTTTGTCAATTAAGTTCCCTTGAACAAATTTGATTCAGCCCTTACCCTAGATCATATTTCGTGAGTTTTGAATCGATTCCTCAAATGGTTTGGGAGGAGATTTTTAGACATTTCTAAAAATCAGCCGAAATCCAAGATGGTCGCCGGCCAAATTGGCCGATCGGGTTGGTTTGAACAAACTTGAATCTCTATGCCTTAAGGATGCTTCATGCCAAATATAATTGAAATCGGCCCAGTAGTTCTTGAGAAGATATTTTAAATTTCCCATTGCTTTAGTATGGGAGCTTTTGGCGGGAAAATGATCCAAGATGGCCACCAAACCGTTTATCCGACAGTTTCAAAAATTGCAAATTTGAGATCAGAATACCCAAAAACCTAAATAAACCAATTTCGGCCTCAAAATCCATCAAATAACAAAATCCAATATGGACGCCAAACATGCTATATTTTGAATGGCCCACGGCGGCCATGTTTTTAGACGGATCAACTTCTCTTGAACAAATTTTACTGGCCCTTAGTCTCTAATCATATCTGCCAAATTTTGGCCTGATCTCTTCCGCGGTTCTGGAGAAGTTATTTTCGCTAAAACTAGGTCAACCAAGATGGCCGCCAAACTATTTGACCAATTAAGTTCCCTTGAACAAATTTGGTTGAGCTCTTGCCCTAGAGCATATTTCATGAGGTTTCCTTCAATCCCTCAAGCGGTTTCTGAGATTTTTAAAGACATTTCTAAAAATCGGCCAAAATTCAAGATGGCAGCTGGCCTAATTGGCCGATCGGCTTCATTTGAACAAACTTGGATCACTATGCCCTAAGGATGCTTCCTGCCAAATATAATTGAAATTTACCCAGCAGTTCTTGAGAAGTCGTTTAAAGGAAAAGTTGATGGACGGATGGACGGTCGCCACGACATAACCTCACTTGGCCTTTCAGGCCAGGTGAGCTAATGATGTACATAGTAGAGTGACAGCAACAGTTTCCAATCAAATTAGTTTCCAAGTATTCCATATGGAATGGTATACATTTTAATGAAATTTTCAAAGCTGGTTTGTAGGATTAAGTGTAATTATTGTTTACTGACCTTCTCCCGGGGTGCAGACATGTTCATGAGGACAATCACTAAAGCCACATATACTCGTCTCTCTAGTAGTACATAGTTCATCTGCCCGACACGGCTGTCTCTATAAAATAAATTTTAGATAACATTACAAGACGTCAGAGCTGTAGATATAAATCTCAAATTTATCTTATTATAGTTAACCATGACCACTCAATCTGCTGGATTTGAAAACTAAAATTTGATAAGATGGTGTTGCTGGAATGATGTTCATAATGAAAATGGTGTTGCTGAGACTGGCTGTTGTTCACAGTAGTTTCAAAATAAATTCAGTTTAGTCTGGTAACATAATTATTTGTGATGGTATATAAATCCAAGGAGTTATTCTCTCACCGCACATGGATCAGGTGCACACCGACAGCGTGGACATCCGACAGACACAAAGCCATATGAACAACTTGTATTACATTTCTCCTCACATGCTGCAGAGAAAACACATTCATTAAAATAGATCTACATCCATACCTGTATTAAGCAACGACCTCAGAGACCAAAGATGTATCGTTAAAGACACATACATGATGGGTCATTGCAAGTCAATCAAAATAGGCCATGTCTAAAGGTCGAACCACTCATGGGCAAAGATGTTTTACACACCATGTTGTACCCCAGTACACACAAACATGTTTAGAAGCTGTTGTACATAAACATGTTTGAGTGCCGGTACACACAGACAAACATGTATAGAAGCTATTGTACATAAACATGTTTGGGTGCCGATACACATGAGGAATCATGTTGTATACAAACTGCTGTTTGTTAATGTCATCATCAAACCTCATTCCTTGGCTTTTGACTGCCATTATTAATTAACACCCCGTAGTGCACAGGTTACACAACATTTCATAAGCCATGTGATTATCATGTATCACAGTATTCGGATGTAACATGACATAAATAGCATATTTTAAATTTGTGTTGCATACAATGTTTGTTCTCAGTATACATGGTCAGACATATTTACCCGTGTGTATCGACATTTAGAGGTACAGGAGATAAATCTTCATTAATGCTCCAGACTTGCTCAGAAAATTTCAATTTCCACATAGAATATGAGATAATATTACTATCTTTGAAAATTTATCGCTGGAATAAATAGTTGTCTTACCGAGCAAATGGACACTCCTCAAGACAACTGGAAAGGATGCCTTTGGCAAGCGTGAACATTACAGGCATAAACATCTAAGATATATAATATTAAACTTTGTAGAATGGATAATTAGTGTTCTCAATATCGTTAAATCAAAACAACATTGATGAATTAAAAATTCAGGTTTGTTTGAACGCCGATAACCAAGCCAGTCAGTCCAGTGGTAGATTTTTTTAAATGGTCCGCCGTAAGTGGACATTCCTCGAGACTAATGCAGAAGTTGGTTTCGGCCGGCTTCACAATGAATGGGTTAACACGTGAAATTCAAGTTAGTTTCAAGATATTCAACAGCTTCTTCAATACATCAAAAAAAACATGCTGTTTTTGGTCTATATGGTTTAAATGGTTAAGCACAAAATCTTACTTTCACTGGGTGGTCTACAAACTGGAGTATGTGGACAATCAGTAAAGCCACAATGAGAACTACTTTGAGTTTCACACACCTCACTTCCTTGACATGGATTGCTCTGAAATAAAATTAAAATATTATCATTTACTCACCAACAGTAACCCTTATTTCCAAACTAGAAGGATATGGCAGCAACACCATCCAGTCAAATTAGTTTCAAAATATTCAGCAGAATTTTTATTAAATAGTAAAGATATATAATTTGTATAACTTGGACTATTAAGCATTTATGAAGGACTAAATCGCGTTATTTACGACATAATTGGCTATGACGTCTGCCTACATGTGACATTGTTGATTATAAGGTCATACGATCGATTGATAAACTAGATTCCTCCATTCTTGGCGCACGCCACACACCATTTAGATCGCTATCCTGTGCTTCGTGTAAGGCTCACCAAAGGCTGGGTGCTTTGGCACGTGCCAATCAGCATTGTTATGTTTAAATATGTAATATATTACTATCCCAGCCATGTTCATTGATGCATATTTGGACCTCTTATCTGGTTTCATACAAATGATGGACTTTAGGCAACTGATCCAGTAGATGACATGCTAGGTCATACAGAATGCTCTGCTGTGCTTCGTGTAAGGCTCACCAAAGGGCTGGGTGCTTTAAGCAAATGATCCAGTAGATGACATGCTAGGTCATACAGAATGCTCTGCTACTTAACCCTTTAATGGTGAAACGAACCAAAACACGCCCCATTGTGGCCGTAGCAAATGATTATGTTGGCCGAGACCATTTTTGAAAATTTACCACTGGAATGGCTGGCTCGACAACCAAGCCAGTGATTCTACTGGTATATTTTTAAAATTAGTCTTCTCTTGGTCAGCGAATGGACATTTTCTATGTAATTAAATTCGACCATCAAAGAGTTAACCATAGAGAACCTTCTTTTGTCCTGCAAAAGGACATTTATCAAGACCACTGCACAGACTTTGACTGCAATCACCATTAAAGGAATAACACCCAGGTTGTCACGCGATCACCTGTCTTAAAGAACCACCATCTTGTAACCATCAGAGGCAGGTGGCTGTTTATTTGTAGTGGAATAGAAAACTGATAATTAATCCTAATTGAAGGAATAGAAAACTTAATCCTAATACTATGTTCCGATGACAAGGTAACATAGACCTTACCGCACATGGATCGGGTGCACACTCGCACCTAGGACAACCACGGTTTACAAATCCATTACGGCATATCAAATCAGGACATTTGCGCTCACAAACTAGAAACAGATAGAGTGATAAATCAGAATGGAATTATCTGTATTACTGTATTTATATTACATACTAAAAATAGCATCTGCCTTTTTATAAATATACAACAAATGCAATATATATTATCAATCAAATATTTCTACAAATCTGTTCAATCTCATTTGTCAATACAACATTTCATTAAACGAGGTAGTAAGAATTGTAAAATCTGAAAAATTTCCGTAACATAAAATCAGGCCACATGATTTTCAGCCCATGTAACCTATCATAGTGGTTTCTCTTTCAACAATTTAAATTGTAATCTACATGTATCTGAAAAACTGTTGATTATTTTGCAAATATGTCGGGAATGGTTTCCAGTCAAATTACTTTCAAAATATTCAACAGAATACTTATTATGCATCAGAAAAATTTCTTGTATCTGTAAAAGAGCTAATACAGTTTAATTACATGTTGTCATGATGGATTAGCTGCTCAGTATTATGGTGTATAAAGCCTCATTCTTGGCTAATTAAATTCAGGTAACTTCCAGGGGAAAAATTGTTTCATTCACCTCACATTTTGTGTCATGCTTTGCAAATTTGCAATTTACTGGGACATCAAACCACGTTCACAAAACAGAGATGTCTGAAGAATGGCATTTTGTGAATAAATAATGTGGGAAGAAACATAATAATAGCTAGAAAGGTCATGAATTCAATTATCAGCAGCGAGTCACCTTAAAGAACTAACATCCTCTCATAATAGCGATGCAATTTTAAGCTTTTTATCACGTCGTTAAAGAAAGATATTCATGCTTTAGTAGCTAAATGTTGATATATTTCTACAGCCGATGATGACTGTCATGATTTATTTTTCAACCAATCCGGAGAAAAATAGCGTGTATGACTCGGTATAATACGCTCAGGCATAGAGGTGCCATCTATAGATTGGCAATGTGATATAAAAGCAACCATACAGGTAAGCTGTCAAATATTTTGAAACTAATTTGACTGGAAGTTTTCCAGTCAAATTAATTTCAAAATTGTCAACAATATGATTATTACATAACAAAGAATGTAGTGACATGACATCACACACTATCACTTGAGGAGACAAAATGGTGGCCCTCCCTGTTCAACATTAATGAGATATTCAATATCAGATAAATTGACAAACAGATAATGGTACGTGACAGGATATGAACGGTATGGAATCAATAAACCATAATCTATCCATGCAACACAACATGTTAGATGAGATCAACTTCCCTTTAAGTTCTTACTGAGGATATTCAGGGGGGGGGGGGGGGTTAACAATTGTTGACAGATTCTGCTGAAAGAAATCCTTAGGGAAGTAAATTCACTGGAAACAAATCTCAAAACACAGATGGATGAAGTGATAGATAGTGGCAGAGATAGACAGCCATATATAGCTTACCTGTTATTGGTCTGCACATTGGTATATGAGGACAGTCTAAGAAGCCACAGTTAGTAGTTGGTTGAGCTGTACACTCCTCTATAACTGGCAGACATGGTTGATTCTGTAATAAATTTTTCAACAAATAATAATTCAGGTAATTGCAGCCTTATCAAAATAAACAAAAACCCATGGATATATATATATATATATATATATATATATATATATATATATATATATATACATATATATATATATATATATATATATATATATATATATATATAATCGTAAAAATTTGACTAAAGTACGCAGTTTTTTTGGTCAAATTACATGTTCAAAAGAAGGGGGTGTGTCCTATAATCGAGAACATTCCTTGAGCACATTTTTGGGTCGAAATTTTTCTTAAAAAGTCAAAGATTATACCACGGAAATCGAACTAAATGTTACACTAGACAATTCGCGCCACCAAGCGGAACTGAAATTATTAAATTGGGGCGCTTAAATATTGCTTATTCTTTAATAAATATCACTTATTACATCAAAATTAATCCAGAATTTGACATAAAATGGCGTCGAGAAAAGATACATGTATAAATCAAGTGATTCGCCCCCAATCGCAAAAGATCTTTATACTAATTAGAGCAAGTACTCGGATCTAAGTATTCTGGACTCAGAAATTGGTACATATCACATTGCACGATAGGAACTGAATGTTCCCGTACCCGTTTGATAACCAACTCCTGCTAGCGCATAAGATTACACAGCGCCTCCAATCGCAAAAGAGTCAGATAACCAACTCCCGTTAGCGCATAAGATCCGCCTTCAAATGCAAAAGAGCCATTACATTTTGTTTCTGTCACATGATTTCTATATTTTCAAGGAGACTTTTTATGCCAAAATTAGATTGATTTTGATGTAATAAACAATATATATATATATATATATATATATATATATATATATATATATATATATATATATAGACAAAATTTCAAGAATACAAGGGAGTTGTTTCAAATGAGCTTCAAAATATTCAACAGCACATCTCCAAAACCACAGATGACATTGCATATTACTATCGTGATGTGACATCACAATAAGTCAATTATTTAACCACAAAATAGTGACGCTTTACAGTCTCTGTGCGGGTTGATTAACATCAGTGACCATGACATTTGACGTCAATATCATGGTGCTCCATCCGCTTGAGATAGGAATGCATGTGTCCTAGTTTAGTCCCAATAGCGGGAACCAGTCCTGAGACAGATGATATGTTGAGTTAAACCAAAAACTTAAGTGTAAAAAATTGTTTTATACCAAGGTCAGAGTGATCTTGATGGTTTTATCTCAGGATTGGTTCACCCTATTGGCACTAAACTTAGACATATGCTTGACTATATCATGGGGATGGACCACAATGATATTGAAGTCATGATGTCAAAGGTCAAGGTCACTGTAAACTTGCTATCAAACTATTTATTTCAGAATTGGCCAACTTATTGGAACTAAGAATGGACATAGTTACTTCAACCAGTAGGAAATCAGCACAAAGACATTCAAACTTTTGAGGTCAATCTCATTGTAATCTTGATACAAATCTTGTGTCAAATTTGGTTCGCTAACCATAGTCAGTTTGCTTGTTTACTGAACATGCGCAGTTGCTATGTCAAATCGAACGATGTTTAGTCAACTATAGTTTGTTGGTACCCGATTATCCATTGAATTACTATAGCAAAAAAATTTGGAGCCGGGTACCAGTCTCAATTGACCATTTCTGTCGTCTGTTTTGATGGTCCACGAAAATGGGTTATTTTTGCCCACTAAGATGTCAAAAATCATCCATATAAGATAAAGTTGGATGGAAATGGGCTCAGGGAACATTGACATACAATAGGAAAGTTTAATTTCATCAAACCTATGTTAGGTAGTGAAATAGATACATTTTTATATGCATTTATTCGTGGCAAGCGAGGGGTGTCCACCACTTTGAAACTTACGCAAATTTTATACTATTTGGACACGATCTCGGAACCGAGCTCAGGGGTTCAGTTGATTATATTCAACTAGCTAGCTAACTATTTCACGTTCAGTTGGTGTCGAGTTAACTATGGACAGCGATCCGAACTCGACCTATATTTTCATTTGGAAATGCAAAATGCCAAAATGATTCAGGCTAATATCCTGTCAGTGTAACACTGATGTCTTGTTTTTATATAGGAAATGGTTTTAGAATGCACTGATGGTATCGCTTTAAAACATGATTTTTAATATAGGTTAGTCCTCTATGGAGCTACCTTTTAATCTAACTCTTTAATGGTCAAGATTGGTCAAGGAAATTGACATTTCTGATGAATGAATGTAAATTTGCAGAGATATGACTATTATTTTAATTTAGCCCTGAAAAAACTACTTCGCCAGTCATCTTAAAGAATGAAGATTTGCAGAGTGATAAGACTATTTTTGAAAATTATCACTGAAATGACTGGCTTGATCAGTGAGCCAGTCATTCCAGTGGTACATTTTAAAAATAGTCTTATCTTGGTCATCAAATGGACATTTTTTCAAGACCACTGCTGAAGCAGATTTTGGATGGTTTGACCATTAAAGGGTTAAGGACGCTTATCTTGTGACTGCCAGAAGATATGAAGTTATAGTTTCTCGAGTCGGTCTACTTTTTGCTTTGCAAGTATTTATGATCGTAATAATTTGGTCGCAATACCTGGCAAGGATCTGGCGCGCACTGGCATCTCGGACATCCACTTGTCATGAAGCCAAACTCACAACTCTTCCCAGGACACTTATCTTCACAAACTGAAAATGAAGGAACATGTAATATTGTAGAAAAACACTTAGTCCGAAATGCCAACTGCAAAGCAACCATATTACATCGACAGACCCCTGCCCTCCCTGAATCTCAGACTTTCCAGAAAACTATACAGGTTAAGTTGTTGGATATTTTGAAACTAATTTGACTGGATGCTAAAATCCATGATTTTCTATGTGTTCCAGACCATGTGGGAACTGTTTCCAAAATGAATACCAGTTTGCGTAAATAAAAGGGATTTGAAAATTAGGCATCTAAAATTTTTGTGCCAGACATTATAGACAAACATGTGTATTATGTAATTATGTACCTGTAGGAGTGCATCGTGCACGATGTGGACAACTGGAGAACTGGCACGTTGTAGTACTCTCACTGACACACCGTTCAAGTGCACCACATCGATGAGTCTGTAAGTTAATCATATAAGTGATCAAGTATAGCAAGGGAGATAACTCTTGACCTCTACAACCCGCCTATTATGGGCGGGGAAAACATATTCTTGAAATTAGTTCAAAGGTATGTCTGGCTCATTGGGCCTGTCATGTTAGTTAATTTCAATTGTCAATGTAGATATGTCATGTTATTTTCTACGACTAAGATCCCGACACTCATCCTTGGTATGATGTGACCATTAACCAGAGCTCTGACTTTTCAAATTCAAGACAACCATACATATAAGCGGTTAGATATTTTGAAAAGAATTTGACAGGAACCTGTTGCTGCCCTATCCTAACACGGTATTACGTCAATGCATCATAGTAGGCCGAGTAATGAGGAAAGACTGGCTCAGCTAGCACACATGATCTGATTGTGATACGGGAAGTAACTCAAGTGGGTTTAGTTGTCTCCCCTACGATAGCAATAATGACAGCTTCGAATATATATTTTATTATCGCCTCTTGTGCTTATCTATTAACCCTAATTTGACAAAATTCTAATATGACCTTAGATCTTATACTACATAAGTATGTGTATGCATGTCATATGATAACTAGTGTCACTTTGAAAGCAATGTTGCTATAAGATGTTGCTGCCTAAGGTAGTCAGAGCATTCAGCAACTCTGTTCTCAAAATTGCACAATTCTCTTACTATCAGCTTCGTCGTAACATGATTTCCTCATTTAATGCATAACTATAACAGTTATCTTAATTTAATGGTCAGATTTGATCAAGAAAATTTCAATTTTCTCACAGAAAAGGTCGATTTGAATATTTTTGAAAAATTACTACCAGAAGGACTGACTTGATTAAAGAGCCAGTCATTCCAATGCTAAATTTTAAAGAATAGTCTCTTAGTCTACAAATGAAGATTTCTGAATACCACTGCAGAGGCAATTTTTGGCCAGCTTGACTATTAACACGTTAACCTTCGATAAGCGAGCCAGTCATTCCAATGCTAAATTTTCAAAAATAGTCTTCTCTTGGTCTGCAAATGGACATTTCATAAGACAACTGCAGAAGTCGTTTTGGCTGATATGAGTGTTAAAGGATTACAAGGAGTAAATGTAAGGCCAAAGAAATGGATACAATCTAGACAATGAGGCTGATTAATTCAACATATAATAATAGCCCGCACTACCAGGCTGTCTAGCAGGTATATGACGTAATAACCAATTCACTTTTCCAGAGTATCAATCCATAATCTGACTTCGTATGATGTCATAATCGTCTTACCGCGTGTATAATGATGTCACAATCATTACATCACAAAGGGTTCCATATAGACCGTCACCAAATCTCAAACAGTCCGACACGTTGTATGAATTGTATGTATTTGTAATTCTTTGCTATTTAGGCAGCAACAGCGCCCAGTCAAATTAGTTTCAAAATATTCAACAGCTTACCTGTGTAGTTTTTTGGAAATTGATAGTCAGGGTGTTCAGAGATCGATCGATCACAACATGAACGAGGTGTGGGTGGAGCTTAGCTAGAGATGGGCGGGGCATAGCTAAAACCGGAACGGTCCATTACGACACATGTAGGCTGTCGTCAGAATCGACTACATAATGAATGACGCAGCTAAGTTCGTTAGGAACTTTTAAGTCTGTCACTTGTACGAAATGTAAGTCTACTATTTAATAAATATTTTGTTGAAATCTTTTTAACTAATTTGATATGGCGCTGTTACTGCCATAGGCAGCAACATCATCCAGTCAAATTAGTCTAAAAATATCCACCAGATTACCTGCATAGTTTTCAGCAAATTAAGACTCATGGAGTGCAGGGGTTGATCGATCCCAAAATGGGCAAAATGTGGGTGGAGATTAACTAGAGAAGGGTGGGGAATAGCTAAAAGTGGATTCATGCATTCCAACAATCTATAGTAAGACATTAAGAAAGTTAAGTGGCGTAGTAATATTTTCCAAGGAAATTTACATGATAGTTTTCTACCTGCAGAACACCTGAACACTAATATTGACTCTCAAGGACTATAAATGATTTGATATTACTCACAGCCTAAATATGGATAGCATCAAAATATAAATAAAACTTACAGTGCAGGGATCAGGAGCACATTGGCATCTAGGGCAGCCTGCTGTAATGAAACCATGTTCACACACAAGTCCAGCACATTTTTGTTCACATACTGAAAAATAGAAATCAGATGAAAAAATTGTTACGGCATCACCGGAATGCTTGGCTCGATAACAAAGCCAATCATTCTAGTCGGAAATTAAAAAAAATAGTCTTATCTTGGGTTGCAAATAGACATTCAATTAGCAAATATTTGAATTAGGCCATTAAAGGATCATCCTTTTAACACAGACGGCCAAAAACGGCTTCTGCAGTGGCCTTGAGAAATATCTAGTTACCGACAGAGAAATACATTTTTACAATTTACCACCTAAATTTTCAGTCTTCTTTTGGTCTGCAAATGGACATTCTCAGAGAAAATTTACATTTTCTTGAACAAATTTGAGGGTTAAAGGGCTAAGCCTTGTGATCTCTCAAGCATCGGTCTTGTGGATCCAAGAGGTAGATGATCTGTTGAGCACATGTTACAGATTTACTTACTCACTACATATGTTATTATGAGATTATTTCATACCTTCTGGCCTTGTGCAGCTCCGTTCATGTGGGCAGTCTGAGAACTGACAGTTAGTGCTGGCCTGACTGACACACTGCTCACCCATAGCACATGGATTACCCTGAAGAAACATAGAACTGAACCTGAACATTCAAATTTGAACTGATGCCTTATGAAAAGACCAACATCTTAGAGGTCTTCTGAGCAATGAAATCTATATACCACTGTAAATTTCATACCTTATTTAATCATAAAATTATCGTTATTTAATATCTACAGTATTACACTACTATTATAACAAGAGGTCCAAAGAGCCTGTATCACTCACCTGGAACATAGGCATTTCAACTAGAAAGGACATCAACTATAAGTAGAACCCTAAGGAGTTGACCAGAATTGCAACAAGAGGACCAAGGGCCTGTGGTGCTCAACTGGACCATTAGCATTTGAACCACGTGCATTTAAATGGATATGATCGATAATTTTCGGAAATTCACAGATGGCCACCCCAAAAATTGACCAATCAAAATTCTGAATAGAAATTTTAGTCTACCTTGATAGGGTCACTCTAGCCAAATTTGGTTGAAATACGTCAAGGAACTAAGGAGAAGCCGCGTTTCGACAATTTCTGGTAAATCTTTCATAAAATCTCAGATTTTCACCCCAAAAATTTGTCAATCAAAATTCTGAATAGAATTTCTAGAACCTACCATCATTAGTGAAACTTGGTTGAAATATGTCACGCAGCTAAGGATGAGTAGTAATTTGACAATTTCCGGTATATTTTTCATAAAATCTCAAATTTTCACGCAAAAAATTGATGAATCAAAATTCTGAATCGAGGTTCTAGACCCTATGGCCATAGGATCCTTCAGCCTAATTTGGTTAAAAACGGTAAAAATGGTAAGAAGCAATTTGACAATTTCCAGTACCTTTAAAATAAAATCTAAGATTTCACTCCAAACAATTGATGAATCAAAATTCTGTATGGAAATTCTAGAGCCCATCATCACAGGATCCTTAAAGCCATATTTGGTTGAAATTGCTCATTATGGTAAGAAGCAATTTGACAATTTCAGGTACATTTTTCATAAAATCTCAGAATTTCACCCACAAAATTGATGAATCCAAATTCCGAAATGATGTTCTGGAGCCTAAAACCTGAGAGTCTTTTCAGCCAAATTTGGTTGAAATCATTCACAATGGTAAAGAAAAGAAGCATTTTGACAATTCTGGTACATTTTTCATAAAATCTCATTCACCCAAAAAAATTGATGAATCAAAATTCTGAATGGCAGTTCCGGAGCCTATGACCATAGGGTGCTTCCAGCCAAATTTGGTTGAAATCGTTCAGAATGGTAAGGAGAAGCAATTTGACAATTTCCGGTACATTTTTCATAAAATCTCATTCACTCAAAAAAAATTGTTGAATCAAAATTCTGAATGGAAGTTCTGGAGCCTACAACAATAGGGTCCTTTCAGCCAAATTTGGTTGAAATCACTCTCAATGGTAAGGAGAAGCATTTTGACAATTTCCGGTACATTTTGAATAAAAAATACCCAAAAAATTAAGTAATCAAAATTCTGAATGGGAGTTCTGAAGAATACGACTATAGACCTTCCAACCCAATGTTTCTCGAAATCGACCAAGTGGTTAATGAGTAGTGTTTTAAAGCAAAGGTTGATGGACGACGGACAGTCGCCATGGCATAAACTCACTTGGCCCTTAGAGAAACATTAGTCCCTAATCATATCTCCCAAATATCAGCCAGATCCATTCAGCAATTCTATATAAGTCGCTTTCATGAAAACTAGGTCATTGAAGATAGCCGCTAAATTATTAGGTGCATCAATTTCCCTTGAACAAACTTGGTTCAGCTGTTGACCTTTCATGTGTTTTGAATCGATCCCCCAAGTGGATTCAGTAGATTTTTAAATGTGTTTCAAAAAGTCAGCCAAAATCGAAGATGTCCGCTCGGCAAATTAGCCGATTGGCTTCATTTGAACAAACCTGGATCTCTATTGCCTAAGGATGCTGCTTGCCAAATATACTTGAAATCAGCCCACTGGTTCTCGAGGAGACTTAAATTTTCCTATTGCTTTTAGTATGGGAGAGTTTAGCGGGAAAATGATCCAAAATGGACATCAATCCGTTTATCCGACAGTTTCGAAAATGGCAAATTTGAAATTAGAATACGACGTGCCTATATAAAAACAATTTTGCCTTGAAAGTCAATCAAATAAAAAAATCCAATCACCTCCTCTAATGAGACACCCTTATAAAGGGCCGATGATACTGCTAGTGCTCAGACCTGATGGGCATTCACATGATCAATCTGCTTTCCTGTAGTGATTTTGTGCGACATCTGAATAGCATCGACTATCCAACGAGAAATGGTACCTTTCGAGGCGCGCAAATGAGGAGCTTTGAGACATAACCACAGAGATTTCGGGTCATCTCTCCACTCCTCAGTACGTTTTTTTATACATTTTCAGACATCTGACAGGACACCTAGCAGAAGAGTTTGGGTCATGTCTAGTTAAACTTGCCAAATTGATCGGCTGTCCTGGATATTTAAGTGACTGATTCTTTGCCAGGAAACCAGGAAACAAAGACGTGGAATTAAGACTACGATAAAACGGTCTTGTTTGGCAGAAAGCGCATGAATTTCGCTTCTGCAACGAAGAAAACTGATTTAATAGTTAACAGTTTAATATCTATAGATCTAATCGGTTCGAAGTGAGCATGCCCTAAAACCTGCAGAACAAGAGATAGATTCCATGCTGGGATAGGAATTGGCTGTCTAGGTCACAGATTGCTCATTCATTTAATAACTTCATTTAAAGTGTCATTTTCCACTCCTTCAATGGCCAGACTGGGAATGACTGAAGCTAATGCAGACTTATCTGCTGCTAGGGTTGAAGGTACAAGTTTATCAACTTCGTATAAATGACAGATAAAATCTGCTACGTGTTGAACAGATGCAGAAAAGGGATCGATATCTCTTCCCTTACACCACTCTGCAAATTTGTTGATTCTATAATTATATGTTTTAGTGGTTGATCCTCTTCTGGTTGAAGCGACAAACTTCGCTGCTTGCTCAGAAAAGCCACCCTTAATTGCATGCTGCTTGATAACATCCATGCAGTCAATTTGAACATTTCTGGTCTGTCGTGGAAGTACAGACCCCTGTTCTGAGAGATTAGATCTCTTCTGTCTGGAAGAGGGATTGGATTGCAGACCAGAAGGTCCAGCAGATCCGTAAACCATGATCGGCCTGGCCAATAACGGGTGATCAGTAGTACTTGGCACATACCCTCTCTTATCTTTGTCAGAGCTTTTGGGATGAGAATCGTTGGAGGATATGCATACGCGTACATTCCCTTCCAACTTATCGCCAGTGCGTCTACTGCTAGAGCTTGCGGGTCCGGGATCGGTGACACGTATGAGACCATCTTTGCGTTTTGTTTCATCGCAAACAGGTCCACATTTGGCTTGCCCCAATGTTTGAATAGAACCTCCGCTACTGATTGGTTGAGCTGCCATTCCGTCGGATGACAAACCGTCCTTCGACTGAGAGCATTCGCTAAGATGTTCAGTCTTCCTGGAATGTGTGCTGCACGAAGAATAACATTCCGCTCTTGGCACCACAGCAGAAGGTTCCAAATCATCATACACAACTCCGGTGATTTTGTCCCGCCTTGGCGGTTTAAAAAAGACACCACTGTTGAGTTGTCTGTCCTTACTAGGACAATCTTGTCTCGAGTAAGCTCTCGAATTTTCGAAGTGCTAATGTCACTGCTAATAACTGCTTATGATGATGTCGATAGTCACTCACAGGACTGGCGGTATGATCAGCGAACGAAAAGAAGAAGACTGCTAATAATTCGAGAACATTGATATGTTTCTGCGCATTGATCCGATCCCATTCCCCTGACACTGACTGATTGTCCAATACCGCTCCCCAACCCGTTGTCGATGCATCTGTGAAGATGGACATCTGTGGTTGAGGAGGTTGTAGAGGAACACCTCGCAGGAGATTCTGTTCTGATAACCACCAAAGAAGGTGGAATATCAATGGTTCTTTTACTGGTATTTTCAGAGATAACGGATCCGTTCTCTGAGACCAGAATGACATTAGATACATCTGACTCGGCCTGCGCCTGAGTGCCGCATAAGGAACCAGTTTCTTGAGAGACACTAGTAAACCCAGTATCCTGAGAAATTGGCGCGCCGTCAAAAAAGCTCCTGGAGAAACTGACTCCAGTACTGCAATCAAACTCTTGACTCTGCTCTCCGCCGGAAAAGCTACGCCGTCCCTGAGGTTGAAAAATATTCCCAGATAAACAAACTCATGGGATGGAGTCAATTCTGATTTCTTTAGATTCACAATCCATCCTAGATCCTTTAGTAAGGCTAGGACTACCTGCAGATTGTTGCGCAGAGTGACTGAATTCCCCGCCTTCAGCAGCCAGTCGTCTATGTAAGTATGAACAGCTACGTTTCTCCTGCGAAGATAAGAAGTCATGGTGAGAACCACTTTGGTGAAGACCCTCGGTGCTGTGGTCAGGCCGAATGGAAGCGCATTGAATTCCCAAACATTGTCTTGGAATGCAAAGCGAAGGTATTTCTGAAAAGGAATTGACATTGGAATATGAAAATATGCATCCTTCAGATCTATCGACACTGCCCACATGCCTTTTCTCAGCCCTGTCATCACCGCTGCTACAGTCTCCATCTGAAATTTTGGAGAAAGAATAAATTTGTTCAACGGTTTGAGATTGAGAATTGGTCTCCATCCTCCGGTACGTTTCGGAACGAGGAACATCATCGAATAGAAGCCCAGGGAGGACTGATTGCGGACTAGATGAATCGCGTTCTTCTGCTGAAGAGATTCTATTTCTGAGCAAATGGCATCTAGACGATCGGATTCCCTTGGAACGTGAGTCCACACTGGAGTCGATGTTAACGGAGCTAACGATTGACGGATGAGCCAGTCCGGTTTGTAGCCGTTTCTTAACCACTGACAGACTAAACGATCTCGCACGACCTGTTCCCATTGGCTTGAGAACAGTTGAAGTCTGCCTCCAATGGTAGGAATCTGCACACAGCTGGCGGTCGAGTTTGCACGATAAGACGCTAAATCGCTTGGGTGAAGATTCTCGACTCCCTTCGTTCCTGACGTCACCGGAACTGATTCGGCCGGAAACCCGTCAGGACCGGCCTCCACACGGCTTCTTGGAATATGACGGCCCGGAACCGCCGCCACGGCTATCCTTATGGTAACCACCGCGGCCCAAACCGCCACCCTTCCTGTCGTCCTCATACGGCCTCTTATTAGAGGACTTGTATGCGGATGAACGGCCAGGTCCCTGTGATCCGGATGCCCGACGGACATCACAGCCAGAAGGACAGAAGGGCGATCTTTGGCGGTGCCTCTGCTGCTCGTGCCGATGCTGTTTGTAGGACTGCTGCGGCTGTGTCTTCTTAGTCGACTTCCACGACTTGCCGACTACTTCCTGCTCAGCAACCATTGACGTGACCTTGGATCAGGCTTGGCATGCCGAGCCGCCGAACAAGCCTGGACCAATGAAAGGCGCAGAAGATAACGCAGCCCTCATCTCAGGTCCTGGTTCTACACAATCGAGAACCATTCTCCGTCGCTCTGCCAATGTCCTTGTGATCACCCTGGCCAGGCAATCCTGGGACAAGTGCATAGTGTCCCGAACAACTCCGGGAGCAGCCTCTGGCACTTGTCCACCTTCCGCCGCGCAGGCCAGCATACCCTGCAGGACGGTACATCCGTGCGAGAGCGCAGCCATGGTGGCCCTCGCCGCATCTTCAATGAGTGTCAGTTCATTAAACGGATCTTTATTGGCTTGGGAAACTAAGGGACGACAACGCCCCTTCGATTTTCCAGCCAACGGGCTATTCAGCGCCTCTCGCTCCCCGATGGAAAGCCGTGGAACCGGGGCATACTGATGATAGGCCAGCTCCGGAAAATGGACCCTACTCCTTATCCCCTTTGAGGCTTTGGCAAATGCATACTCTGGCTGAACCAGACGACATGCCGCAACCTCCAACATGTCGGAAGTCTGTGTGTTCAAAGGGAGCGTTGGCATGGCTGAAGAGCCACTTGACAGAGCGCTAGCCGCTCGCTCTGACATCCGTTCCATCGCCGGATCACGCTGAGATCCTTGATCCGATGCCAACCTGAGATGGTCGGACATCCAGCCAAGGACCTGCACCCATTCAGCTTCGGTGCAGAAAGCGGACACATCCATCAATGGACTACCGTTTTCATCCTCCTTCTTACCCTTGGATGAGTAGGCCACCGACGACCCATGCTGAGAGCTATGGCCCGCACTTCTACCAACATGAGGCGCATCCATAGCCCGACTACTAGTGGCACCAGTGCCCACCGAATCGCCGGACACGAATTCACCACAGTCCATCGGCTCCAGCACGGGAGGCGGGACTACAGCCACTTTTGCCACGGTACATGCCAGCACTCCGAGAGGAGCCGCACCTAACGCTGCCGGGATGCCGCTAGGAACCGCAAAACACGGCTCCAATGACAACGCGGGTTGAACAAAATCCGGGTGGAAAATGCCCGACGGAATGTCGACATCACCACCCGCTTGGCAAGCCCGTACAAATCCCGAGGGAGATCCCTGGGATGTACTAGGCCTAGCCATCAGCGAAATATCCGCCCTGCCGGAATCTTCCATTAGAAGATCTTCCTCCTCCGCCGTCGGCTCTTGAGCTAAGGTCAGAGAAGGGACAGGTGCTTGTCCCTCCGCTGAACTAGCCGGGCCACCTAAAGGTTGCCCTGCACCAGCCTGCAACGTCGGGATCGTGGACTGCAAGGACTCAAACATTGCCTTGAACTGGACCGCTCATACGCCCAATGCTGAATCCATACGCTCGTTCAGACGACCTTCCAGTCCTCTCATCGACGCCTGATCCAGCTTGGCCGCCTTGTCCCTCGCGATTCTCTCCAAGCGCGCACGACGATCACAATCGAATTCAGCCACTATTTCCGACGACCACTTGGCGCACACATCACATGGACTTCCCAACTTGCACTTCGCGCAAGCCACACAATGATGGCCCGAGTACTTGCGCTTCATGAACCTGTTGCATTTGTGGCACAATGTGTCCTTGTTCTTGGCCTTCTGCGAACACAGAGAATTAAAACGCTGCACATGACAAACTATGATGAGCAATACGCACAATTGACTTGATTGTAAAATAGAATTACTTAGAAACATTAACTTTCTCTTAAATTAATGATAATCAAGCCTATAGGCAGGAAATATTTGAAACTTTTTTGAGTGAAAACTAATAAATACAACTTGGAAGTTAACTAACGTTAATATAGCCAAGAAATAAACGCTGATTGCTACAAACACCCTCGACAATGAAGCGAGAGCTAAAAATCGGCATAAACTAAACGAAATCAAGGATTTCTTTTTTCACGAGAGAGTTGATACTTACCTCCCTAATACTTTTGATATTGCTAAATATCGGCTTTCACTCAATAAACACTCAGATTAAAACAGTTAGGTGCCCCTACTGGGCAGGGAGTCAGAGCGTAGTCTGGCGGATGCCAGCCCCACCACCGCGCATGCGCAGACTAGCACTTCCTCTGACTAATTTATTGGCTGATACACATGCAACTATTAAGAGCCTGAAGACCGAGCCTCTGTGGGGTGGAGAGGCTGGGTCCGTATCTAGGGAGGTAAGTATCAACTCTCTCGTGAAAAAAGAAATCCTTGATTTCGTTTATTTCACATCAAGAGTATACTTACCTCCCTAATACTTTTGATATTGCCAGAATTCGACAGTGAATTCGGCGGGAGGGAGGCGAGGTCAAAAGACCAGCTCATCCCTATACGCTTTTCTGCGTTTAAGGCACTTAAACTTCTGAAACTGTATGAAAAAACAGTCAGGATTTGACTAGCCATCGGATAACACCACCGATGTATGAGAGATGACCGAATGTCATATGCGCTCCCCCCCCCCCCCCCTCCTTCCTGGGAGGAAGAGTCGAATGACCTCAATGTCCTATACGCTCTCTACGTACAAGTGCCATGTACTACAGGACAGAGACGAAAAAACTCCCTTTTCGTATACTCTCAACAATGAACCACATAAATACACAAAACCACCATCATATTAATAACGGGTAACGTGACAAGACAATCAACAATGGACAACCCATGCACAAGACTGACCTTGTTGAAAAGTCTGCTGACATCATCTTCTCATTGGTGAAGAATGATGCAGTCCCAAAAAAGTGGTTGTTTCCATAAATTAATTGTGAAATATATAAGCAATGAGGAAACCTCATCAAAAATATAAACCTAGTCATTTTTTCAAAATCGACAAGGCGAGAGGATTAGAGGCGTCACGGAGATAATGGTCTGTAAAACTTGACTCACAGTGCCACTGAGCCACCGACATAATATCATCCACAGGGACCCCATTAAATAGGGCAGTGGATGTCACTACGCTGCGGACACTGTGAGCCTTGGCCACGTCCACCTGCTTCCCGGTGGCGGATTTATGACAAAACTGAATGCATTCTACAATCCACCTGGAAATGGTGTCCTTAGAAGCCCTGCCATGGGGTTCAATATATGACAACCATAACGCCGACTGGTCGGTGCGCCACTCCGATGTACGTTGTTTGTACCGGAGAAGCGCCCGGACGGGACACCATGCTTTAGAATTAGGATCATATCTAGTTAAAGCAGGCAAAACAATAGGTTGACCTGGATATTTCAACGACTGATTCTTAGCCAAGAAATTAATCCTAGGTAGCAGCTTAAGGCCTTCCCCTGAAACCACAAAACGGTCATCCTCGGCTGATAAGGCATGAATTTCACTTCTACGCCTAGCCGAGGCCGCAGCAATTAAAAACACAGTCTTCAGTGTTAATAGTTTCATAGAAATGGAACTAAGTGGTTCAAAAGGCTTATCACCTAGTATTTGAAGCACTAGCGATAAACTCCAAGACGGAATCACAGGGGGATTCCTTGGTCTTAGATTGCCCATGCCTTTAATTAATACATTTAATGTATTTACTTCATCACTTCCCCTCTTAGCCAAGCAAGGAATAACAGATATTAAAGCTGACTTATAACCAGCAATAGAGTTAGGCTTGAGGCTATAGGCATCATACAGGTGACAGAGGAAATCAGCTACTACCTGAATAGATGAATCCATTGGATCAATACATCTTTTTGAGCACCATTCTGCAAATCTGTTGATTTTATAATTATATGCTCTGGAGGTTGACCCCCTCCTGGCTTTGGCCATAAACATGGCTGCTTGCTCAGAAAAGCCCTCTTTAATTCTAGATTCCTTGACAACATCCACACAGTCAATCTGAACATTGACGGATTGTTGTGAAGGGCCTTGCCCTGGAAGATAATGTCGTCCATCAGAGGCAGAGGAACCGGATTGCAGACCAGAAGGCCCAGCAGATCCGTATACCATGATCGGCTTGGCCAATCCGGGGCGATCAGAAGCACTTGGCATTTCTCTTGTCTGAATTTCTGAAGAATTTTTGGAATCAGGATTGCTGGAGGGAATGCGTATGCATACATTCTCCCCCAGCTGATAGCTAACGCATCTGTTGCGAAAGCGCTTGGATCCGGAATCGGAGAGACGTACGTCGTCATCTTCGCATTCTTCTTCGTTGCGAACAAATCGATGTTGGGTTTCCCCCAATGGTCGAACAGACGATCCGCCACACATTGATTTAGTTGCCATTCCGTGGGTAAAACACTCATCCTCCGGCTCAATGAGTCTGCTAGCAGATTTAACCTTCCCGGAATATGAACTGCTTTCAAGGTAATCTGGTGATCCAGGCACCAACAAAGCAGTCCCCATGTCATCATACAGAGACTGGGCGACTTCGTTCCGCCCTGGCGGTTTATGTAAGTCACAACTGTTGAGTTGTCTGAACGAATAAGAACAATCTTGCCCTGAACTTTCTGTAAGAAATGTTCCAGGCCCAGGACTACTGCTCTTAGCTCCAGTAGATTTATATGTTCCTTTGACTGTTCCAGATTCCAAAGCCCTGATATCGTGGATTCTTCCAGGCAAGCTCCCCAGCCCTCCATCGATGCATCTGTATACACAGTCACCTGAGGGTGGGGAGGGGTTAGCATAACCCCCACCAAGAGATTCTCTGTGTCCAACCACCATTGCAGGTGATGAATCAGAGGCGCCAACACTGACACGTTCGAGTCCAGCGAACCTGTACTCTGGGTCCATTGTGTCATGTGAAATAACTGGATCGGCCGCCTGCGTAAGGCGGCCTGAGGAATGACTGGTTCCAATGAAACCATCAACCCCAGCATTCTCAAGTAAACCCGTGCCAGGACATGACCACTGTCGCACACTGACTGAATCAATGAGATGAGTTTCTGAACTCTCTCCTGAGTAGGAAAAACATATCCTGTCTCTAGATCGAAGAACATCCCTAGGTAAACAAACTTCTGGGATGGAGTCAGCTCTGATTTTGGGAAATTGATCATCCAGCCCAAGTCTGTGAGAGTCTTCAAAACAATCTCCAGACTGGCCGATAAACTTTCCTGGGTGTGCGCTTTCAACAGCCAGTCGTCTATGTACGTGTGGACTGCTATGCTTCTCCTGCAGAGGTATGCGGTGATCGCAAGAACCACACAGGTGAAAACCCGAGGAGCCGTGGAAATTCCGAAGGGTAACACCCTGAATTCCCACTGTCTGCCCTGGAATGCAAATCTCAGGAAGCGACGGAAACTCCTGTGTATGGGGATGTGGAAATAAGCGTCCTTCAAATCTATCGACGCTGTCCACATTCCCCTCTCTAACCCCGCCAACACCGAGCGCACAGTCTCCATCTTGAAATTGGGCATCTCTATGAACTTGTTCAATGGCTTGAGGTTGAGAATTGGTCTCCACCCTACGGTGTTTTTTGTTACTAAGAACAGGGTTGAATAGAAGCCCGGACACCTTTGTGCCGGCTGAATAGCTCCTTTTTGTATGAGGGAATTTATCTCCTCCTCAATACACAACCTTTGCTCTGGATCTCTCGGATTTGGAGTCCAGATCGGCACTAGAGACAGTCGCGATGGCGGGCCTGTCATCCAATCGGGATGATACCCGACTGAAAGCCATCGCAAGACTAAACGGTCCTGAGTTAACCGTTCCCACTCTTGCATGTGGTCAGCTAGCCGGCCTCCCACCGGTCCACCTAGGGATAGAGGTGGACATAAGGAGTGCAAGAGCGGCACTGTCTCCTTTGCCAGAAACACCGGAGCGGTTCTCACCGCGGTAACCGTCCCATCAGGAACGATTACCATGCCCAGATCCTCGCTCGCCACGACCAGCACCGCGCGCACCTCGGTGCGCGGGCGGCTGCCTGGCTGACTGCGCCTGAGGAGCCTGCGCCCCCCTCGCTGCTGGCCGAATCGCACGCGGCCGAGGCCGACGCTGCGATGGTGGTTGGCCTCTGACCTGGCCACCACCACCTCGAGCCTGCAGGGGACGATACGCAGGGGGTGCGGCGCGAACGTTAGCACGACGAAGCACCTCAAACTGCTCGCGCAGCGCCCTCTGGTTATTTACCAGAGTAACCGTCTCCTGGAGGTGTCTACATCCCTCACCTCCAAAGAGACCAGGACCTGTCATAGGCGTACGCAGTAGCCTATTGTACTGGTCCTGGGACGGGCACAGATCGTCCAAGGCAAATGTGCGCCTTGCCCGGACACTCCTGGTCACCGCCCGTGTCATACAGTCCAGAGCCAGGTTGATACCATCCTGGATGGCTCGCTGGACTGTGACCGGACTTGGCTGGCGCGATGCGGATGCTGTTACTACCCCTTGTAACAGCTGGGAGACGTGGGACAGAGCAGCAATCGAAGCCCTCCCACTCTCCTCCGCATCACGCAACGCGGTATTTGCTGAACGCAACGCGTTCGAACACAAGACTCCCGTGTCAGAACGGGAGCCTGGCCGCGCATCCTCACCCAAAGCCGCGCGGTCATCCACGCTCGGCTTAGGTACCACACCGTACCGCTGGTAATCCAGGGGCACGATGCGGCAACGCCTGGCCACCTCGCGCGGCGCCTTCGCGAGACGTCCACTCGACTTAATGGACGTCTCCGCCGCCTCGAACATGTCAACGACATGCTCTGCCAGCGGCAGAGAAGGCATAGCGTTAGCAGTAGGCTTACCAGCTAACCATGGCCTGTGGTCACGCTGGCTAGCCGACTGCTCCACGGCAGATCTGGCCTTACACTCACCAACCACTGGCAAGCGTCAGACCAATCCTCCTCCGTGGCTAGCTGCGAGCGCTCTACAAGACGGGGGCCTTCGTCTTCCTCCTGAGCGCAAGCAACAGAGCTTGACGGCGGATACGCCGATACCCCTGGCAAGCCAGGGAGAGCATGCGGGCCTGACAACACCGGCATGCTAATCTCACTGGCTTGACCAGGAGCAGGCGCCGTGGTAGAGCGCGGGGCACATACCGCCCCACCACGGCCCCGGCCAGCACCAGCGACACTCTCAGCAAGCCGAGGTATGCGGTAACGCTGGCCCTCAGCGCCCAGGGCCACAGTCTGAACCGTGGATTCTACCCCTGCATGAGTAGAACCGTGGAATAAGTCACCTGTATTCCCCGCGAGGGGTGCACAGACGTCATAATCCATGGCCACGTCCTCAGACGGCGACCCAAACAGGTAATCCTCATCCTCCTGGCCAGACAGATTAGACTCCGGGTCAGCAAAGAGAGCTAACCCGGACTGGCCAGGGAAGGTGCCATAGGAGGTACTGGCACCCGCGGCGTGCGGATACCCCTGGACTGATAAGCAGCCCGCGGGTTCCAGCGACAACCGTCCACGGCCCCTCGGCGCGGCACTAAGCCTGCTGCCAGGGTCGTGGAACGCCCCCTCTAATGGGGCCACCTCTGAATCTTCGAACAACGGAAGCGTACTAAGGAAAGGTGATTCAGAGGTGGGGATTACCTGCTCCGAAGCAGATGATGAGGACAGCAAAGGATTTGGTCCAGGAAGCATGCCACGAAGCAACTCTGGAACCAAATCCTTTATTGTCCTCCTCATCTCTCCCAACATCTCGGTCCGGAAGGCCTCCATGTCCACCGCGGACGAGGCCTTCCTCTTACCCTTCTTACTCACACCCTCTCTTTTCTGCTTCTTCTTCTCCTCCTCCACCACCTTGTCCTTCGCCTGCAAGCACAAGAATTCGGACATTAGCTCGCCCCCCCCAGTGCTTACATATCTCGCAATTAAGCAAGGGACCACAGGGGCTACACTGATAACAGAGATGAGGCACAAACTTGTCCTTCAAAAACCATCCACAGGACGCACAACCAGGTCTCTGAAACAGGGCAAAGGACGAGGAGTATGAGCAATCTAGTTAAGCTCAGAAAACTCAACCAACTCAAGAGAAGGAAATGATCATAAAGATCAATATTCATCAGAAAACCAGCTTTGGACAAACTTTAATTGTTAATAAAGAGCAAGGCTGATTATGACGTCATTAATCCTATGACAGGAAAAAATCGATCCCCAACAAACATCCAAGTGCAAGGACGAATTGTATCTCTAACCAGAACATGTGAACATGTGCAGAATGGACATTTCGACTACACAACCATCAGATATATACTGATAACAATGGCAAATACTGTTAATTATCTCCCTTTCCTCTCTAAATAATTAACATCACCTCATATCAATAATTAGATACCTGACACTTTGTATAGACAAACCATCCAACGTGATGAACTGGAGCACTCCACCAACTGAACGCCTCTTAACTCTCTCCACCTCTAGGGGAAGGAATTGGATCAAGAGGGCAAAGTGAGAAGACCTTTATACTAGGCCTCCGACTCACTGGACATAAAATTTTTTGGTTAGATAACCTAACAGTATTAGTAGGAAATGGAACCATGGTGGAGAGAAACAAACCCTCTGCTGATGTGATGTCCATTACATATCGTCACACAGACCTGTGGACATAAACACAAAGAGAGATTAGTATTATATAGCACCTAGTTGAAATAAACCAACTAAACAAGGCGCTTATCACGGTAAACGCGAGTCCCGGAAACACATTACACCGGGGACAAAACTCGCTAATTTTACTAGAAGTCACCTGATTTAAAGGTCCTGGGCCCTCCTCTGGCGAAGTCATCCTTTCTGCCATCTATATCAGGGATAATCACTTCCAAATTCACACAAAAAGACTATGAATTGAGTAAAGAAAAGCTCTAGCACAAAAACATGTGTAGACTCTCTGCCAATAAATTAGCAAAGAGGAAGTGCTAGTCTGCGCATGCGCGGTGGTGGGGCTAGCATCCGCCAGACTACGCTCTGACTCCCTGTCCAGTAGGGGCACCTAACTGTTTTAATCTGAGTGTTTATTGAGTGAAAGCCGATATTTAGCAATATCAAAAGTATTAGGGAGGTAAGTATACTCTTGATGTGAAAAGAGTGCATAGACACGCCAAGCCAAAGCGAAACATTAATCATGAGCGCCGCCATCTTGGCTAAGGGCACATCCATCTTGGAAGGAACCGAGTCGCAAGAGAAATTAAACGAGTACCCGGATAAGATAAAAAGGTTAACGGGTAACTGGCGACTCCAAAAATGGCTACCATTTTAAAATAATGTGCCAATTTAAGGAAATTTCAAACAGTCATTACGGCACGAATGTATGAATTCTAGATTGATACAACCTGCCCCTGTGATGATTTTCCTTTATCCTCCATCCTTCCAGCAATGAATTCAGCAAACAACCGCTAATTCCGTTAAAAAATCGCTAATTTTAAGAGCTACAAAAAACATGACTAGCATGGAGAGCAAAATAGACGAATCTGCCTGTGATTGGGAATTGACTCGGTACCTGAGGCTATGGTATTCCGGGACACAGTATGGGCAGGAGCAGGAGAGTGCGGAGTCTTAATTGTTTATTTTGAGCTAGACTAGATAATAGACATTATCATAATAGTACATCTGGTAAGTATTATTCGAAGTAGAATTCATAATATAGTAATACTCATCACAATAAAGATACACGTTCAATCTTTCAGTCACATCCTAAGTGCCATGTTCCTTTCCAAATCATATGAGTCCTACAGGTCCCTAGTCCAGATACCAGACCTCCAATACGGAAGACGAATGAGACATATAGACCCACCCCACACCACCCACTCACCACACCTCTGACTCAATTGGCATCGAACAGCTCAGACAACGGACCTTCAGCTCATCCCATACTGTCTCCGCCCATTTCACCATGTCTTAGTTTTCAAGTTTCATTGGTTCATGGAACACTTAGGGAAGTATACTACTATGCCAAACTGTTTCATGTACCCTGGACTGGTTACAATTTCCCATTCACAAAGCATATATACACAATATACTTAAAGTCTCTAAGAAAATATTTAAATTTATTACTCTTTAACACTTACAGACCAGAAATGACAGATTCTTTATGATGTACTGATGAATCTGTTGAACATTGTGAAATTAATTTGATTGGAGCCGTTGTAAAATATTCAACCACTTTCCTGTATAGCTGTCTTGAAATTCAGATAGTGGATTCAAGACTAAAATGGTATAGAAATAATATGTGCATGAAAACATCTGATTCAATAACCAGAATAGTTCAACTTGCCCAACAAAACTTGTAATTAGCTAAACATTATAACAATAAAATCAGATTTTTCCATACATCATGAGTAAATTCATCAGTAAAAGTATACAAGCATAGCTTACCACACAGGGATCAATAGCACATTGGCATCTAGGACAGCCATCTGTGACAAAACCATGTTCACACACAAGTCCAGCACATTTTCTTTCACATACTGAAACAATAGAGGCAGTTCAAATATCAGACATAAATTAAGTAAGTTCAGTGATATTATCCCTAACACACGTTACTACTTATGTTTGCAAATAAAAATAATCTACAAGCTTTTCAGGATATGGTGCCACAGAACGAATTCATCAAGTTTCTTCCCACACACTTCATGCAGTTTTTGAGTTGTAGCAGACACTGAAATAGTGACCTCAGCCATTCTGACATTTGGCCATGACCTTTAACCATTTAGTGGTCAAACAGGTCAAAACAGGCCTGAAGTAGTCTTGAAGAATGTCCATTTGCAGGGCTAGAAAAGCACATTTTTGACATTTTACTACTGGAATCACTGACTTGATAACAAAGCCAGTAATTCTAGTGGTAAACTTTCAAAAAATAATTTTCTCTTGCCCTGCAAAGGAACATTTTTCTTGACAAATCTTGACAATTAAAGGGTTAACTATAGCTAGAGTCAGCTTTCTGAGTAATGTCAGGATCACTCACTTACATCACTAATGTATATTGCAAACTTAGACAAAATATCACAAGCAGTTTTTTATATGCACCGAATTCTGCCATATTTGCATTCTACCTTGTTCTTTGAAATAGGAGACATCATGTGATAATTATACATGTGCATATTAAGCCATTATTTTAACTCTAAAACTTAGACAAAAGATGAAAAATTCTTTTTTATGCAACACATTTTGCTTACTATTTTGAAACTAATTTGACTGGAAGCTGGCAGCAACAAGTACAATTACTTTCAAAATATTCACCAGTTTTCCTGTATCGTTGTCTTGAAACTAAGCTACTGAAATTGTAAGGAATTAAGTCTTTAACGCTTTAACACTTATATCAGCTAAAACGTGGTCTTCAGAAATGTCCATTTGCAAACCACGAGAAGAATATTTTTGAAAATTTATGAGCTGGTCATTCCAGTGGTAAATTTTCAAATATATTCTCTTGGTTTGCAAATGGGCATTTTCTATAAGAAAATTGAAATTTTCCTGAACAAATTCAAGGGTTAAGGAGTTAAGATATAGTAGATGGATGACTTGAAACCAACTGTGTGTGCGTGCGTGTGCATGTGTTTGTGCTTTGATGCGTTTGTGTGTGGGTGGGCTGGTGCGTGTGTCTGTACATGTGTTTCTAAATATATTATTAGATTCAAAATATCAATGAGGTTTGTCCGCATCTGAATCAATGTTGATTCAGCAAAAAGGATTTTAATGTTTAATCAATCTAAGTGGTTAAAATTCTTATTTAATCGAAATAAACACAAATTAGTATTAAAGGAAGAAACCTAATCATACGTTAGTAAATCACCACGTTTCTTGGCTAAATGTTGTAAGAGTAATGACACTGAAACCAATACCAACCTTTGGGTGTGCAGACACGCTCATGCATGCAGTCACTGAATCCACATGTATCTGTGGCACGTGTAGCACAGATTTCATTTGGGTTACAGGGAGTCACCTAGAATTAAACAAAGAATGACATTCTGAGACTGTTAAATCTATGACAACTGCAACGCCTTCCTACATCTACAGCAACATAACGTCTTTAATTGGGTCTCCATGAGTCCATGACCTCAAATGATCCGTTGAAGCTAAACTCAATACACTAGTTCAGGCACTCAATGGGAACATGTGGGCCAAGTTTGCTGAAGATACACTCCGCAAGACTACAGTGATCATTCAGAAGCGCAATATAATTTCTTTAATTGCATCATAATGGCATTGAATGTTGACAGCAAAATCAAGAAGGTACTTTTTCATCTTCGTGTGCCTGGAAAAAATCTTGCAACCAAGTTTGATGACGATCTCTTCAGTAGAACTTAACCATTACCATTCTGATGTCAATGTTTAAATTTTCAAATTAAATTAAAACATGAGCTGGTATTCATTTTTCAACAAATTTGGTGGGAGATGTTGCTGTCATAGGCAGCTTGTCCACCAAATTTTTTGAAAATTGTACACCAGTTTCTTTGATATTGACACAGTAAAATATAGAATATTGACACCGGAATGGTAAGGATTAAGCCGGAAACACAACACAATATCCTTAATTGGGTCACCTTCATGGCGACCCATTAAGGACATAATGAATAGGATTCTGCACAGCCACAATGGCAATGTCTCATCAAACACTGAAGATCCCTCTAATTTAAATGCATATATATCCAACAAGCCACATAGATAAACATAAAAAACAATTGAAATACAAAATCTATATGGGGTGGGTGTGTATAATCACAAGTTAACTTTGTAAATATGCTGAACTCTAGAAAACATTGTTTTGAACCAGTACTCAGGTGGCAAAATACCTTTCTCTATGTAGTAGGGACCATTTCTATTCAAAGCTATCGTATTATTACAAACAAAAAAATATTAAAAAAATTAAAAGATCCCGCACCTCCAAAGGTGAATCTTTGAAAAGGCACATCTACCCATCATAAAGAAGCCACCTGCCAAGTGTCATTAACTTATTTTAAGCGATTCTGTATGATATGCTGTTTACGAGATATTGTTTGATAGATAATATTAGGCCTATACTACCTATATGCCCATTAAATTTGTTGTGATTCTGCTAAGACCTTTCTGAAATAACGTAGAGGTAATTTATTTACGTGATTTGATTGGAAACAATGAAATAGTTTTATTCACAGGGGTTTGCAACTTAAAGCTATTGACCTTAAAGAATGATTCATGGCTCAGATTAGCTAGTTACTCTCAAAGAGGATCAGTTAAACAAAGAATGTAACGTGAAGTGATAAAGACCTTAAAGAAAAACTCACATTATTTTTTCAGGTGATAGAAGCTACTGGTCTAATACTAGTATTCTATAACACTTTAACATTCAAATTTGCTCATGAAAATTTCAATTTTCTCAAATGTCTGTGAACAAAGAGAACTATTTTTGAAAATTTACCATTGGAATGACTGGCTCGGAGGAGTTAAATCATTGTTTACAATTAATTCAAACTCATAATAGAATCGAAGTGGACAGGGATTATATGTAAGGTTGGATATAAGATTTCATCAGATATTTGATATGAGTAAGCAGAAGTATAAAGTATATTGTATACTCACCTGGCATGGATTCGGCATACACTCACAACGTGGACAGCCACTGTTTGCAAATCCATATGGACATACTATAGGACACTTGCGCTCACATACTGAAAGATGCATAATCATCAGTAAACTTGTCAGTGTTGTAGTTCACATAACAAACATAATAAGCGTTTTATTTGATAATTATCCCTAATCCCCATGTATTTTGAAAAAACAACAGGGACATTGTAATCACTTGTGTCCACTCGGGAATCTGTTTGTCTGTCCATCCATCCATCTTTCTGTCTGTCCACCGCTTGTTGAAATTCAACAAATATTTTATGATTGCTGATTACGAGACGAAATTTAGCCTGGGGGGTGGAGTCAAAGCATCAAAGTTGAAAAAAGCACAGGCCGTAGGGCGCAGGCGTGTTGGTCCGCTCTCAACTGCCCATTCTGATTATTTTTTGTGGAAAATTCTAAGCAGGCTATTTACTTAGTAATTTCATTCTGTAGACAATATTTTATACATAGGATAATAACCCATGGGGTTTGGGGGTTACTAATCAGCGTGATTAATACCCACTGGATCCGTATAATGTAGTTGGTGGATCCAGTAAGATTCATGATCCTTATGCGGGACAGTGGCCTCCGGGTTGTCAGAATCATGGTGAAGAACTTCTATGGCTCTGTATAGTATGCTGCTTGCATTGTGATCTGGGAGATTGAAGTGCTGAGCGACCGGTGTGTCTCTGTTGTTTTTAACATCTCTAAAACGGTCTTTAATGCATATTTGGAACTCACGTTTTGTTTCTCCAACATATTGTTTATTTTGCATAAGGAGCAGGTGAAAGAGATAAATGACGTTTCTAGTGGAGCAGTATGCTTTCACACGATTGTTGTAGTTCAGATGTGTGTGTGTGTGTGTGTGTGTGTATGTGTGTACTTTGGAAGGTTTTCCCTTTTTGTTGTTTATTGCAGAAAACACAGTTATGTTTCTGACATTTTTCAATTCTGTTTGGGATGACGCTACCCTGGTATCCCATGGTGTTGGGCTACGTGAACTGCACTCTGATCAGTTGGTCCTTCAGCGTAGGGTTTCTTCTATAGCCATATAGAGGCTTCGCTGTGAATGTGTCTCTACATTTGGCGCTGGTCTTTAAGAGACTCCAGTGTCTGTTGATGATTTTCTTAAGTTGAATGCTGTGTTTGTGATAGGCTGTGATTAGAGGAATTCTCCTGTTTGGAATCCTTGTATTTCTCTGTGCTAGGAGATCCATCCGTTCCCGTGCGAGTGCTTTGTTGTAGCTGTCAATTAAGATATCCAGTGGCTATCCACATGCCTCATAGTGTATGATTGTGTCGCATGCGCTTTTCAAAATCATCCGTGTCAGAGCAGATTCTTCTCAGTCTAAGAAATTGACCATGCGGACTGGCATTCTTTGTCGAGTCAGTATGGGCTGACTGGTAATGTAGATAGCCGTGTGTGTCCGTGGGTTTGGTGTACAGATTAAACTTTAGCGAGTGGTCCTCTTGGATAGAAATTGTTGTATCCAAAAAATTAATGGATTCACTTTGAGACTTCTGCTGTGAATTTTATAGTTTCATGTGCATTGTTCAGATAGTTGATGAATGTTTCCAGTGCTGCTTTCCCATCGGTCCGTATCATAAATATGTCGTCAATGTAGTGTAGGTACAGTGATGGTTAGTGGGGTGAGGGGCCTCTCTTAGTAGCTTTTCTTCTAGTTGTGCCATGAAGATGATGGCATAGCTGGGTGCTAGTTTCATGCCCATAGCGGTACCACCAATCTGTAGATAGTTTTTGTTGTTGAACGCGAAGTTGTTGCAGGTTATGACTATTTTTAGCAGAGACAGGAGTGCCCTAGGGCTAGCTAAACCTGGGGTGCCATGCGCTCTGATAAATTTAGCCGTAGCCTTTATCCCTTCAAAGTTGGGGATATTCGTGCATAGTGAAGTGACGTCCATTGTAACTAAGAGGGCGTTATTCGGGACTGCTCCAATGGTTTCAACCATTTTTTGATGTAGTCAGGTGTGTCTCTGACATAGAATGGAAAGTCTTGTAATCTATGAGTTTTGATGTGTTCATCAACAAAACTACTTATGTGTTCAGTAGGGTTTCCATTTCCACTGATGATCGGTCTCCCTGGGATCAGTTGCAGGTTTTTGGATTTGCGTATCTTAGGTAGGAGGTAGAACCTTGCTGTGCGTGGTTCGTCAACTCGAAGGCTGTTTGTTATTTCGGTTCAGATTTCTCCATTAAGAACCATAGAAGTTATGGCTGTTTCAAGCATTTCTGCATGGTGCATGGTTAGATCACTATTTTGTTCTTCATAAAACCTGACATCATTGAGTTGTCTGAGTGCTTCAGCATTGTATGCTTCTGCATCCTGTATGACAGTGGCTTGACCATTATCAGCTTTCTTAATTACCACAGTTGTGTCTGTGGAAGAGGAGGTGGAGTGCCTCGGTTTTTTTGGACAGATTAGATGATTTAGATCTTCTGTGTATAGTTTTGACCAGATCAGATTTGACTGCTTTAATGAAAGCATCGCGCGTGGCATCATTGCCGGGACGTGGTGTCCAAGTGCTGCGAGCTTTAAATTTCTTAAATAGTTTATCTGAGAACTCATCAGAGTGGATTATGACGTCATTAGGTGTGATGTAATTGGAGCTATTGTTGCCCATGTATGGAGGATGGAAATGAAGTTTCAGGCGTAACCTTCTAACGAAACGGGTTAGATCCTTGGCCATCCAGACTCGTCTCAAACTAGAGAAAATGTCAGGCATATAACTTAGCACTGACATTTTCGAAATTACTAGTATTTTAAACATATTTTGAACAACTTTCACAGGAACAACTTGAGGTCAAATAACCATCTTATGTGTGACTCTTGGTAGCAAATTTCAATTCAACCAGTTGCTTTTTGGAGGGCGAAGATAGCAGTACTTCAACTGTCACACTGCTGCCAACCACCAGGCAATAATTTTATTCAGCAAAAACTCTGGACTTACTGAATATTTTGGAAACAATTTGACTGAAAGTTGTTGGTGGCTTAGACACCAACAACTTTCAGTCAAATTGTTTTCAAAATATTTAGCATCTCCAGAGATATTACCCTTGGAATTGTCATCTGCAAAAACTCAGTAGTCAGACGGTTAACAGTTGGTCAAAAGACGACATGTGTTAAAGTACCATGTACTATCATTTGGCTCCAAAAGGCATATCCTTCTAGCAAGTCATATTGCCTATGATGGTTAATTGTTTGTATTTATTTCATAAGGTGGTCATTTCAAATAGATGTTATATTAAAAAAATAATTTGTAATTTAATGTTGGCTTCTTAGAATATCTACAGACTAGCTAATAAATAAACCAGTTATTAAATCATTGATGAAGCTTGCCGGTGTTAGCTTGACTTCATCATCAATTACTCGAAACACTGTTCAAGAAAATCAAATTTGAACATTCAGCTAAATTCCTTTCAAAATACATAGCATGCCATTAGTACTAAGCTGTTTCTAGATGACCACTTGAATGCAGGTTTTAATTTAATACCATTCGATATCTTAATATTAAGTGTTGCACAGATGATGTTAGTACAAGCAGATGCCTCTGTACATACCTGGACACGGTATTGTGAATCTGTTTTTCTGTGTGAAGAAATCATTAAAGTCCTGAAACGTGTTCGCCTGCTGATGCATCGGTTGACCATTACCATCTCGAGTTGCCCATGTAACAATCTCATTGACATCCATAAATGCCCTCCCGATTGCAAATGTTGTTATAGATACACCACTGTTTTTCAGAGAGCCAATAAGACGGCGAGTTTCAGCGAGTTCAATATCATCGTTTGGTGGATCGCTCGGATTTCCATCAATGATTATGAAAAGCGAATCTGGAGTATTTGGATCACTACGCCTGAATTGATTCATTGCACATGTTAAGCCTTCTGATACTTTTGTTCGACCTCGAAGCGGGTTGGAATCCTGAACTCTCTGTTGAAGCTGCTCACTGTTAAGCGGTGGTGAAATATCAGCAATGGTTCTTGATGTGGTTCCAAAGTAACATATTCCAACTCGTGTCATAGCATTGTTAATCAGACGCAACATTGAGATCACACCCTGCTTTAGTTCTATCATCTTAGAGCGGCTTACACTGCTGGAGGTATCCACAATAATGACCAGATCCAGTGGACATTCTGAGAAAAACAAACGAACATATATGGTACAGAAAAAATTGGATGCATATTTATTTTTAAAATAAGATATCATGCAAATGTTTTTATCAAACATGAGCACACATATGGATGGATCTGATCTGACACTCACGTATCTAACATTATAATCAGATATGGCACATGTTAGATGATGTCACAAATCAACCAGAAATGTCGCTGCAATGCAACCATGAAGCTCGACTTTACGACTGCAATGAACTATGACACTTGACTTTACACAAAAAATAAATATATGATAAAGGGTTATGAATATGCTTACCAATGACCATGACCGTTGAACTTTTGACCCCAAAGTAATTGTCTCATCCCCTCTCATTAGCAAGTGCCTAAGTTTGATTGCAGCATGATTAACACAGCAGGAGATATGAACTGCTAAGTTGAGGTTAAAGAAAAATGTTATTGTTGAGAAAACCCTTGAGTTTTGTCATTATCAAACAGACCTTGAAATTTTGATACCATGGTCATTGTGTCATGTCATCTTATTATAAGGAAGAATGTGTCCCTGCATGCTTAACCAAAACATGAGATATAAACTGCTTAGTAGAGCTAAACGCAAAATGTTAGTTTTGATAAAAACAAGGTTTTAGCAAGGACACAGTGACCTTGACCGTTGATATTTGGACTCCAAGGTGCCATTTTCACTCATGATAAAGAAAAGCTTGGCTCCAGTATGATTAAGCAAACATGAGATATAAACAGAATTGAGCTAAACACAAAAGGTTACTGTTGAAAAAACCAGTTTTTCCCAGGACCAATGAACTTTTGACCCCGAAGGACATTGTGTCAATCTCTCTCAGTATAAGGAAGCATGTGTTTAAGTTTGGGTCCAGTATGATTAACCAAATGAGATATGAACTACTATGTTGTGCTAAACGCACAATTTTAATGCTGAGAAAGTAATTTACCAAAATCACAATAATATTGACCTTTGATCTTTTAGCACAAAGGTCTTTGTGCCCTCTCCGTATAAGAAAGTGTGTACAAGTTTGGGTCCAGGAAGATTAAGTAAACGTGAAATATGAACTGCTAAGTTGACCAAAACACAGAATGGTGAAGTCATTAATTACCAATATCACAATAATATTGACCTTTGCGCTTTTGACCCAAATATCATTGAATGATGTCCTCCAATTATAAAGAAGTGTGTGTCCATGGTTGACTCCAGTATACTTAACCAAAGATGAGATATGAACTGCGAAGTTGAGCAAATGCAGTGTAAATATTGAAAAAACAAAGCTTTTTACCAATGTCAGTGACCTTGACCTTTTCACCCCAAGGTCATCAAGTGATGCCCTACAATATACGGAAGCATATATCCAAGTTTGGGCCCAGTATGATTAACCAAAGCTATGATATGAATTGCTAAGTTGCGCAAAAGGGAAAATTAAACGAAATCAAGGATTTCTTTTTTCACGAGAGAGTTGATACTTACCTCCCTAGATACTTTTGATATTGCTAAATATTGGCTTTCACTCAATAAACACTCAGATTAAAACAGTTAGGTGCCCCTACTGGGCAGGGAGTCAGAGCATAGTCTGGCGGATGCCAGCCCCACCACCGCGCATGCGCAGACTAGCACTTCCTCTGACTAATTTATTGGCTGATACACATGCAACTATAAAGAGCCTGAAGACCGAGCCTCTGTGGGGTGGAGAGGCCGGGTCCGTATCTAGGGAGGTAAGTATCAACTCTCTCGTGAAAAAAGAAATCCTTGATTTCGTTTATTTCACATCAAGAGTATACTTACCTCCCTAATACTTTTGATATTGCCAGAATTCGACAGTGAATTCGGCGGGAGGGAGGCGAGGTCAAAAGACCAGCTCATCCCTATACGCTTTTCTGCGTTTAAGGCACTTAAACTTCTGAAACTGTATGAAAAAACAGTCAGGATTTGACTAACCATCGGATAACACCCCCGATGTATGAGAGATGACCGAATGTCATATGCGCTCCCCCCCCCCTCCTTCCTGGGAGGAAGAGTCGAATGACCTCAATGTCCTATACGCTCTCTACGTACAAGTGCCATGTACTACAGGACAGAGACGAAAAAACTCCATTTTCGTATACTCTCAACAATGAACCACATAAATACACAAAACCATCATCATATTAATAACGGGTGACGTGACAAGACAATCAACAATGGACAACACATACACAAGACTGACCTTGTTGAAATGGCTGCTGACATCCTCTTCCCATTGGTGAAGCACGATGCAGTCCCAAATTAGTGGTTGTTTCCATAAATTAATTGTGAAATATATAAGCAATGAGGAAACCCCATCAAAAATATATGCCAAGTTATTTTTTCAAAATCGACAAGGCGAGAGGATTAGAGGTGTCACGGAGATAATGGTCTGTAAAACTTGACTCACAGTGCCACTGAGCCACCGACATAATATCATCCACCGGGACCCCATTAAATAGGGCCGTGGATGTCACTACGCCGCGGACACTGTGAGCCTTGGCCACGTCAACCTGCTTCCCGGTGGCGGATTTATGGCAAAACTGAATGCATTCTACAATCCACCTGGAAATGGTGTCCTTAGAAGCCCTGCCATGGGGTTCAATATAAGACAACCATAACGCTGACTGGTCGGTGCGCCACTCCGCCGTACGTTGTTTGTACCGGCAAAGCGCCCGGACGGGACACCATGCTTTAGAATTAGGATCATATCTAGTCAAAGCAGGCAAAACAATAGGTTGACCTGGATATTTCAACGACTGATTTTTAGCCAAGAAATTAATCCTAGGTAGCAGCTTAAGGCCTTCCCCTGAAACCACAAAACGGTCATCCTCGGCTGATAAGGCATGAATTTCACTCCTACGCCTAGCCGAGGCCGCAGCAATTAAAAACACAGTCTTCAGTGTTAATAGTTTCATAGAAATGGAACTAAGTGGTTCAAACGGCTTATCACCTAGTACTTGAAGCACTAGCGATAAACTCCAAGACGGAATCACAGGTGGATTCCTTGGTCTTAGATTGCCCATGCCTTTAATTAATACATTTAATGTATTTACTTCATCACTTCCCCTCTTAGCCAAGCAAGGAATAACAGACATTAAAGCTGACTTATAACCAGCAATAGAGTTAGGCTTGAGGCTATAGGCATCATAGAGGTGACAGAGGAAATCAGCTACTACCTGAATAGATGAACCCATTGGATCAATACATCTTTTTGAGCACCATTCTGCAAATCTGTTGATTTTATAATTATATGCTCTGGAGGTTGAGCCCCTCCTGGCTTTGGCCATAAACTAAACGAAATCTAGGATTTCTTTTTTCACGAGAGAGTTGATACTTACCTCCCTAATACTTTTGATATTGCTAAATATTGGCTTTCACTCAATAAACACTCAGATTTAAAACAGTTAGGTGCCCCTACTGGGCAGGGAGTCAGAGCGTAGTCTGGCGGATGCCAGCCCCACCACCGCGCATGCGCAGACTAGCACTTCCTCTGACTAGATTATTGGCTGACACACATGCAACTATTAAGAGCCTGAAGACCGAGCCTCTGTGGGGTGGAGAGGCCGGGTCCGTATCTAGGGAGGTAAGTATCAACTCTCTCGTGAAAAAAGAAATCCTAGATTTCGTTTATTTCACTTCAAGAGTATACTTACCTCCCTAATACTTTTGATATTGCCAGAATTCGAAAGTGAATCTGGCGGGAGGGAGGCGAGGTCAAAAGACCAGCTCATCCCTATACGCTTTTCTGCGTTTAAGGCACTTAAACTTCTGAAACTGTAAGAAAAAACAGTCAGGATTTGACTAACCATCGGATAACACCACCGATGTATGAGAGATGACCGAATGTCATATGCGCTCCCCACCCTCCTTCCTGGGAGGAAGAGTCGACTGACCTCAATGTCCTATACGCTCTCTACGTACAAGTGCCATGTACTACAGGACAGAGACGAAAAAGCTCCATTTTCGTAACTCTCAACAATGAACCACACAAATACACAAACCATCACCATATTAATAACGGGTAATCGTGACAATACAATCAACAACGGACAACACCTGAACAAGACTGACCTTGTTGAAAATGGCTGCTGACATCATCTTCCCATTGGTAAAGACTGATGCAGGCCCAAAAAAGTGGGTGTTTCCATAAATTAATTGTGAAATATATAAGTAATGAGGAAAACCTCCTCAAAAAATATAAACCGATTTATTTTTTCAAAACCGACAAGGCGAGAGGATTAGAAGTGTCACGGAGATAATGGTCTGTAAAACTTGACTCACAGTGCCACTGAGCCACCGACATAATATCATCCACAGGGACCCCATTAAACAGGGCCGTGGATGTCACTACGCCGCGGACACTGTGAGCCTTGGCCACGTCAACCTGCTTCCCGGTGGCGGATTTATGGCAAAACTGAATGCATTCCACAATCCACCTGGAAATGGTGTCCTTAGAAGCCCTCCCATGGGGTTCAATATATGACAACCATAACGCTGACTGGTCGGTGCGCCATGCCGCCGTACGTTGTTTGTACCGGCGCAGCGCCCGGACGGGACACCATGCTTTAGAATTAGGATCATATCTAGTTAAAGCAGGCAAAATAATAGGTTGACCTGGATATTTCAACGACTGATTTTTAGCCAAGAAATTAATCCTAGGTAGCAGCTTAAGGCCTTCCCCTGAAACCACAAAACGGTCATCCTCGGCTGATAAGGCATGAATTTCACTCCTACGCCTAGCCGAGGCCGCAGCAATTAAAAACACAGTCTTCAGTGTTAATAGTTTCATAGAAATGGAACTAAGTGGTTCAAAAGGCTTATCACCTAGTACTTGAAGCACTAGCGATAAACTCCAAGACGGAATCACAGGTGGATTCCTTGGTCTTAGATTGCCCATGCCTTTAATTAATACATTTAATGTATTTACTTCATCACTTCCCCTCTTAGCCAAGCAAGGAATAACAGACATTAATGCTGATTTATAACCAGCAATAGAGTTAGGCTTGAGGCTATAGGCATCATAGAGGTGACAGAGGAAATCAGCTACTACTTGAATAGATGAATCCATTGGATCAATACATCTTTTTGAGCACCATTCTGCAAATCTGTTGATTTTATAATTATATGCTCTGGAGGTTGACCCCCTCCTGGCTTTGGCCATAAACATGGCTGCTTGCTCAGAAAAGCCCTCCTTAATTCTAGATTCCTTGACAACATCCACGCAGTCAATCTGAACATTGACGGATTGTTGTGAAGGGCCTTGCCCTGGAAGATAATATCGTCCATCAGAGGCAGAGGAACCGGATTGCAGACCAGAAGGTCCAGCAGATCCGTATACCATGATCGGCTTGGCCAATCCGGGGCGATCAGAAGCACTTGGCATTCCTCTTGTCTGATTTTCTGAAGAATTTTTGGAATCAGGATTGCTGGAGGGAATGCGTATGCATACATTCTCCCCCAGCTGATAGCTAACGCATCTGTTGCGAAAGCGCTTGGATCCGGAATCGGAGAGACGTACGTCGTCATCTTCGCATTCTTCTTCGTTGCGAACAAATCGATGTTGGGTTTCCCCCAATGGTCGAACAGACGATCCGCCACACATTGATTTAGTTGCCATTCCGTGGGTAAAACACTCATCCTTCGGCTCAATGAGTCTGCTAGCAGGTTTAACCTTCCCGGAATATGAACTGCTTTCAAGGTAATCTGGTGATCCAGACACCAACAAAGCAGTTTCCATGTCATCATACAGAGACTGGGCGACTTCGTTCCGCCCTGGCGGTTTATGTAAGTCACAACTGTTGAGTTGTCTGAACGAATAAGAACAATCTTGCCCTGAACTTTCTGTAAGAAATGTTCCAGGGCCAGGACTACTGCTCTTAGCTCCAGTAGATTTATATGTTCCTTTGACTGTTCCAGATTCCAAAGCCCTGATATCGTGGATTCTTCCAGGCAAGCTCCCCAGCCCTCCATCGATGCATCTGTATACACAGTCACCTGAGGGTGGGGAGGGGTTAGCAAAACCCCCGGCAAGAGATTCTCTGTATTCAACCACCATTGCAGGTGGTGAATCAGAGGCGCCAACACTGACACATTCGAGTCCAGCGAACCTGTACTCTGGGTCCATTGTGTCATGAGAAACAACTGTATCGGCCGCCTGCGTAAGGCGGCCTGAGGAATGACTGGTTCCAACGAAACCATCAACCCCAGCATTCTCAAGTAAACCCGTGCCAGGACATGACGACTGTCGCACACTGACTGAATCAACGAGATGAGTTTTTGAACTCTCTCCTGAGTAGGATAAACATATCCTGTCTCTAGATCGAAGAACATCCCCAGGTAAACAAACTTCTGGGATGGAGTCAGCTCTGATTTTGGGAAATTGATCAACCAGCCCAAGTCTGTGAGAATTTTCAAAACAATCTCCAGATTGGCGGACAAACTTTCCCGGGTGTGCGCTTTCAACAGCCAGTCGTCTATGTACGTGTGGACTGCTATGCTTCTCCTGCGGAGGTATGCTGTGATCGCAAGAACCACACGGGTGAAAACCCGAGGAGCCGTGGAAATTCCGAAGGGCAACACCCTGAATTCCCACTGTCTGCCCTGGAATGCAAATCTCAGGAAGCGACAGAAACTCCCGTGGATGGGGATGTGGAAATAAGCGTCCTTCAAATCTATCGACGCCGTCCACATCCCCCTCTCCAACCCCGCCAACACCGAGCGCACCGTTTCCATCTTGAAACTGGGCGTCTCGATGAACTTGTTCAATGGCTTGAGGTTGAGAATCGGTCTCCACCCTCCGGTGCGTTTTGTTACTAAGAACAGGGTTGAATAGAAGCCCGGACATCTTTGTGCCGGCTGAATAGCTCCCTTTTGTATGAGGGAATTTATCTCCTCCTCGATACACAACCTTTGCTCTGGATCTCTCGGAATGGGAGTCCAGACTGGCACCAGAGACAGTCGCGACGGCGGGCCTGTCACCCACTCTGGATGATACCCGACGGAAAGCCATCGCAAGACTAAACGGTCCTGAGTTAACCGTTCCCACTCTTGCATGTGGCCGGCTAGCCGGCCTCCCACCGGCCCACCTAGGGACCGCGGTGGACACGAGGCATGCAAGAGCGGCACTGTCTCCGTCGCCATACACACCGGAGTGGTTCTTACCGCGGTAAGCGTCCTGTCAGGACCAATAACCACGCCCAGACCCTCGCGCGCCCCGCCCCGCCCCGCGCGCACCTCGGTGCGCGGGCGGCTGCCTGGCTGACGGCGCCTGAGGAACCTGCGCCCCCCTCGCTGCTGGCCGAATCGCACGCGGCCGAGGCCGACGCTGCGACGGTGGCTGGCCACTGACCTGGCCATCACCACCTCGAGCCTGCAGGGGACAATACGCCGGGGCCGCGGCGCGAACGTTAGCACGACGCAGTACATCAAACTGCTCGCGCAGCGCCCTCTGGTTATTCACCAGGGTGACCGTCTCCTGGAGGTGGCGACATCCCTCACCTCCAAAAAGACCAGGGCCCGTCATAGGCGTACGCAGTAGCCTATTGTACAGGTCCTGAGACGGGCACAGATTGTCCAGGGCAAACGTGCGTCTTGCCCTGACACTCCTGGTCACCGCCCGAGTCACACAGTCCAGTGCCAGGTTAATACCATCCTGGATGGTTCGATGGACAGTGACCGGACTTGGCTGGCGCGATGCGGATGCCGTTACTACCCCCTGTAACAGCTGGGAGACGTGGGACAGAGCGGCAATCGAAGCCCTCCCACTCTCCTCCGCATCCCGCAACGCGGCATTCGCCGAACGCAACGCGTTCGCGCACAAGACACCCGTGTCAGAACGGGAGCCTGGCCGCGCATCCTCACCCAAAGCCGCGCGGTCATCCACGCTGGGCTTGGGTACCACACCGTACCGCTGGTAATCCAGGGGCACGATGCGACAACGCCTGGCCACCTCGCGAGGGGCCTTCGCGAGACGTCCACTCGACTTAATGGACGACTCCGCCGCCTTGAACATGTCAACGACATGCTCCGCCAGCGGCAGAGAAGGCATAGCGTTAGCAGTCGGTTTCCCAGCTAACCACGGCGTGTGAACACGCTGGCTAGCCGACTGCTCCACGGGCAGATCAGGCCTAACGCTCACCAACCACTGGCAAGCGTCATACCAATCCTCCTCCGTGGCTAACTGCGAGCGCTTTACAAGACGGGGTCCTTCGTCTTCCTCCTGAGCGCAAGCAGTAGAGCTTGACGGCGGGTATGCTGATACACCTGGCAAGCCAGGGAAAACACGCGGGCCTGACAGCACCGGCATGAAAATATCACTGGTTTGACCAGGAGCAGGCACCGTGGCAGAGCGCGGGGTATATATAGGCTCACCACGGGCCCGGCCAGCACCAGCAACACCCTCGGCAAGCCGAGGTATGCGGTACCGCTGGCCATCAGCAGCGCCCTGGGCCACCACCTGAGCCGCGGACTTTACTCCAGGGTGAGTAAAACCGTGGAACAAGGCGCCTGTATTCCCCGCGAGGGGTGCACAAACGTCTTCATCCATGTCCACGTCGTCAGACGGCGACCCTAGCAGGTAATCCTCATTACCCTGGTCAGAAAGATTAGACCCCGGGTTAGCAAAGAGAGCTAACCCGGGCTGACCAGGAACGGTGCCATAGGAGGTACTGGCCACCGCGGCGTGCGGATACCCCTGGACTGAAAAGCAGCCCGCGGGTTCCAGCGACAACCGTCCACGGTCCCCTATCGGCGCGGCAATAAGCCCTCCATCGATGCATCTGTATACACAGTCACCTGAGGGTGGGGAGGGGTTAGCATAACCCCCACCAAGAGATTCTCTGTGTCCAACCACCATTGCAGGTGATGAATCAGAGGCGCCAACACTGGCACATTCGAGTCCAGCGAACCTGTACTCTGGGACCATTGTGTCATGAGAAATAACTGGATCGGCCGCCTGCGTAAGGCGGCCTGAGGAATGACTGGTTCCAATGAAACCATCAACCCCAGCATTCTCAAGTAAACCCATGCCAGGACATGACGACTGTCGCACACTGACTGAATTAATGAGATGAGTTTCTGAACTCTCTCCTGAGTAGGATAAACATATCCTGTCTCTAGATTGAAGAACATCCCCAGGTAAACAAAATTCTGGGATGGAATCAGCTCTGATTTTGGGAAATTGATCATCCAGCCTAAGTCTGTGAGAGTTTTCAAAACAATCTCCAGACTGGCCGATAAACTTTCCCGGGTGTGCGCTTTCAACAGCCAGTCGTCTATGTACGTGTGGACTGCTATGCTTCTCCTGCGGAGGTATGCGGTGATCGCAAGAACCACACGGGTGAAAACCCGAGGAGCCGTGGAAATTCCGAAGGGTAGCACCCTGAATTCCCACTGTCTGCCCTGGAATGCAAATCTCAGGAAGCGACGGAAACTCCTGTGTATGGGGATGTGGAAATAAGCGTCCTTCAAATCTATCGACGCTGTCCACATTCCCCTCTCTAACCCCGCCAACACCGAGCGCACAGTCTCCATCTTGAAACTGGGCGTCTCTATGAACTTGTTCAATGGCTTGAGGTTGAGAATTGGTCTCCACCCTCCGGTGTTCTTTGTTACTAAGAACAGGGTTGAATAGAAGCCCGGACACCTCTGTGCCGGCTGAATAGCTCCTTTTTGTATGAGGGAATTTATTTCCTCCTCGATACACAACCTTTGATCTGGATCTCTCGGATTTGGAGTCCAGATCGGCACTAGAGACAGTCGCGATGGCGGGCCTGTCATCCAATCGGGATGATACCCGACTGAAAGCCATCGCAAGACTAAACGGTCCTGAGTTAACCGTTCCCACTCTTGCATGTGGTCGGCTAGCCGGCCTCCCACCGGTCCACCTAGGGATAGAGGTGGACATAAGGAGTGCAAGAGCGGCACTGTCTCCTCTGCCAGAAACACCGGCGCGGTTCTCACCGCGGTAACCGTCCCATCAGGAACGATTACCCCGCCCAGATCCTCGCGCGCCACGACCAGCACCGCGCGCACCTCGGTGCACGGGCGGCTGCCTGGCTGACTGCGCCTGAGGAGCCTGCGCCCCCCTCGCTGCTGGCCGAATTGCACGCGACCGAGGCCGGCGCTGCGATGGTGGTTGGCCTCTGACCTGGCCACTACCACCTCGAGCCTGCAGGGGACAATACGCAGGGGGTGCGGCGCGAACGTTGGCACGACGAAGCACCTCAAACTGCTCGCGCAGCGCCCTCTGGTTATTGACCAGAGTAACCGTCTCCTGGAGGTGCCTACACCCCTCACCTCCAAAGAGACCAGGACCTGTCATAGGCGTACGTAGTAGCCTATTGTATAGGTCCTGGGACGGGCACAGATTATCCAAGGCAAAAGTGCGCCTTGCCCGGACACTCCTGGTCACCGCCCGCGTCATACAGTCCAGAGCCAGGTTGATACCATCCTGGATGGCTCGCTGGACTGTGACCGGACTTGGCTGGCGCGATGCGGATGCTGTTACTACCCCTTGTAACAGCTGGGAGACGTGGGACAGAGCGGCAATCGAAGCCCTCCCACTCTCCTCCGCATCACGCAACGCGGCATTTGCTGAACGCAACGCGTTCGAACACAAGACTCCCGTATCAGAACGGGAGCCTGGCCGCGCATCCTCACCCAAAGCCGCGCGGTCATCCACGCTCGGCTTCGGTACCACACCGTACCGCTGGTAGTCCAGGGGCACGATGCGGCAACGCGCGGGGCCTTAGCGAGACGTCCACTCGACTTAATGGACGTCTCCGCCGCCTCGAACATGTCAACGACAGAGAAGGCATAGCGTTAGCAGTAGGCTTACCAGCTAACCACGGCCTGTGCTCACGCTGGCTAGCCGACTGCTCCACGGGCAGATCTGGTCTAACACTCACCAACCACTGGCAAGCGTCAGACCAATCCTCCTCCGTGGCTAGCTGCGAGCACTCTACAAGACGGGGGCCTTCGTCTTCCTCCTGAGCGCAAGCAACAGAGCTTGACGGCGGGTACGCTGATATCCCTGGCAAGCCAGGGAGAACATGCAGGCCTGACAATACCGGCATGCTAATATCACTGGTTTGACCAGGAGCAGGCGCCGTGGTAGAGCGCGGGGCATATACCGCCCCACCACGGCCCCGGCCAGCACCAGCGACACTCTCGGCAAGCCGAGGTATGCGGTACCGCTGGCCTTCAGCGCCCAGGGCCACAGTCTGAACCGTGGATTCTACCCCTGGGAGAGTAGAACCGTGGAAAAATGCGCCTGTATTCCCCGCGAGGGGTGCACAGACGTCATAATCCATGTCCACGTCTTCAGACGGCGACCCCAACAGGTAATCCTCATCCTCCTGGCCAGACAGATTAGACTCCGGGTCAGCAAAGAGAGCTAACCCGGACTGGCCAGGGAAGGTGCCATACGAGGTACTGGCACCCGCGGTGTGTGGATACCCCTGGACTGATAAGCAGCCCGCGGGTTCCAGCGACGACCATCCACGGTCCCTATTGGGCGCGGCAATAAGCCTGCTGCCAGGGCCGTGGAACGCCCCCTCTAATGGGGCCACCTCTGAATCTTCAAACAACGGAAGCGTACTAAGGAACGTTGATTCAGAGGTGGGGATTACCTGCTCCGAAGCAGATGATGAGGTCAATAAAGGATTTGGTCCAGGAAGCATGCCACGAAGCAACTCTGGAACCAAATCCTTGATTGTCCTCCTCATCTCTCCCAACATCTCGGTCCGGAAGGCCTCCATGTCCACCGCGGACGAGGCCTTCCTCTTACCCTTCTTACTTACACCCTCTTTTTTCAGCTTCTTCTCCTCCTCCACCTTGTCCTTCGCCTGCAAGCACAAGAATTCGGACATTAGCTCGCCCCCCCAGTGCTTACATATCTCGCAATTAAGCAAGGGACCACAGGGGCTACACTGAAAACAGAGATGAGGGCCAAACTTGTCCCTCAAAAATCGTCCACAGGACGCACAACCAGGTCTCTGAAAAAGGCCAAAGGACGAGGAGTATGAGCAAACTAGTTAAGCTTAGAAAACTCACCAACTCAAGAGAAGGAAAATGATCATAAAGATCATAATTTATCAGAAAACCAGCTTCGGACAACTTTAATTGTTAATAAAGAGCAAGGCTGATTATGACGTCATTAATCCTATGACAGGAAAAAATCGATCCCCAACAAACATCCCAGTGCAAGGACGAATTGTATCTCTAACCAGAACATGTGCAGAATGGACATTTCGACTACACAAGCATCAGATATATACTGATAACAATGGCAAATAAAGTTAATTATCTCCCTTTCCTCTAAATAATTAACATCACCTCATATCAATAATTAGATACCTGACACCTTGTCTAGACAAACCATCCAACCTGATGAACTGGAGCACTCCACCACTGAACGCCTCTTAACTCTCTCCACCTCTAGGGGAAGGAATTGGATCAAGAGGGCAAAGTGAGAAGACCTTTATAATAGGCCTCCAACTCACTGGACATAGAATTTTTGGTTAGATAACCTAACAGTATTAGTAGGAAATGGAACCATGGTGGAGAGACACAAACCCTCTGCTGATGTCATGTCCATAATATTTCTTCACACAGACCTGTGGACATAAACACAAAGAGAGATTAGTCTTATATAGCACCTAGTTGAAATAAACCAACTAATCAAGGCGCTTATCACGTTTAGCGCGAGTCCCGGAAACACATTACAACGGGACAAAACTCGCTAATTTTACTAGAAGTCACCTGATTTAAAGGTCCAAGGCCCTCCTGTGGCGAAGTTACTCTCTCTGCCATCTTTCTCAGGTATCAACAGTTCTGAATTTTGCCAAAAACGCTTATAATTGAGCTACAAAAATCACAAAAGCATGTTGTCTCTCAGCCAATAAATTAGCAAAGAGGAAGTGCTAGTCTGCGCATGCGCGGTGGTGGGGCTGGCATCCGCCAGACTATGCTCTGACTCCCTGCCCAGTAGGGGCACCTAACTGTTTTAATCTGAGTGTTTATTGAGTGAAAGCCAATATTTAGCAATATCAAAAGTATCTAGGGAGGTAAGTATACTCTTGATGTGAAATGACCTTTAACCTTTTGAGCCCAATGTCATTGTGTGACCAAACAGGAGATATAAACAGAAAAGTTGAACTGAGTGGAAAATGTTAATGTTGAAAAAACACACGGTTTTTACCAAGGTCAGTGACCTTGACCTTTTGACCCCAAGGTCATCGTGACATGCTGTATCATTAAGGAAGTATGTACCCTAGCTTGGGTTCAGTATCATTAACCATACCCGAGATATAAACAAAAAAGTGAGCTAAAATTAAATTGGATGACGATGACGACGTGACCGCACAATGTGCAGGGTATCGCAATAGCACGCTTTACTTCAAAGTCGAGAAAAAAATGGCGTATATAGTAGTGACAGCAACAGTTTCCAGTCAAATTAGTTTCCAAGTATTCCACATGGAATGGTATACATTTTAATGAATTTTTCAAAGCTGGTTTGTAGGATTAAGTGTAATTATTGTTTAATGACCTTCTCCCGGGGTGCAGACATGTTCATGAGGACAATCACTAAAGCCACATATACTCGTCTCTCTAGTAGTACATAGTTCATCTGCCCGACACGGCCGTCTCTATAAAATAAATTTTAGATAACATTACAAGACATCAGAGTTGTAGATATAAATCTCAAATTTATCTTATTATAGTTAACCATGACCACTCAATCTGCTCGGTTAGAAAACTGGATTTTGATAAAATGGTGTTGCTGGAATGGCGTTCATAATGAAAATGGTGTTGCTGAGCCCGGCCATTGTTCATAGTATTTTCAAATTAAATTCAGTTTAGTCAGGTAATACAAGAGGTCCAAGGGGCCTGTATCGCTCACCTGGACCATATGAAGAATGCTCTTTATCAACAAGATGGCCACCGAACCATTTATATGACAGTTTCAAAAATTGCAAATTTGAGATCAGAATACCCAAAAACACATTTAAAACCAATTTCGCTCTCAAAATCCATCAAAAAAAAAAAATCAAATATGGACACCAAACATGCTATATTTTGATTGTCCAAGGTGTCCAGGTTTTTGGATGGATCAACTTCCCATGAACAAAATTCAACTGCCCTTAGTCCCTAATCATATCTGCCAAATTTCGGCCCGATCCCTTCAGCGGTTCTGGAGAGGTCTTTTTCGCTACAACTAGGTCAACCAAGATGGCCGCCAAACCATTTGACCAATCAAGTTCCGTTGAACAAACTTGGTTCAGCTCTTGCCCTAAATCATATTTCATCAGGTATGCATCAATCCCATATGCGGCTTCGGAGAAAATTTTTCTAGACATTTCTAAAAAAATCCGCCAAAATCCAAGTTGGTCGCCGGCCCAATTGTCCGATCGGCTTCGTTTGAACAAATTTGAATCTCTACACCCTAAGGATGAAATTTGTGATCAGAATACCGCAAAACACATACAAAACCAATTTAGGCCTCAAAATCCATCAAATAAAAAAATCCAATATGGCCGCCAAACACACTATATTTTGATTGGCCCACGGCAGCCATGTTTTTTGACAGATCAACTTCTCTTGAACAAACTCTAATGACCCTTAGGCCCTAATCATATCAGCCAAATTTCGGTCCGATCCCTTCAGCGATTCTTGAGAAGTCATTTTCGCTACAACTACATCAACCAAGATGGCCGCCAAACCATTTGACCAATCAAGTTCCCTTGAACAAACTTGTTTCAGCTATTACCCTACATTATATTTCATTAGATTTGCATCAATCCCCTAAGCGGTTTCGGAGAAGATTTTTAAAGACGTTTCCTAAAATCGGTCTAAATCCAAGATGGCCACCGGCCAAATTGGCCGATCGGGTTCATTTGAACAAACTTTGATCCCGATGCCCTAAGGATGCTTCCTGCCAAATATAATTGAAATTGGCCCAGTGGTTCTTGAGAAGAAGTTGTTTAAAGGAAAAGTTGACGGAACACAGACGACAGACGATGGACGGATGACGTACAGTCGCCACAGCATAAGCTCACTTGGCCTTTCAGGCCAGGTGAGCTAATAATTATTTGTAAAGGTATATAAATTTAAGGAGTTATTCTCTTACCGCGCATGGATCCGGTGCACACCGACAGCGTGGACATCCAACAGACATAAAGCCATATGAACAACTTGTATTACATTTCTCCTCACATGCTGCAGAGAAAATAGATTCATTAAAATAGATCTACATCCATGCCTGTATTAAGCAACCACCTCCGAGGACCAAAGATGTATCGTTAAAGACACATGATGGGACATTGCAAGTCATTCACAATAGGGAATGTCCAAAAGTCGAAGCGCACATGGGTAAATGCTTTATAAATGTTGTGCCCCAGTACACACAAACATGTTTAGAAGCTGTTGTACATAAATATGTTTGAGTGCCGGTACACACAGACACACATGTATAGAAACTGTTGTACATAAACATGTTTGCGTACCGATACACACGAGGAATCAGTTGTATACAAATTGCTGTTCACCAAACCTCATTTCCTTGACTATTGACTGCCATTATTAATTAATACTCTGTAGTGCACAGGTCACACAACATTTCATAAGCACAGTATCCTGATGTAAGATGACATAAATAGCATACTTTAAATTTGTGTTGCATACAATGTTTGTTCTCAGTACACATGGCCAAACATATTTTATACAACATAGACATGGTTACCTGTGTGTATCGACATTTAGAGAGACAGGAGATGGATATTCATTTACGATCAGGAAAATTCCAATTTCCTCATAGAATATGAGATAATATAACCATTTTTGAAAACTTACCACTGGATTGACTAGCTCTCTTACCGAGCAAATAAACACTCCTCAAGACAACTGCAAAGGACACCTTTGGCAAGCGTGAACATTACAGGCATAAACATCTAAGATATATAATATTAAGCTTTGTAGAATGGATAATTACTGCTTTCTCAATATCGTTAAATCAAACAACATTGATGAATTAAAAATCCAGGTTTGTTTGAACGGTATCAAAATATTTGCTCATTGAATATCCCCATTTGCTGGACACAAATTATTTTTGAAAATTTACCACTGGAAAGACTGGCTCGATAACCGAAATTCAAGTTAATTTCAAGATATTTAACAGCTTATTCATCACATCAAAAGGAACATGCTGTTTTTGGTCTATATGGTCTAAGTGGTTAAACACAAAATCTTACTTTCACTGGGTGGTCGACAAAGTGGAGTATGTGGACAATCAGTAAAGCCACAATGAGAACTACTTCGCGTTTCACACACCTCACTTCCTTGACATGGATTGCTCTAGAATAAAAGTAAAATATTATCATTTACTCACCAACAGTAACCCTTATTTCCAAACTAGAAGGACTGCGGACATAAGGCCTTGATGAAGGAAATGTTCATTGTAACATTTTTAGCTATGATCCGCCTATCTCTAGCTACGCTCTACCCATGCTTTGCCCGTGTTGGGATCGATCGATCTCTGCACTCTCTCAATCTCGATTTCCAGAGAACTATACAGCTAAACTGTTGTATATTTTGAAACTAATTTTACTGGGTGCTGTTACGGCCTATGGAAGCAACAGCACTCACTCAAATTAATTTGAAAATATTCCACAGAATGTTTATTAAATAGTAGATATATAATTTGTATAACTTGATGGACTATCAAGCATTTATGAACGACTAAATCGTGTCACTCATGACGTAATTGATTATGATGTCGGCCTACATCTGATGTTGATTATAAGGTCACACGATCGATTGATAAACTAGATTCTTCAATTCTTGGCGCACGCCACACACCATTTAGATCGCTACCCTGCGCTTCGTGTAGCGCTCACCAAACGCTGGGTGCTTTGGCACGTGCCAATCAGCATGGTTATGTTTAAATATGTAATATATTACTATCCCTGCCACGTTCATTGATGCATATTTGGACCTCTTATCTGGTTTCATACTGATCCAGTAGATGACATGCTAGGTCATACAGAATGCTCTGCTGTGCTTCGTGTAAGGCTCACCAAAGGGCTGGGTGCTTTAAGCAACTGATCCAGTAGATGACATGCTAGGTCATACAGAATGCTCTGCTACTTAACCATTTAATGGTGAAACTAAACAAAACACGCCCCATTGTGGCCTTAGCAAATAATCCAGTAGATGACATGCTAGGTCATACAGAATGCTCTGCTGTGCTTCGTGTAAGGCTCACCAAAGGGCTGGGTGCTTTAAGCAACTGATCCAGTAGATGACATGCTAGGTCATACAGAATGCTCTGCTACTTAACCATTTAATGGTGAAACTAAACAAAACACGCCCCATTGTGGCCTTAGCAAATAATCCAGTAGATGACATGCTAGGTCATACAGAATGCTCTGCTACTTAACCCTTTAATGGTGAAACTAAACTAAACACGACACATTGTGGCCGTAGCAAATGATCATGTGTTGGACAAGATTATTTTTTTGAAGATTTACCACTGGAATTGCTCACTTAATAATCGAGCCAGTGATTCCAGTCATAAATTTTCAAAAGTAGTCTTCTCTTGGTCAGAGAATAGACCATAGACCACTCTTTGGTCCTACAAACGGACATTTATCAAGACCAGTGCAGAGACTGACTTTGACTGGCATGACCTTTAAAGGGTTAACACACAGGTGGTCAGTTGATCACCTGTCTTAAAGAACCACTGTCTTGTAACCATCAGAGGCAGGTGGCTGTTTATTTGTAGTGGAATAGAAAACTGATAATCAATCCTAACACCATGGTCCAATGACAAGGTATCATAGGAATTGAAAACTGATGATTGATCTAAATCCATGCTCCAATGACAAGGTAACATAGAAGGAATAGAAAACTGATATTTAATCCTAATACCATGCTCCAATGACAACGTATCATTGAAGGAATAGAACTGATATTTAGTCCTAATACTATGCTCCAATGTCAAGGTAACAGAGAACTTACCGCACATGGATCGGGTGCACACTCGCACCTTGGGCAACCACGGTTTACAAATCCATTACGGCATGTCAAACCAGGACACTTGCGCTCACAGACTAGAAACAAACGGAGTGATAAATCAGAATGGAATTATCAGTATTACTATGTATTTATTTTACATACTAAATATAGCATCTGCCTTATTATAAATATACACCAAATGCACTATATGTTTTTGTGATGTTAGATGAATTATCAATCAAATATTTCTATAAATCTTATCAGTCTCATTTGTCAAGGTTACCTAATTTTCAGCCTATGTAACCTATCCTAGTGGTTTCTCTTTCAGCAATTTAAATTGCAATCTACATGGATCTCAATTTCAAGACAATAATAAAGGAAAACTGTCGACATTTTTGTAAATAAGTCAGAAATGGTTTCCAGTCAAATTAATTTCAAAATGTTCAACAGAATACTTATTATGCATCGGAGAAATTTCTTGTATCTGGTCAATATCTGTAAAAGAGCTACCGTAAAACGCTCATTAGTAACCGCGGCTTCTAATAGGACAAGGGCTGTAAATTATTTAATTCCAAACCACTGAGAAAGGGGTGTGTGTATGACTTTTATTAGGTATATTTCAAGAAACAAGAGGCCCATGGGCCTGTGGCGCTCACCTGGACCATTGGCATTTAAACCATTTGCATTTAAATAGACATGATGGATGAGTTTCAGAAAGTCCAAGATGGTCACCAAAAAATTGCCCAATCAAGACTCATTTAATATGTTGAAGCCTAACGTCATAGGATTGTTCCACCCAAGTTTTGTTGAAATCGGGTTAATGATTGAAGGAGTATGTATGATTACTGTATTCTGTAGCTGTAGTAGTAGAAACATCCTACAGCTGCAATCAGTCCTTCTTCGCTTTTGCCCACTGTGTCTTGTCCTCAGCCAAAATCCTTAGCTTCCTCAGGTCCATTCTTGACTTGAGTGTACCTAATCCTGCTTTCTTGAGGTCACCTCATAGAACGCTTAGCAGATTTATGCAATGACATCCTCTCCTGGCTCTGTATTTGCTGGCTCTGAGTAGGGCGAATTCGAAGGCTCTCTGTGCTGGTGTGTCTTCTGGCATCCTTAGCACATGGCCAAACATGGACCATCTTTGCTGGGCGACTTTTATAGACAGCAGCAGCGTATTACACATCTTGTATAGTGCATCATTGGAAATTATGCTCTCTGGCCATCGGTGTCCAGTGATGGTGCGTAGGTGTTTGCGGTGGCAGGTGTCAAGTTTGTCTAGAGCTGCCTTTGGAGCTGCCCAGCTGTTACAGTTATACATCATCAAGGATACGCAGGTTGCATTGTATAAATGTAGTCTTTTTACCAAGGGCATCTTTGATCTACGAATCCATAGCTTCCAGGACTGGAAAGCTATGTGCCCCATGATGCAGCGTGCAGCAATGTCAGCAGTACTGCAAAGCAGTGTGAGCCCAGGATTTTACTTTTCCTCCATGGTTTGCCGCCACGGAGTGGATCGTCATTTTCTTTAGTTTCATGCTTTGTAGATAGGTATATGTGGGTGAACTCTGTTTTGGATTCATTCATAGAGATTCTCAATTTTTAGTTTGCTTGCAGCTATTGGGAGAAGTTCGTCAAGCGGTTTCTCTTCCTCATCTATAAAGTACACATCGTCGGCATATTCCATCTCTAGTGGCATGCCCAGTATTGACACCGGGGGGGGGGGGGGGGGGGGGGGGGGGGGGGGGGGGGGGGGGGTTTGGTCTTGTGGCACGGATTTCAATGCAGCAGCCAGGTAACAGGTGAAGAGAACAGGGGATAGATCATCTCCCTGTGGGGAGCCGATTGACATCTCAAACTCAACAGACTACTAACTTGACTCGTACTCTCAGCTTGGTGTCTGCAAGCAATAGTCTCACTAGTCGTAGCTCATCTTCATTGCAACTGGCCTGGCGTAGTACATCTAGGATCTTTGAGCGCTTAATTGTATCGAAGGCTCGTGACATGTCAATGCCAATTTTGTGGAAATCCCAGTGTTTGTACATGACTACCGACACAAGCATGCGTTGAGCCCATACAATGTCTGCGCAGCTGTGTCCACATTTGAAGCCACTTTGACATGATCCGGTGAAGTCATCGATCTTGTCTCGGATGCGGCATAGAGTAACAATGGATAGGATTTTCCATATTCTGTTTAGGAGCACAATCAGCCGCAGATTGGCTGGGGGGGGGGGGGGGGGGGGGGGGGGCAGGTGGCTTATTGGGCTTGGGTAGCGTGATAAGAATGCCTTGGCATACAGCATCGATGGGAAGGTGGTGCATAAAAGCTGAATTGATTATGTGCGTGATCGGTTTTGAGATAATGTCACTTGCATATTTGAATAGTTCATTGCTCATGCCATCAGGTCCAGATGCACGTCCTTTTTCAGGGCTTTAAGTGCCTTCTCAACCTCTGCTGCGCTGGGGTCTCCTGAGAATGGGTGCAAGGGCTCATCATCGTGGTCAGTAAACTGTTCCTTGAACCATTCTCGAATTGCCTCGGCTTTGCCCCGGTCAGTCCCGATAAAGTGTCCTTCAGAGTTGTGAACAGTTAGTGGTGGTGTGTAGTCAGCAACTCTCAGGGCTCGGGCTGCCCGAAACATTTTGTGGCAGTCATCCGTGGCAGTGATTTCATCTGCTAGGGCGTCTGCTTGTTGGATAGCAAGATCTTTTAAACGTTCGCTAATGTGCCGTAGAATGTTATTGTGTTCCTGGCATAGTTTGGTGCGATCTTCACTTTGGCCACTTTGATAGATGCGCAGACGTAACGCTTCCTGTTCTGCTTTTACTATGAGAGGGTCGTCAGTATGCCTAGTTCTGTTGTTTTTTAGAACACCTATGGTGCTAGTAGCTGATGATTCCATAGATATCAGTGTTTTGGTTAGGACTTCGTTTGGATCGGAGCTGACGTCGGTGTTTAAACGAAATCTAGGATTTCTTTTTTCACGAGAGAGTTGATACTTACCTCCCTAATACTTTTGATATTGCTAAATATTGGCTTTCACTCAATAAACACTCAGATTTAAAACAGTTAGGTGCCCCTACTGGGCAGGGAGTCAGAGCGTAGTCCGGCGGATGCCAGCCCCACCACCGCGCATGCGCAGACCAGCACTTCCTCTGACTAGATTATTGGCTGACACACATGCAACTATTAAGAGCCTGAAGACCGAGCCTCTGTGGGGTGGAGAGGCCGGGTCCGTATCTAGGGAGGTAAGTATCAACTCTCTCGTGAAAAAAGAAATCCTAGATTTCGTTTATTTCACTTCAAGAGTATACTTACCTCCCTAATACTTTTGATATTGCCAGAATTCGAAAGTGAATCTGGCGGGAGGGAGGCAAGGTCAAAAGACCAGCTCATCCCTATACGCTTTTCTGCGTTTAAGGCACTTAAACTTCTGAAACTGTAAGAAAAAACAGTCAGGATTTGACTAACCATCGGATAACACCACCGATGTATGAGAGATGACCGAATGTCATATGCGCTCCACCCCCTCCTTCCTGGGAGGAAGAGTCGACTGACCTCAATGTCCTATACGCTCTCTACGTACAAGTGCCATGTACTACAGGACAGAGACGAAAAAACTCCATTTTCGTAACTCTCAACAATGAACCACACAAATACACAAACCATCACCATATTAATAACGGGTAATCGTGACAATACAATCAACAACGGACAACACATGAACAAGACTGACCTTGTTGAAAACGGCTGCTGACATCATCTTCCCATTGGTAAAGACTGATGCAGGCCCAAAAAAGTGGGTGTTTCCATAAATTAATTGTGAAATATATAAGTAATGAGGAAAAAACCTCCTCAAAAAATATAAACCGAGTTATTTTTTCAAAACCGACAAGGCGAGAGGATTAGAGGTGTCACGGAGATAATGGTCTGTAAAACTTGACTCACAGTGCCACTGAGCCACCGACATAATATCATCCACAGGGACCCCATTAAATAGGGCCGTGGATGTCACTACGCCGCGGACACTGTGAGCCTTGGCCACGTCAACCTGCTTCCCGGTGGCGGATTTATGGCAAAACTGAATGCATTCCACAATCCACCTGGAAATGGTGTCCTTAGAAGCCCTGCCATGGGGTTCAATATATGACAACCATAACGCTGACTGGTCGGTGCGCCACTCCGCCGTACGTTGTTTGTACCGGCGCAGCGCCCGGACGGGACACCATGCTTTAGAATTAGGATCATATCTAGTTAAAGCAGGCAAAATAATAGGTTGACCTGGATATTTCAACGACTGATTTTTAGCCAAGAAATTAATCCTAGGTAGCAGCTTAAGGCCTTCCCCTGAAACCACAAAACGGTCATCCTCGGCTGATAAGGCATGAATTTCACTCCTACGCCTAGCCGAGGCCGCAGCAATTAAAAACACAGTCTTCAGTGTTAATAGTTTCATAGAAATGGAACTAAGTGGTTCAAAAGGCTTATCACCTAGTACTTGAAGCACTAGCGATAAACTCCAAGACGGAATCACAGGTGGATTCCTTGGTCTTAGATTGCCCATGCCTTTAATTAATACATTTAATGTATTTACTTCATCACTTCCCCTCTTAGCCAAGCAAGGAATAACAGACATTAATGCTGACTTATAACCAGCAATAGAGTTAGGCTTGAGGCTATAGGCATCATAGAGGTGACAGAGGAAATCAGCTACTACTTGAATAGATGAATCCATTGGATCAATACATCTTTTTGAGCACCATTCTGCAAATCTGTTGATTTTATAATTATATGCTCTGGAGGTTGACCCCCTCCTGGCTTTGGCCATAAACATGGCTGCTTGCTCAGAAAAGCCCTCCTTAATTCTAGATTCCTTGACAACATCCACGCAGTCAATCTGAACATTGACGGATTGTTGTGAAGGGCCTTGCCCTGGAAGATAATATCATCCATCAGAGGCAGAGGAACCGGATTGCAGACCAGAAGGTCCAGCAGATCCGTATACCATGATCGGCTTGGCCAATCCGGGGCGATCAGAAGCACTTGGCATTCCTCTTGTTTGATCTTCTGAAGAATTTTTGGAATCAGGATTGCTGGAGGGAATGCGTATGCATACATTCTCCCCCAGCTGATAGCTAACGCATCTGTTGCGAAAGCGCTTGGATCTGGAATCGGAGAGACGTACGTCGTCATCTTCGCATTCTTCTTCGTTGCGAACAAATCGATGTTGGGTTTCCCCCAATGGTCGAACAGACGATCCGCCACACATTGATTTAGTTGCCATTCCGTGGGTAAAACACTCATCCTTCGGCTCAATGAGTCTGCTAGCAGGTTTAACCTTCCCGGAATATGAACTGCTTTCAAGGTAATCTGGTGATCCAGACACCAACAAAGCAGTTTCCATGTCATCATACAGAGACTGGGCGACTTCGTTCCGCCCTGGCGGTTTATGTAAGTCACAACTGTTGAGTTGTCTGAACGAATAAGAACAATCTTGCCCTGAACTTTCTTTAAGAAATGTTCCAGGCCCAGGACTACTGCTCTTAGCTCCAGTAGATTTATATGTTCCTTTGACTGTTCCAGATTCCAACGCCCTGATATCGTGTACTCTTCCAGGCAAGCTCCCCAGCCCTCCATCGATGCATCTGTATACACAGTCACCTGAGGGTGGGGAGGGGTTAGCAAAACCCCCGGCAAGAGATTCTCTGTATTCAACCACCATTGCAGGTGGTGAATGAGAGGCGCCAACACTGACACATTCGAGTCCAGCGAACCTGTACTCTGGGTCCATTGTGTCATGAGAAATAACTGGATCGGCCGCCTGCGTAAGGCGGCCTGAGGAATGACTGGTTCCAATGAAACCATCAACCCCAGCATTCTCAAGTAAACCCGTGCCAGGACATGACGACTGTCGCACACTGACTGAAATAACGAGATGAGTTTCTGAACTCTCTCCTGAGTAGGATAAACATATCCTGTCTCTAGATCGAAGAACATCCCCAGGTAAACAAACTTCTGGGATGGAGTCAGCTCTGATTTTGGGAAATTGATCATCCAGCCTAAGTCTGTGAGAGTTTTCAAAACAATCTCCAGATTGGCCGACAAACTTTCCCGGGTGTGTGCTTTCAACAGCCAGTCGTCTATGTACGTGTGGACTGCTATGCTTCTCCTGCGGAGGTATGCTGTGATCGCAAGAACCACACGGGTGAAAACCCGAGGAGCCGTGGAAATTCCGAAGGGTAACACCCTGAATTCCCACTGTCTGCCCTGGAATGCAAATCTCAGGAAGCGACAGAAACTCCCGTGGATAGGGATGTGGAAATAAGCGTCCTTCAAATCTATCGACGCCGTCCACATCCCCCTCTCCAACCCCGCCAACACCGAGCGCACCGTTTCCATCTTGAAACTGGGCGTCTCGATGAACTTGTTCAATGGCTTGAGGTTGAGAATCGGTCTCCACCCTCCGGTGCGTTTTGTTACTAAGAACAGGGTTGAATAGAAGCCCGGACACCTTTGTGCCGGCTGAATAGCTCCTTTTTGTACGAGGGAATTTATCTCCTCCTCGATACACAACCTTTGCTCTGGCTCTCTCGGAATGGGAGTCCAGACTGGCACTAGAGACAGTCGCGACGGCGGGCCTGTCATCCACTCTGGATGATACCCGACGGAAAGCCATCGCAAGACTAAACGGTCCTGAGTTAACCGTTCCCACTCTTGCATGTGGTCGGCTAGCCGGCCTCCCACCGGTCCACCTAGGGACCGCGGTGGACACAAGGCATGCAAGAGCGGCACTGTCTCCGTTGCCATACACACCGGAGTGGTTCTTACCGCGGTAAGCGTCCTGTCAGGACCGATAACCACGCCCAGATCCTCGCGCGCCCCGCCCCGCGCGCACCTCGGTGCGCGGGCGGCTGCCTGGCTGACGGCGCCTGAGGAACCTGCGCCCCCCTCGCTGCTGGCCGAATCGCACGCGGCCGAGGCCGACGCTGCGACGGTGGCTGGCCTCTGACTTGGCCAGCACCACCTCGAGCCTGCAGGGGACGATACGCAGGGGCCGCGGCGCGAACGTTAGCACGACGCAGCACTTCAAACTGCTCGCGCAGCGCCCTCTGGTTATTCACCAGGGTGACCGTCTCCTGGAGGTGGCGACATCCCTCACCTCCAAAAAGACCAGGACCCGTCATAGGCGTACGGAGTAGCCTATTGTACAGGTCCTGAGACGGGCACAGATTGTCCAGGGCAAACGTGCGTCTTGCCCGGACACTCCTGGTCACCGCCCGAGTCATACAGTCCAGCGCCAGGTTAATACCATCCTGGATGGCTCGCTGGACCGTGACCGGGCTTGGCTGGCGCGATGCGGATGCCGTTACTACCCCCTGTAACAGCTGGGAGACGTGGGACAGAGCGGCAATCGAAGCCCTCCCACTCTCCTCCGCATCACGCAACGCGGTATTCGCCGAACGCAACGCGTTCGAGCACAAGACCCCCGTGTCAGAACGGGAGTCTGGCCGCGCATCCTCACCCAAAGCCGCGCGGTCATCCACGCTGGGCATGGGTACCACACCGTACCGCTGGTAATCCAGGGGCACGATGCGACAACGCCTGGCCACCTCGCGAGGGGCCTTCGCGAGACGTCCACTCGAGTTAATGGACGTCTCCGCCGCCTTGAACATGTCAACGACATGCTCCGCCAGCGGCAGAGAAGGCATAGCGTTAGCAGTCGGTTTCCCAGCTAACCACGGCCTGTGGTCACGCTGGCTAGGCGACTGCTCCACGGGCAGATCAGGCCTAACGCTCACCAACCACTGGCAAGCGTCAGACCAATCCTCCTCCGTGGCTAACTGCGAGCGCTCTACAAGACGGGGACCTTCGTCTTCCTCCTGAGCGCAAGCAGTAGAGCTTGACGGCGGTATGCTGATACACCTGTGTGCCAAGCGAGAACACATTACTCCGGTCCTACATGATTTGCACTGGCTCCCCATTGTGCAAAGAATAACTTTTAAGACATTATGTCTGACATACCAATGTGTATCTGGCACAGCACCAGCCTATCTCTCTGACCTTGTACAACCTTACATTCCTGGTCGCTCTCTCAGATCTGCAAATCTAAATCTACTAAAAGTACCTAAGGTCAACTCTAAAACATATGGCCATAAAACTTTCTCTTTCACTGCAGCTACCGAATGGAATAACTTACCAAATGAAATTAGAAACTCATCAACTTTAGAAATCTTTAAATCCAATCTTAAATTCTATTTATTTCAAATAGCATATCCATAGAATACTTACGCGCGTTAGCGCTTAGAGCATGCAGTTGCATGGATTAAGCGCTCTAAAAATGTACTATTATTATTATTATTATTATTACACCTGGCAAGCCAGGGAAAACATGCGGGCCTGATAGCACCGGCATGACAATATCACTGGTTTGACCAGGAGCAGGCACCGTGGCAGAGCGCGGGGTATATACCGCCCCACCACGGGCCCGGCCAGTACCAGCAACACCCTCGGCAAGCCGAGGTATGCGGTACCGCTGGCCATCAGCAGCGCCCTGGGCCACCACCTGAGCCGCGGACTTTACTCCAGGGTGAGTAAAACCGTGGAAGAAGCCGCCTGTATTCCCCGCGAGGGGTGCACAAACTTCTTCATCCATGTCCACGTCATCAGACGGCGACCCTAGCAGGTAATCCTCATCACCCTGGTCAGAAAGATTAGACCCCGGGTCAGCAAAGAGAGCTAACCCGGGCTGACCAGGAACGGTGCCATAGGAGGTACTGGCCACCGCGGCGTGCGGATACCCCTGGACTGATAAGCAGCCCGCGGATTCCAGCGACAACCGTCCACGGTCCCCTATCGGCGCGGCAATAAGCCTGCTGCCAGGGTCGTGGAACGCCCCCTCTAATGGGGCCACCTCTGAATCGTCGAACAACGGAAGCGGTCTAAGGAAAACCGATCCAGAGGCGGGGATTACCTGCTCCGAAGCCGATGATGAGGACAGTAAAGGATTTGGTCCAGGAAGCATGCCACGAAGCAACCCTGGAACCAAATCCTTTATTGTCCTCTTCATCTCTCCCAACATCTCGGTCCGGAAGGCCTCCATATCCACCGCGGACGAGACCTTCCCCTTACCCTTCCTACTTACAACCTCTCGTTTCCGCTTCTTCTTCTTCTCCTCCTCTACCACCTTGTCCGTCGCCTGTAAGCAGCACAAGAATTCGGACATTAACTCGCCCCCCCAGTGCTTACATATGTCACAATTAACCAAGGGACCACAAGGGCTACATTGATAGCACAGATGAGGCCAGAACTTTTCATGAAGAAAACGCCCACAGGACGCGCAACCCGGTCCCTGAAACAGGGCAAAGGACAAGGAGTATGAGCAACTAGTTAAGCTTAGAAACTCAAACCAACTCAAAGAGAAGGAAAACGATCATAAAGATCAATATACATCAGAAACCAGCATAGCGCTTGAATTGCTGATAAACACATAGCCAGGCTGATTATGACGTCATTAATCCCGTGACAGGAAAAATTCGATCCCAACAAAACATCCAAGTGCAAGGACGAATTGTATGCTGAATGGATAAGTCGACTACACAACCATCAGATACATATAGATAACTCTTTTCTGGCAAAAATGTTAATTATCTCCCTTTGTTTGTTTACAATAATTAACATCACCACATTATCAATAACTAGATACCTGACACTTTGTATAGACAAACCATCCAACGTGACGAACCGGAGAACTCCACCATCTGCACGCCTCTTAACTCTCTCCACCTCATGGGGAAGGAATTGGATCAAGAGGGCAAAGTGAGAAGACCTTTATACTAGGCCTCCAACTCACTGGACATAATTTTTCATTTGGTTAGATAACCTAACAGTGTTAGTAGGAAATGGAACCATGGTGGAGAGAAAACTAACTCTCTGCTGCTGTGATGTCACCACCTAGCGTCATACAGACCTGTGGACATAAACAGAAAGAGAAATTAGCCCTAGGTAGCACCGAGTTGACATAAACCAACTAACCAAGGCGCTTATCACGGTAAACGCGAGTCCCGGAAACACAATACACCGGGAAGAAAACTCGCTAATTTTACTAGAAGTCACCTGATTTAAAGGTCCTAAGTCCTCCTGTGGCGAAGTGTTCCTTCCTGCCATCCTAAATCAGATACTATCACTCCAAAATAACACCAAATAAACAGTTTAAGAGTAAGAAAAGCTTATGTTTCAAAAAGACATGTGTGTTCTCTTTGCCAATAATCTAGCAAAGAGGTAGTGCTGGTCTGCGCATGCGCGGTGGTGGGGCTGGCATCCGCCGGACTACGCTCTGACTCCCTGCCCAGTAGGGGCACCTAACTGTTTTAAATCTGAGTGTTTATTGAGTGAAAGCCAATATTTAGCAATATCAAAAGTATTAGGGAGGTAAGTATACTCTTGAAGTGAAAAGCTATCTGCTCCCCGAGGGCCTTTTTGTATGACATTTACTATCCCAGCTAGATGGCAACTGTTCGTGTCTGGCGATTTCAACTCCAAGCTGGGTAAACTCGGCATCGCGGACAAAAGTTCATGACTTGGCTCATGCATGGGATCGTACGGCGAGGGCACAGGCAACAGCAATGGAGATGCACTGGTGGCATTCCTTAGTTCCAATGGTCTATTTGCCACAAATACGGCTTTCAAACACTCATGCCGCCACCAGACAACATGGACTGGACACATTGCTGATCGCAAAGCCCCAAAAGGTTCTAAGGCTACAAAAGCTATCTTCAACCAAATAGATTTCATACTACGCAAGACAGCAGCAAAACCCTGACTTCGGGATGCTCATTCATATGGGGGCACAGACCTCAATTCTGACCATAAGCCAGTCATTACACGCCTCCATATGAACCAGCTCTACCTAATGTATAAACTCTTACCAGGCAAGAGGGTAGTCACCTACAACTTAGCCAAACTCATTAGCGACACTGACACTCAAATGTCATACAAAAAGGCCGTCAGCTCCGATCCAAACGAAGCCCTAACCAAAAAATACTGATATTTATGGAATCATCAGCTTTAGAAGGAAAGAGTATAAATATAAATCCCGCTTCTGCTTATAGCCTCCCTTTGTAGGACGAGTTTAAGTCATTACCCGAGTAGCACGAAGACGCTAATATTAGTACCCGGGGAGATACTGTGCAATCCATATACATAGGACGGTAGCTTTAGTAGCTATGATAGCAACGGCGTAAACTCATCCTATAGTGCAGTTTATAGTTGCTTTCAGAATGTGCGATTTAAACTTAAGAGTAATCAACAAAGCCAACAGTTCAAAATACAGCATTCTGGAATACTGTTGCGTTATTTTCTTTAATTAGGCATGACAACCGAATCAAAAGGTAAAAATTAGTACACAGCCTGAAATTGCTGAAAGAATTAAAAAGAATTATTTTCAGTGATTATTGCCTAACACTCTGCGACTAAGTATATACTTGGTATTTCACGACAGACTCAGGGTCTGCAGTGAAAGAAAGAAAATTATATGGCGATTCAACGGAGTAACTAGCTGGTTTTCTCAATGACAAAGGTGTTACCTCGCTATTGTTAGCTGGTTTTCCATAGAGCTTTCATGCGTGAAGCGATCAAGAAAAAAACAATGGATACATGCGTGAATGGATCATAACTGTATTCTTTTACTGCTGAATGAGGAGTTTTAAAATCTTAGTCTGCACGATTTTTCGATTGTTCAAAATTGCGATTTTCGATTAAATCACGAAATTGCGCAAGCCTACCATATACCGGAAAACCCAAGATGGCCACCATCAAAATCAAGCTGTCAAAATTCTGTATACAAGTTCTGAAGCGTATGGGCCTAGGGTTCTTCCAGCCGAGTTAATGAGGAGTAGCCTTTTAACTGATTTCCCAAAATATTCAGAAAATCCAAAATGGCCAGCGGAAAAATTGACCAATCAAAATTATATGCAACTTCTAAAGCCTACCCACCCTAGGTTCATTCTATATACAAGATCTGAAACATAGCACTTTAGGGTCCTTCCAGCCGAGTTTGCTTGAACTCATTCAAGCAGTTAATGAGGAGTAGCCTTTTAACTGATTTCCCAAAATTTTCAGAAAATCCAAGATGCCCGCTGAAAAATGGACCAATCAAAATTCTGTATTCAAGTTCTGAAATCTACCAACCTAGTATCTTTCCAGCGAAGTCTGGTTGAAATTGCTCAACCAGTTGAGGAGTAGCGTTTTAAACAACCTCTTGCAATTTTTCAGAAAACCCAAACTGGTTGGCGGAAAAATTGACCAATCAAAATTCTGTATACAGGTTCTGAAGCATACTAGGCTAGAGTTCTTCCACCAAGTTTGATTGAAATCGGCCCAGTGGTTATCGAGTAGGCTTTTAAGTGATTTCCAGAAATTTTCAGAAAATCCAAGATGGCTGTCGGAAAAAAGGACCAATCAAAATTCTGTATACAAGTTTTGAAACCTACCAACCTGTGTATCCTTCCAGCCAAGTCTGGTTGAAATTACTCAAGCAGTTAATGAGGAGTAGCGTTTTAAATGATCCCTCCCCCCCCCCCCCCCGTTTTTTTTGAAAATTAAAGATGGCTGCCAAAAAATGGACCAATCAAAATTCTGTATCCAAGTTCTGAAATCTACCAACCTAGTATCTTTCCAGCGAAGTCTGGTTGAAATTGCTCAGGCAGCTAAGGATTAGCGTTTTAACTGATTTCCCAAAATTTTCAGAAAATCCAAGATGGCCGCCGAAAAATGGACCAATCAAAATTCTGTATTCAAGTTCTGAAATCTACCAACCTAGTATCTTTCCAGCGAAGTCTGGTTGAAATTGCTCAAACAGTTAAGGAGTAGCGTTTTAAACGACCTCCCGCAATTTTTCAGAAAATCCAAGATGGTTGACGGAAAAATCGACCAATCAAAATTCTGTATACAAGTTCTGAAGCATACTAGGCTAGAGTTCTTCCATCCAAGTTTGATTGAAATCGGTCCAGTGGTTATCGAGTAGGCTTTTAAGTGATTTCCAGAAATTTTCAGAAAATCCAAGATGGCCGACGGAAAAATTGACCAATCAAAATTCTGTATACAAGTTTTGAAACATACTAGCGTACTATCCTCCCAGCTAAGTTTGGTTGAAATTGTCCAAGCAATTAATGAGTAGCGTTTTAAACAATTTCCCGCAATTTTTCGGAAAACTCAAGATGGCGACCAAAAAAATTGACGGATCAAAATTCTGTATACAAATTCTGATGCCTACCCCCATATTGTCCTTCCAGCCAAATTAGGTTAAAATCCACCAAGTGGTTAATGGGGGAGTAGCGTTTTTAAGCAAAAATTGATGGATGGATGGACGGACGCCGGATGACAGACAGACAGACGACGGATGGTCGCCATGCCATAAGCTCACTTGGCCAGGTGAGCTAAAAATTGGAAAAAAAATTATACAAAAAATAGCACGACTATAGAACACATTTTCTCACTAGAAATTCTTACCGTCTTACACCTATGCTTACCATATCCCTTATATCCATCATCGCGGTGAAATTATTAATTTGGGCCACCTAAATATTGTGCATACTTTGTTTATTTCATCAAGAAGAATCCAAATTTTGACATAAAATGTCAATAAGGAAACATAGGAATCATGTGATGCATTAGCTTCAGCTTTAGGACGAATTTAGGTCGCTACTCGAGTAGCGCGAAAATGCTAACATTAGTACCCCAGTAGAAATTTGCGCAATCCACATAAATAGGGGAGCTTCGAGTAGCTCCGAGAGTAATGGCGTAAATATATATATATATATATATATATATATATATATATATATATAATCATTACGTGATGGCAACCGAGTATTATACATTCAATCCGATCTACATATTTGATACCCATTAAAATAACTTTTTCCATTGATAGTTGTATCATACAAGGAAGTGACGTAATTTTGATGGTATTTCCGCCAAGTTATTGCAAAATTTCATTTCAAATCTCATTTTATTTAACATTTATATGTTATTTAATTCACAATTCTTTTTCTATTTACACACACTGCTGAAATTTGGATACAACTTCCATTAGATACATTTGCTGTTTTAAAACTGCTAAGAGATTAGGATGACTCAACCTCGAAAATTGGAATGTGACTTCTATTAAGGTTATTATTAGGCGATATATGGCAAAACAGTTTAATTACATGTCTTGATGGATTAGCTGCTCAGTACTATGGTGAATAAGACCTCATTCTTGGCTAATTAAATTCAGGTAACTTCCAGGGGAAAAATAGTTTCAGTCACCTCACATTTTGTGTCCTGCTTTGCAAATTTACAATTTACTGGGACATCAAAACACGCTCACAAAACAGACATGTTTGAAGATTAGAATTTTGTGAATAAATAATGTGGGAAGAAACATAATTATAGCCAGAAAGAAAGGTCAATTCTCTGGAAACAAATCTCAAAACACAGATGGATGAAGATTCCAAGCAGGCAAGCAGACAGACAGACAGACAGGCAGGCAGGCAGGCAGGCAGACAGACATATATATAGCTTACCTGTTACTGGTCTGCACATTGGTATATGAGGACAGTCTAAGAAGCCACAGTTAGTAGTTGGTTGAGCTGCACATTCCTCTATAACTGGCAGACATGGTCGACTCTGTAATAAATTTTTTAACAAATAATAATTCAGGTAATTGCAGCCTTTTCGAAATAAACAAACACCCATGAATGTATATATATATATATATATATATATATATATATATCATAGATAAAATTTCAAGTCTGTAAACATTTCAATCCTGAATTTCAGCGTAAGAATACAAGGTAGCTTCCAAATATTCAACAGCACATCTCCATGAGCACAGTTATGACATCGCATATTACTATCGTGATGTGACATCACAATAAGTCAATCATTTAAGCACAAAATAGTGATGCTTTACAGTCTCTGTGGGGGTTGGTTGGGACTGGTAGGCAGACGGGTACCGGAGGCAGTCTGCGTACCAGTCTAACTTTGGTGTGCGTTCAGCAATGAGAACTGCTTTCATTCAGCGAACAACTTTTCCGTCACATGATGCATTACCCTTAATGAACGGAATGTTTGCTGACTGTTCGCAGTGGATGTTTTGTAGCAAGGCGAATGACTTTGATAGATGACTCACCACAGAACCAGCAGTGGCAACAAAATTTACAGCATCGTCAACTGATAAACAATGATTAATCAATTTATGCATAAATTTTCAGCATTTTGCATTTCCAACTGCAAATCTAGATTTGTTTCAAGATCATAATGACATTGACCTAAAAAATCTGAATGTCTTTGTGCTGCTCCTATTAGCTGAAAGCAATTCTATGTCCATGCTTAGTTCCAATAGCTTGGCTAATTATGAAATAAAGGCAAGATGATCTAAGCAGAGGAACCTTCCTGTTAAAACCAGCATTTTATACAACTGTTTCAATGACCTGGAACTTTAACCTCATTATGATTGTGATCCATCCACCTGATAAAGGGAAGCATGTGTCCAAGCTAAGTTCAAATATGGTTAATCAATCGCGTAATATAAGACAATATGTTGACCCAAACCAAAAACTACAGTAAAAATAGCTATATAATAACTCAGTGATCGTGTCCTTTGACCTCAAAATCATGGTGCTCCATCAACTTGATATAGGAATGCATGTGTCCTAGTTTAGGCCCAATAGAGGTAACGAATCTTGACATAGACGATATGTTGAGTTAAACCAAAAACCTAACCATAAAATAGTTTTATACCAAGGTCAGAGTGACTTGACATTTATATCTCAGGATTGGTTCACCCTATTGGCACTAAACTTAGACACATGCTGGACTATATCATGGGGATGGACCACAATGATATTGAAGTCATGATGTTAAAGGTCATGGTGACTGTGAACTTGCTATCAAACTATTTTTCTGGTTAAGGTTAATTCATCTTGCCTTTATTTCAAAATTGGCCAACTTATTAGAACTAAGCATGGACATAGTAACTTCAACCAGTAGGAAATCAGCACAATGACATTCAAACTTTTGAGGTCAATGTCATTGTAATCGTGATACAAATCTTGTGTCAAATTCAGTTTGCTAACCATAGTCAGTTTGCTTGTTTACTGAACATGCGCAGTTGCTATGTCAAATTGAATGATGTTTAGTTAGCTATAGTTCGTTGGTACCAGATTATTCATTGAATTACTATTGCAAAATATGTGGAGCCAGGTACCAGTCTCAATTAACCCTTTCTGTCATCTGTGTTGATGGCCTATGAAACTAAGTTATTTTTGCCCACTAGGACATCAAAAAAATTCTCTATGAGATAGAGTGGGAAGAAAATGGGCCTAGGGAACATTGACATACAACAGGAACGTATAATTTCATCAAACCTGTGTTAGTTAGTGAAATATTTACATTTTTATATGCATTTATTCGCGGCACATCAGGGGTGGCCGCCATTTTGAAATTTACGCCAATTTCGTACTATTTGGAAATAATCTCGGAAACGAGCTTGGATGCTCACGCGATTATATTTAACTAGCTAGTTAACTATTTCAAGTCCGGTTGGGGTCGAGTTAACTATGGTTAGCGATCCGAACGTGACCTATATTTTCATTTGGAAAATGCCAAAAGATTCAGGCCAACACTGATGCCTTGTTATTATATAGGAAATGGCTTTAGAATGCACTGATGGTATCTCTTTAACCCTTTAATGGTCATACCAGCCAAAACCACCCTCTGTAGTGGTCATAGGGAATGCCCATTTGCAGGATAACAGAAGACAATTTTTGAAAACTTCCAGTGGTACATTTTCAAAAATAGTCTTCTCTTGTCCTGCAAATGAACACTTAATAAGCAAATATTTCTTGAACAAATTTGACCTTTAAAGGGTTAAAACAGAATTTTAAATACAGGTTAGTCCTCTATAGAGCTCCCTTTTAATCTAGCTCTTTAATGATCAAAATTGGTCAAGGAAATTGACATTTCTGATCAAATGTAAATTTGCAGCGATATGACTATTTTTTTTAATTTAACCCTGAAATACTACTTCGCCAGTCGTCTTAAAGAATGAACATGACTATTTTTGAAAATTTACCACTGAAATGACTGGCTCGTGGCTCGATTAGCGAGCCAGTGAAATGACTGGCTCGATCAGTGAGCCAGTCATTCCAGTGGTACATTTTAAAAATAGTGTTATCTTTGTCATCAAATGGACATTTTTTCAAGACCACTGGCTGAAGCAGATTTTGGATGGTTTGACCATTACAGGGTTAAGGACGCTTATCTTGTGACTGCCAGAAGACATGAAGTTATAGTTTCTCGAGTCTGTCTGTTTTTTACTTTGCAAGTATTTATGATCGTAATAATTTGGTCGCAATACCTCGCAAGGATCTGGCGCGCACTGGCATCTCGGACATCCACTTGTCATGAAGCCAAACTCACAACTCTTCCCAGGACACTTATCTTCACACACTGAAAATGAATGAACATGAAATATTGTAGTAACACACTTAATCCTTTTCAAGTCTGAAATCGCAATTGGAAAGCAAGTCTACTAGATGCATGTTGACTATTTTGACAATAATTGGACTGGAGCATGTTGTTACCTCGATTCCAGTGAAATTGTTTTCAAAACATTGTCTATATTCTAACGGATTAATTCGATTAGGTTGCTCACATTGAAATCAGTTCTTAATCCTTTAATAGTCACGATTTATCCAGATTAATAACATTTTTGCCAAGTGGATATCCATTTGTTGACCATTAGAAGACTATTTTTGATAATTTACCACTGAAATGACTGGCTCTGTTATCGCGCCAGTCATTAATAATAATAATAATAATAATAATAATAATAATATTATAATAATAATAATAATAATAATAATAATAATAATAATAATAATAAAGACCATTGCACGCAAGTCTCAACAGTCTGTACATGTACAATAAAAACAAGCATATCATATAATATATAACACAAAGCAGTGACAGATACACATTAACTAAAATGTTGTTTAAAAATAAATGTTTTTAGGTTTGATTTAAAATTGCTAAATTTAGTAAAAGATCTCAACTCAAGTAGAAGAGTGTTCCACAGTTTCGGTGCCACTACACTCACTATACTCATGGCGCGGTCACCATACTGTTTTGAGGTTTTCTTGCCATGGGATTTATAAGAGAAGGGGGTCAGCTTCACCTCAAAGCTACTCCTAGTGCGGTATGAAGGCTTTTGAAATTTAATGATATCAGTGAGGTAGCTAGGCGCTGACTCACCGTAGCGTAAAACCTTGAAAATTATGCAGTAAATTTTGCACAGATCCGTTGTTCGACTGGGAGCCAGTGAAGCTCTGAGTCATATCCGCATGACGATAATAGTGTCCTGGACATTTTAAGTGTGTGTGTGTGTGTGCGCCTGCGTGCGTGCGTGCGTGCGTGGTTAATTTAACCGTCACATATATGTCATCTAAAATCATGCAAAAGCAATGGATGAATCCAGTAATCCAGTTTTAGCTATGCCCCGCCCATCTCTAGCTAAGATTCACCCACACTACACTATGTCCGTGTTGGGATCGACTGATCACTGCACTCCGTTCTCAATTTCTTGAAACCTATACAGTAAGTTGTTGGATATTTTGAAACTAATTTGACTGGACGCTAAAATCCATGAGTTTCTGTGTTCCAAACCATGTGGGAACTGTTTCCAAAATGAATACCAGTTTGCGTAAATAAAAGGGATTTGAAAATTAGGCATCTAAAATTTTCGTGGCAGACATTATAGACAAACATGTGTATTATATAATTATGTACCTGTCGGAATGCATCGTGCATGATGTGGACAACTGGAGAACTGGCACGTTGTAGTACTCTCACTGACACACCGTTCAAGTGCACCACATCGATGAGTCTGTAAGTTAATCATATAATAGTGATCAAGTGTAGCAAGGGAGATAACCCTTGACCTTGACAACCCGCCTATTATGGGAGAGGAAAACATATTCTTGAAAATAGTTCAAAGATATGTCTGGCACATTGGGCTTGTCATGTCAGTGGAGAAATTTCAATTGTCAATGTACATATTTCGTGGGTAGATGGTTATTTTCTATGACTAAGATCCCGACACTCATCCTTGGTATGATGTGACCATTAACCCAAGCTCTGACTTCTCAAATTCAAGACAACCAAACAAATAAGCGGTTAGGTATTTTGAAACGAATTTGACAGGAACCTGTTGCTGCCCTATCCTAACACGGTATAAGGTCAATGCATCATAGTAGCCCGAGTAATGAGGAAAGACTGGCTCAGCTAGAACACATTATCTGATTGTGATAAGATTTGACAAATTCTAATATGACCTTAGATCTTCTACTATATAAGTATGTGTATGCATGTCATATGATAACTAGTGTCATTTTGAAAGCAATGTTGCTGTAAGTTGTTGCTGCCTAAGGTAGTCAGAGCATTCAGCAACACTGTTCTCAAAATTGCACACTTCTCTTAACATCTATCAGCTTCGTCGTAACATGATTTCTTCATTTAATGCATAACTATAACAGTTATCTTAATTTAATGGTCAGATTTGGTCAAAAAAATGTTCAATTTTCTCACAGAAGAGGTTGATTTGCAGACCAAGAGAATATTTTTGAAAATTTACTACCGGAAAGACTGACTTGATTAGTGAGCCAGTCATTCCAGTGGTACATTGTCAAAAATAGTCTTATCTTGGTCATCAAATGGACATTTTTTCAAGACCACTGCTGAAGCAGATTTTGGATGGTTTGACCATTAAAGGGCTAAGGACGCTTATCTTGTGACTGCCAGAAGACATGAAGTTATAGTTTCTCGAGTCTGTTTGTTTTTTACTTTGCAAGTATTTATGATCATAATAATTTGGTCGCAATACCTCACAAGGATCTGGCGCGCACTGGCATCTCGGACATCCACTTGTCATGAAGCCAAACTCACAACTCTTCCCAGGACACTTATCTTCACAAACTGAAAATGAAGGAACATGTAATATTGTAGAAACACACTTAGTCCGAAACGCCAACTGCAAAGCAACCATATTACATCGACCGACCCCTGCCCTCCCTGAATCTCAGAATTTCCAGAAAACTATACAGGTTAAGCTGTTGGATATTTTGAAACTAATTTGACTGGACGCTAAAATCCATGAGTTTCTATATGTTCCAGACCATGTGGGAACTCTGTTTCCAAAATGAATACCAGTTTGCGTAAATAAAAGGGATTTGAAAATTAGGCATCTAAAATTTTCGTGCCATACATTATATACAAACATGTGTATTATGTAATTATGTACCTGTAGGAGTGCATCGTGCACGATGTGGACAACTGGAGAACTGGCACGTTGTAGTACTCTCACTGACACACCGTTCAAGTGCACCACATCGATGAGTCTGTAAGTTAATCATATAAGTGATCAAGTATAGCAAGGGAGATAACTCTTGACCTTTACAACCCGCCTATTATGGGAGGAAAACATATTCTTGAAAATAGTTCAACAATATGTCTGGCACATTGGGCTTGTCATGTCAGTGGAGAAATTTCAATTGTCAATGTAGGTATTTCATGGGTAGATGGTTATTTTCTATGACTAAGCTCCTGACACTCATCCTTGGCATGATGTGACCATTAACCCGAGCTCTGACTTCTCAAATTCAAGGCAACCATATATATATAAGCGGTTAGATATTTCGAAACAAATTTGACAGGAACCTGTTGCTGCCCTATCCTAACACGGTATAAGGTCAATGCATCATAGTAGACCGAGTAATAAGGCCAGACTGGCTCAGCTAGGGTCAAGTTTGACTCCTAACCATAGTTAGCTAGAATACCAGTCGAACTTCAAATAGTTAACTAGCTAGTCAACTATAGTCAACCGAGCACCCGACCTCGGTTCAGATGCTTAGTGCGATATTTGCGTAAATTTCAAAATGGTGGACAACGATCACTTGCCATGAATAAATACATATAAGTGTAAATATTTCACTAAATAACTTCGGTTTGATGAAATTATGCTTTCCCATTGTATGTCAATGTTCCCAAGCCCATATTCCTTCCCGCTTTATGCCATATGGACGTCTTAGCAGACAAAAGTAACCCATTTTCGTTGATCATTAAAACAGATGACAGAAAGGGTTAATGGAGACTGGTACTCGGCTACAAATTTTCTGCAATAGTAATTCAATAGGGAACCGGGTACCAACGAACTATAGTCGACTATGATCAAGTTCGACTGGTCATAGCAACTACGCATGATCAGTAAACCAGCAAACTGACTATAGTTAGCGAGTCGAACTTGACCTAGAACACATGATCTGATTGTGCTAAGAGAAGTAACTGGCAGTGTAAGACTTAATTCAAGTGGGTTTAGTTGTCTCCCCCTATGATAGCAACAATGACTGCTTAAATAGACATTTTATTACCGCCTCTTGTGCTTATCAATTAACCCTAATTTGACAAAATTCTAATATGACCGTAGATCTTATACTACATAAGTATGTGTATGCATGTCGTATGATAACTAGTGTCATTTTGAAAGCAATGTTGCTGTAAGTTGTTGCTGCCTAAGGTAGTCAGAGCATTCAGCAACACTGTTCTCGAAATTGCACATTTCTCTTAACATCTATCAGCTTCGTCGTAACATGATTTCTTCATTTAATGCATAACTATAACAGTTATCTTAATTTAATGGTCAGATTTGGTCCAAAAAAAAAGTTCAATTTTCTCACAGAAGAGGTTGATTTGCATACCAAGAGAATATTTTTGAGAATTTACTACCGGAAAGACTGACTTGATTATCTAGCCAGTCATTCCAGTGCTAAATTTGAAAAAACAGTCTCTTAGTCCGCAAATGAACATTTCTGAATACCACTGCAGAGGAATTTTTGGCCAGCTTAACCATTAACCCTTCAACCCTCAAATTCTTTCATGAAAATTTCAATTTTCTAAAAGAAAATGTGCATTTGCAGACCAAGAGAAGACTATTTTTGAAAATTTACCAAAAGGAATGACTGGTTTGATAACATAGTCTTATCTTGGTCCGCGAATGGACATTTCTCAAGACCACTGCAGAAGCCGTTTCTGGCTGATATGAGTGTTAAAGGGTTAAAGGGGTACAAGGATTAAATGTAAGGCCAAAGAAACGGATAAAAACTAGACAATGAGGCTGATTAATCCCACATATACACCTGTGCAAAGGTTAAGCACCACCCTATTTTTATGCACATGCGAGGGTATATTCATGTGCTATGAAGAAAGCAATAGCATAAACATTTATGTACCCATCCATCTTAGTGCAAGAGGTAATAATGCAACTAGAGGAATGCTGATTATGATGGTGGGGAAACACTGTATGTTTTTGTTTGAACTTGAAAACGAGGCCTGAATATGGTTACGTTGACACAACTGACAACTATTGCCCTACAGTTGACACACGTGGCTAGATTGTCATTAATGGTGTCTGAAAACGAAGTTTAACATCTGTGCACGAGTTTGAGACTGTCATTATTAATACCGGGTATATCCACCGTGTGCCTGGATGACGGCCTGGACACGACGTCTCATGCTGGTCACCAACCGACTGATACGCCATTGTGGTATTCGTTGCCATTCAAGATGGAGTGCGTCTGTTAATTCCTGTAGGTTCTGCACAGGAGGATCCCTCCTTCTCACCATGTTTCCCAGAATGTCCCAGATATGCTCAATAGGGTTCATGTCAGGGCTCCTTGCTGGCCATGGTAGGGTTTCGATGGCATTCTGGCGGAGGTATTCATGCACAGCTCTAGCACGATGTGGTCGGGCGTTGTCATCCATGAATATAGGGTGGGTTCCAGGTGCATGATTTACAAAATGAGGGACCACAACTCTATCCAGTATGGAATCTTGATATCTTTGTCCATTTAGTGTTCCAGGTACAGTCAACAGATCCAGCTTACAATCAAATGAGATGCACCCCCATATCATAACGGAACCTCCACCAAATGGAACTTCTTCCATCATGTTACGTTGGTCGTACGCCGTGCGTCTGGACCTCCATACACGAGTTCGACCATCTGTGGCATGAAGCAGGAACCGACTTTCATCGGACCAGTGTACCCGTCTCCAGGATCCCATGTTCCAGTGTCTTCTTTCGTTGCACCACCTCAGACGCTCCTCTTTGTGGTGTGCAGTGAGGAGAGGACGTCTGACAGGTCTCCTAGCTTTCATGCCAGCAGCATACAGTCTCCTTTTGACGGTAGACATTGACACTCTATTGCGCGTTTCCCATTGCTGGCTGAGCACTCTGCTGTTGGTGAATGGAGATCTCCTAACAAGGTGTACTAGGGCTCGATCATCACGGGCAGTAGTCTTCTTCGGTCTTCCAGATCTAGGCCTGTCCTTCACCTCGTTAGTTTGCCCATGTTTTGCAATCAAACGACTGATTACAGTATGGTTAATGTTCAGCTGTCTGCCAATCTCTCTGCATGACATACCAGTGGTATGCATGCCTATGATTTGCCATTTCACACGATCACTTAACCTTCGTCTTGCCATAGCGGTTCACAATCAAGAGCTAATTCTCTCTGTACAAATAAACCACGGTCATGAACACAAAATTCCTAATCTTGTCGCCTAAATCTGTATGTAATGTTCTACACCTCAAACTGGACTTTTACATAACTGAACACGTGTGCTGTTTCCCGCCACGCACGGACATCAAGCGGCGTGAAGTCATGCATGCATGTGCATTTCGTACTTGGAATTATGTCAGCTAACGCGGGGACAAAAAGTATGGCAGCCTAGTTGTACCATCATGTTTCTACGTTCTATTGTTTTTGCTGGTGCTTAACTTTTGCACAGGTGTATATAATAATAGCCTGCACTACCAGTCTGTCGATCAGGTATATGATGTCATAGAAACTAGAAAACATTGTTTGACTAAGAGGGCCCACCAATCACTGGAAATACCGTTCTCTATGTAGTAGGTAGCAATTTTATTCAAAGCCTTCATATTATTAAAAATAACAAAAAAAGCCACCTTCATATAGAAGCCACCTGGCAGGTTTCATTAAAATATTGGAAAAGATTCTGTATGATATGATGTTTGCATTAAAAAGGCCATTTTCACCCAAAATATCGCATCTATAAAGGTGATTCCTTTAAAAGGTACATCTAACCATCATAAAGAAGTGACATAGCAAGTTTCATTAAATTATTATAAGCGATTCTGTATGATATGCTGTTTACGAGATATTGTGGATGGACAGACAGATGGGCGCACAGACACAGTGATTACTATAGGGCTTCCGTACCGGGAGGTGTGGGGCCCTAATAACACTATCCAGGATTTTAATAGAAAATGTGAGGATTTCAACCCTTTAATGATCATAAAGGCTAACAAAAAAATAATCTATTAGATCAATGAGAGGTTTTTCATGAGGAAATTTTACTATTAAAAGGGATAAAACCATTGGAATAAATACAATCTCTATAAATATCACAACCTTGATGCAATTTCACTAAGAATGCTTGGAGAGACAATACCTGGCATATGTTTCTGTGACTGCTGATAGGCTCTTCATTTGATTAACTTGGAGTTTGACAAATAATGCTGGCTTATACTACCTAAATGCCTATTAAATTTGTTGTGATTCCGCTAAGACCTTTCTCAAATACTGAAGAAGTAATTTATTTCCGTGATTTGATTGGAAACAATGAAATAGTTTTATTCGCCGGGGTTAGTAGCTTAAAGCTTTGGACCTTAAAGAATCATTCATGGCTCAGATTAGCCAGTTACTTTCAAAGAATGTAACGTGAAGTGATAAAGACCTTAAAGAAAAACTCACATTATCTTACAGTAAGTATTCAGCTGATAGAAGCTACTGGTCTAATACTACACTAGTATTCTATAACACTTTAACATTCAAATTTGTTCATGAAAATTTCAATTTTCTCAAATGTCTTTGCGGACCAAGAGAAAACTATTTTTGAAAATTTACCACTGGAATGACTGGCTCGGAGGAGTTAAATCATTGTTTACAATTAATTCAAACTCATAATAATAGAATCAAAGTGGGCAGGGATTATATGTAAAGTTGGATATAAGAATTCATCAGATATTTGATATGAGTAAGCAGAAGTATAGATAAGGTATATTGTATACTCACCTGGCATGGATTCGGCATACACTCACAACGTGGACAACCACTGTTTGCAAATCCATATGGACATACTATAGGACACTTGCGCTCACATACTGAAAGATGCATAATCATCAGTAAACTTGTCGGTGTTGTAGTTCACATAACAAACAGAGTTTTATTTGATTATTATCCCTAATCCCCATGTATTTTGAAAAAACCTCAGGGGTATTGCAATCACCTCTGTCCATCCATGGATGTGTCTGTCTGTCCATCCCTCCACCTGGATATCATCCCTGAAAACACTTGTTGAAATTCAACAAATTCCTTATATGATTGCAGATTGTGAGACAATATTTAGTCAGGGGGTGGAGTCAAAGCATCAAAGTTGACAAAAGCGCAGGCCATAGGGGATTGCGTGTTGGTCCGCTCTCAACTGCCCATTCTGATTATTTTGTGTGGAAAATTCTAAGCATGTTATTTATTAAGCATTATTTATTCTTTAGAGAGTATTTTAAACATATTCTGAACAACTTTCACAGGAACAACTTCAAGTCAAATAACTATTTTATGCGCGTGACTCTTGGTACCAAAGTTTCAATGCAGATATACGTGATAATGCAGATAGATGTACATGATAATGCAGATATACATGATACAGTCAGACAGTTTCAAGAGACTAGTGACACCAGGTGCTTTTTGGATGGAGAAAATAGCGGCATATTAACTGTCTCGTTGCTGCGAACCACAAGGTAATAATTTCAAACAGCAAAAACTCTTGACCTGGCGAGAAAAAGGGCGAAAAACTCAAACGTGCTCTGTAACTCCTTATACTAAAGTGATGCACCGATTTTCGCTTAAATATCTTGGAGTGCGAAAAAAAGTGCAGAAAACCAATATTTTTCGTATCTCATAGATCGAAAGAGGGCATAACTCCATCAAAAATGTACGCATACGCCTGAAACTCGAACTGGGTCTGTAACTTCTCATAACAAAGCAATGTAGCAATTCTCAGTACAATAATATCTTGAAAGACTGCGAAAAAAAGTGCGGAAAACTAATATTTTTTGTATTGTATAAGTCAAAAGGGGGCATAACTCCATGAAAAATTGACGAAAATGTCTGAAACTCGAACATGCTCTGTAACTCCTTATACTAAAGTGATGCACCGATTTTCGCTTAAATATCTTGGAGTGCGAAAAAAAGTGCAGAAAGCTGATATTTTTCGTATTTCTTAAGTCGAAAGGGGGCATAACTCCATCAAAAATTTACGCATATGCCTGAAACTCCAACTTGGTCTGTAACTTCTCAAAACAAAGCAATGTAGCAGTTCTCAGTATAATATCTTGAGACTGCGAAAAAAGTGCGGAAAAACTAATATATTTTGTATTTCATAAGTCGAAAGGGGGGCATAACTTCATGAAAAATTGACAAAAATGTCTGAAACTCGAACTTGCTCTGTAACCCCTTATATTAAAGCAATGTAACGATTTTTGCTTAAATATTTTGAAGGATTTCGAAAAAAGGTGCGGAAAGCTGGTATTTTTCGTATTTCTTAACTCGAAAGGGGCATAACTCCATCAGAAATTGACGCATACGCCTGAAACTCGAACTTGGTCTGTAACTTCTCATAACAAAGCAGCGGAAAACCAACTGCGACAGACAGACAGACAGACAGACAGACAGAGTGCAAACCTATAGTCCCCCCGATTTTACCGGTAGGGGACTAATAAATAAACCAGCTACTATATCATTGATGAAGATTGCCAGTGTTAACTTGACTTCATCATCAATTACTTGAAACACAGTTCAAGAAAATCAAATACGAACAATTTTTAAAACAATTTGTCTGAATGACATTGCAGGCATAGGTGGTAATGACGTACAGTTAAATTCTTTTCAAAATACATAGCATGCCATTAGTACCAAGCACTTTCTGGATGACCACTTGAATGCAGGTTTTAATTTATTACCATTCGGTATCTTAATATTAAGTGTTGCGCAGATGATGTTAGTACAAGCAGATGCCTCTGTACATACCTGGACAAGGTATTGTGAATCTGTTTTTCTGTGTAAAGAAATCATTAAAGTCCTGAAAGGTGTTCGCCTGCTGATGCATCGGTTGACCATTACCATCTCGAGTTGCCCATGTAACAATCTCATTGACATCCATAAATGCCCTCCCGATTGCAAATGTTGTTATAGATACACCACTGTTTTTCAGAGAGCCAATAAGACGGCGAGTTTCAGCGAGTTCAATATCATCATTTGGTGGATCGCTCGGATTTCCATCAATGATTATGAAAAGCGAATCTGGAGTATTTGGATCACCACGCCTGAATTGATTCATTGCACACGTTAAGCCTTCTGATACTTTTGTTCGACCTCGAAGCGGGTTGGAATCCTGAATTCTCTGTTGAAGCTGCTCACTGCTAAGCGGTGGTGAAATATCAGCAATGGTTCTTGATGTGGTTCCAAAGTAACATATTCCAACTCGTGTCATAGCGTTGTTAATCAGACGCAACATTGCTATCACACCCTGCTTTAGTTCTATCATCTTAGAGCGGCTGACACTGCTGGAGGTATCCACAATAATGACCAGATCGAGTGGACATTCTGAGAAAAACAAACAAACATATATAGTAGAGAAAAAATTGGAAGCATATTTATTTTCAAAATAAGATATCACGCAAAGGTTTTTAACAAACACGAGCACACATATATTCATTGTTCCATTTTACCAGAAATGTGACTGCAAGACAATTGAGGGATCTGATCTGACACTCAAGTATCTAATGTTATAATCAAATATGGCACATGTGAGATGACGCCACAATCAAACAGAAATGTAGCTGCAATGCAACCATGAAGCTTGACTTTATGACTTTGCAATGAACTATGACACTTGCCTTCAAACATAAAATATAGAGTAAACTAGAAAACGCTGTTTGACTCAGAGGGCCCCACAATCACTGGAAATACCTTTCTATATGGAATAGGTAGCAATTTTATTCAAAGCCTTCACATTTTAAAAACAAAAATTAAAAAAAAATTAAAAATTAGAATTAAAAAAACCCCAAGAAATTGACAAACAAGAGGCCCAAGGGCCTGTGGCGCTCACCTGGACCATTGGCATTTAAACCATTTGCATTTAAATAGACATGATGGATGATTTTCGGAAAATCAAAGATGGCCACCAAAATATTTACCAATCAAGACTCTTGTTTAATATGTTGAAGCCTACCATCATAGGATCGTTCCACCCAAGTTTTGTTGAAATCAGTTTATTGATTGAAGGCGTACCCTTTTTAAATGGTTCCGGAAAACTTTCAGACAATTAGAGATTGTTGCCAAAACATTGACCTATCGAAATTCTGAATAGAATTTCTAGAAGCTACGTCAATAGGATCTTTCCAGCCAAAATTGGTTGAAATTGCCCAAGCGATTAATAAGGAGTAGCATATGAATTCGCATTTATCGGAAAACCCAAGGTGGCCACCATCAAAATCAAGCCGTCAAAATTCTGTACACTAGTTCTGAAGCGTACGGGCCTAGGTTTCTTCCAGCTGAGTTTGGTTGAAATCGGTCAAGCAGTTAATGAGGAGTAACCTTTTAACTGATTTCTCAAAATATTCACAAAATCCAAAATGGCCGCAAGAAAAATTGACCAATCAAAATTCTACATTCAACTTCTAAAGCCTACCGCCCTAGGCTCATTCCAGACAGTATGGGTGAAATCGACCAAGTAGCCAATGAGTAGACGATTTTCAGCCATTTTGCAGAAAATTCAAGATGGCCACCGAATAAATTGACCAATCAAAATTCTGTATACATGTTCTGAAACATACCAGCGTACTATCCCCCCAGCTAAGCCTGGTTGAACTTGTCCAAGCAGTTAATGAGATGTAGCGTTTTAAATGATTTCCGGCAATTTTTCAGAAAATTCAAGATGGCCGCCAAGTTCTGAAGCCTATCCCCATTGGGACCTTCCAGGCCGTAAATTAGGTTGAAATCCACTAAGCGGTTAATGAGGAGTAGCATTTTAAAGCAAGATTTGATGGACGGACGGACGCTGGATGATGGACAGTCGCCATGCTATAAGCTCACTTGGCCATTCTGGCCAGGTGAGTTAAAAATTTAAGTTTTTGCATTAAAACCACCATTTTCACCAAAACATCTTGGACCTATAAAGGTGAATCCTCCGAAAGGCACGTCTACCGACCAAATAAACGAAATCAAGGATTTCTTTTTTCACGAGAGAGTTGATACTTACCTCCCTAATACTTTTGATATTGCTAAATAAACGAAATCTAGGATTTCTTTTTTCACGAGAGAGTTGATACTTACCTCCCTAATACTTTTGATATTGCTAAATATTGGCTTTCACTAAATAAACACTCAGATTTAAAACAGTTAGGTGCCCCTACTGGGCAGGGAGTCAGAGCGTAGTCTGGCGGATGCCAGCCCCACCACCGCGCATGCGCAGACTAGCACTTCCTCTGACTAGATTATTGGCTGACACACATGCAACTATTAAGAGCCTGAAGACCGAGCCTCTGTGGGGTGGAGAGGCCGGGTCCGTATCTAGGGAGGTAAGTATCAACTCTCTCGTGAAAAAAGAAATCCTAGATTTCGTTTATTTCACTTCAAGAGTATACTTACCTCCCTAATACTTTTGATATTGCCAGAATTCGAAAGTGAATCTGGCGGGAGGGAGGCAAGGTCAAAAGACCAGCTCATCCCTATATGCTTTTCTGCGTTTAAGGCACTTAAACTTCTGAAACTGTAAGAAAAAACAGTCAGGATTTGACTAACCATCGGATAACACCACCGATGTATGAGAGATGACCGAATGTCATATGCGCTCCCCCCCTCCTTCCTGGGAGGAAGAGTCGACTGACCTCAATGTCCTATACGCTCTCTACGTACAAGTGCCATGTACTACAGGACAGAGACGAAAAAGCTCCATTTTCGTAACTCTCAACAATGAACCACACAAATACACAAACCATCACCATATTAATAACGGGTAATCGTGACAATACAATCAACAACGGACAACACATGAACAAGACTGACCTTGTTGAAAATGGCTGCTGACATCATCTTCCCATTGGTAAAGACTGATGCAGGCCCAAAAAAGTGGGTGTTTCCATAAATTAATTGTGAAATATATAAGTAATGAGGAAAACCTCCTCAAAAAATATAAACCGATTTATTTTTTCAAAACCGACAAGGCGAGAGGATTAGAAGTGTCACGGAGATAATGGTCTGTAAAACTTGACTCACAGTGCCACTGAGCCACCGACATAATATCATCCACAGGGACCCCATTAAACAGGGCCGTGGATGTCACTACGCCGCGGACACTGTGAGCCTTGGCCACGTCAACCTGCTTCCCGGTGGCGGATTTATGGCAAAACTGAATGCATTCCACAATCCACCTGGAAATGGTGTCCTTAGAAGCCCTCCCATGGGGTTCAATATATGACAACCATAACGCTGACTGGTCGGTGCGCCATGCCGCCGTACGTTGTTTGTACCGGCGCAGCGCCCGGACGGGACACCATGCTTTAGAATTAGGATCATATCTAGTTAAAGCAGGCAAAATAATAGGTTGACCTGGATATTTCAACGACTGATTTTTAGCCAAGAAATTAATCCTAGGTAGCAGCTTAAGGCCTTCCCCTGAAACCACAAAACGGTCATCCTCGGCTGATAAGGCATGAATTTCACTCCTACGCCTAGCCGAGGCCGCAGCAATTAAAAACACAGTCTTCAGTGTTAATAGTTTCATAGAAATGGAACTAAGTGGTTCAAAAGGCTTATCACCTAGTACTTGAAGCACTAGCGATAAACTCCAAGACGGAATCACAGGTGGATTCCTTGGTCTTAGATTGCCCATGCCTTTAATTAATACATTTAATGTATTTACTTCATCACTTCCCCTCTTAGCCAAGCAAGGAATAACAGACATTAATGCTGATTTATAACCAGCAATAGAGTTAGGCTTGAGGCTATAGGCATCATAGAGGTGACAGAGGAAATCAGCTACTACTTGAATAGATGAATCCATTGGATCAATACATCTTTTTGAGCACCATTCTGCAAATCTGTTGATTTTATAATTATATGCTCTGGAGGTTGACCCCCTCCTGGCTCTGGCCATAAACATGGCTGCTTGCTCAGAAAAGCCCTCCTTAATTCTAGATTCCTTGACAACATCCACGCAGTCAATCTGAACATTGACGGATTGTTGTGAAGGGCCTTGCCCTGGAAGATAATATCGTCCATCAGAGGCAGAGGAACCGGATTGCAGACCAGAAGGTCCAGCAGATCCGTATACCATGATCGGCTTGGCCAATCCGGGGCGATCAGAAGCACTTGGCATTCCTCTTGTCTGATTTTCTGAAGAATTTTTGGAATCAGGATTGCTGGAGGGAATGCGTATGCATACATTCTCCCCCAGCTGATAGCTAACGCATCTGTTGCGAAAGCGCTTGGATCCGGAATCGGAGAGACGTACGTCGTCATCTTCGCATTCTTCTTCGTTGCGAACAAATCGATGTTGGGTTTCCCCCAATGGTCGAACAGACGATCCGCCACACATTGATTTAGTTGCCATTCCGTGGGTAAAACACTCATCCTTCGGCTCAATGAGTCTGCTAGCAGGTTTAACCTTCCCGGAATATGAACTGCTTTCAAGGTAATCTGGTGATCCAGACACCAACAAAGCAGTTTCCATGTCATCATACAGAGACTGGGCGACTTCGTTCCGCCCTGGCGGTTTATGTAAGTCACAACTGTTGAGTTGTCTGAACGAATAAGAACAATCTTGCCCTGAACTTTCTGTAAGAAATGTTCCAGGGCCAGGACTACTGCTCTTAGCTCCAGTAGATTTATATGTTCCTTTGACTGTTCCAGATTCCAAAGCCCTGATATCGTGGATTCTTCCAGGCAAGCTCCCCAGCCCTCCATCGATGCATCTGTATACACAGTCACCTGAGGGTGGGGAGGGGTTAGCAAAACCCCCGGCAAGAGATTCTCTGTATTCAACCACCATTGCAGGTGGTGAATCAGAGGCGCCAACACTGACACATTCGAGTCCAGCGAACCTGTACTCTGGGTCCATTGTGTCATGAGAAACAACTGTATCGGCCGCCTGCGTAAGGCGGCCTGAGGAATGACTGGTTCCAACGAAACCATCAACCCCAGCATTCTCAAGTAAACCCGTGCCAGGACATGACGACTGTCGCACACTGACTGAATCAACGAGATGAGTTTTTGAACTCTCTCCTGAGTAGGATAAACATATCCTGTCTCTAGATCGAAGAACATCCCCAGGTAAACAAACTTCTGGGATGGAGTCAGCTCTGATTTTGGGAAATTGATCAACCAGCCCAAGTCTGTGAGAATTTTCAAAACAATCTCCAGATTGGCGGACAAACTTTCCCGGGTGTGCGCTTTCAACAGCCAGTCGTCTATGTACGTGTGGACTGCTATGCTTCTCCTGCGGAGGTATGCTGTGATCGCAAGAACCACACGGGTGAAAACCCGAGGAGCCGTGGAAATTCCGAAGGGCAACACCCTGAATTCCCACTGTCTGCCCTGGAATGCAAATCTCAGGAAGCGACAGAAACTCCCGTGGATGGGGATGTGGAAATAAGCGTCCTTCAAATCTATCGACGCCGTCCACATCCCCCTCTCCAACCCCGCCAACACCGAGCGCACCGTTTCCATCTTGAAACTGGGCGTCTCGATGAACTTGTTCAATGGCTTGAGGTTGAGAATCGGTCTCCACCCTCCGGTGCGTTTTGTTACTAAGAACAGGGTTGAATAGAAGCCCGGACATCTTTGTGCCGGCTGAATAGCTCCCTTTTGTATGAGGGAATTTATCTCCTCCTCGATACACAACCTTTGCTCTGGATCTCTCGGAATGGGAGTCCAGACTGGCACCAGAGACAGTCGCGACGGCGGGCCTGTCACCCACTCTGGATGATACCCGACGGAAAGCCATCGCAAGACTAAACGGTCCTGAGTTAACCGTTCCCACTCTTGCATGTGGCCGGCTAGCCGGCCTCCCACCGGCCCACCTAGGGACCGCGGTGGACACGAGGCATGCAAGAGCGGCACTGTCTCCGTCGCCATACACACCGGAGTGGTTCTTACCGCGGTAAGCGTCCTGTCAGGACCAATAACCACGCCCAGACCCTCGCGCGCCCCGCCCCGCCCCGCGCGCACCTGCCTGGCTGACGGCGCCTGAGGAACCTGCGCCCCCCTCGCTGCTGGCCGAATCGCACGCGGCCGAGGCCGACGCTGCGACGGTGGCTGGCCACTGACCTGGCCATCACCACCTCGAGCCTGCAGGGGACGATACGCCGGGGCCGCGGCGCGAACGTTAGCACGACGCAGTACATCAAACTGCTCGCGCAGCGCCCTCTGGTTATTCACCAGGGTGACCGTCTCCTGGAGGTGGCGACATCCCTCACCTCCAAAAAGACCAGGGCCCGTCATAGGCGTACGCAGTAGCCTATTGTACAGGTCCTGAGACAGGCACAGATTGTCCAGGGCAAACGTGCGTCTTGCCCTGACACTCCTGGTCACCGCCCGAGTCACACAGTCCAGTGCCAGGTTAATACCATCCTGGATGGTTCACTGGACAGTGACCGGACTTGGCTGGCGCGATGCGGATGCCGTTACTACCCCCTGTAACAGCTGGGAGACGTGGGACAGAGCGGCAATCGAAGCCCTCCCACTCTCCTCCGCATCACGCAACGCGGCATTCGCCGAACGCAACGCGTTCGCGCACAAGACACCCGTGTCAGAACGGGAGCCTGGCCGCGCATCCTCACCCAAAGCCGCGCGGTCATCCACGCTGGGCTTGGGTACCACACCGTACCGCTGGTAATCCAGGGGCACGATGCGACAACGCCTGGCCACCTCGCGAGGGGCCTTCGCGAGACGTCCACTCGACTTAATGGACGACTCCGCCGCCTTGAACATGTCAACGACATGCTCCGCCAGCGGCAGAGAAGGCATAGCGTTAGCAGTCGGTTTCCCAGCTAACCACGGCGTGTGAACACGCTGGCTAGCCGACTGCTCCACGGGCAGATCAGGCCTAACGCTCACCAACCACTGGCAAGCGTCATACCAATCCTCCTCCGTGGCTAACTGCGAGCGCTCTACAAGACGGGGTCCTTCGTCTTCCTCCTGAGCGCAAGCAGTAGAGCTTGACGGCGGGTATGCTGATACACCTGGCAAGCCAGGGAAAACACGCGGGCCTGACAGCACCGGCATGAAAATATCACTGGTTTGACCAGGAGCAGGCACCGTGGCAGAGCGCGGGGTATATATAGGCTCACCACGGGCCCGGCCAGCACCAGCAACACCCTCGGCAAGCCGAGGTATGCGGTACCGCTGGCCATCAGCAGCGCCCTGGGCCACCACCTGAGCCGCGGACTTTACTCCAGGGTGAGTAAAACCGTGGAACAAGGCGCCTGTATTCCCCGCGAGGGGTGCACAAACGTCTTCATCCATGTCCACGTCGTCAGACGGCGACCCTAGCAGGTAATCCTCATTACCCTGGTCAGAAAGATTAGACCCCGGGTTAGCAAAGAGAGCTAACCCGGGCTGACCAGGAACGGTGCCATAGGAGGTACTGGCCACCGCGGCGTGCGGATACCCCTGGACTGATAAGCAGCCCGCGGGTTCCAGCGACAACCGTCCACGGTCCCCTATCGGCGCGGCAATAAGCCTGCTGCCAGGGCCGTGGAACGCCCCCTCTAATGGGGCCACCTCTGAATCGTCGGACAACGGAAGCGGACTAAGGAAAATCGATCCAGAGGCGGGGATTACCTGCTCCGAAGCCGATGATGAGGACAGTAAAGGATTTGGTCCAGGAAGCATGCCACGAAGCAACCCTGGAACCAAATCCTTTATTGTCCTCTTCATCTCTCCCAACATCTCGGTCCGGAAGGCCTCCATATCCACCGCGGACGAGACCTTCCCCTTACCCTTACCACTTACAACCTCTCGTTTCCGCTTCTTCTTCTTCTCCTCCTCTACCACCTTGTCCGTCGCCTGTAAATAGCACAAGAATTCGGACATTAACTCGCCCCCCCAGTGCTTACATATGTCACAATTAACCAATGGACCACAAGGGCTACATTGACAGCACAGATGCGGCCAGAACTTATCCGGCAGAAAACGACCACAGGACGCGCAACCCGGTCCCTGAAACAGGGCAAAGGACAAGGAGTATGAGCAACTAGTTAAGCTTAGAAACTCAATCCAACTCAAAGAGAAGGAAAACGATCATAAAGATCCATATACATCAGAAACCAGCATAGCGCTTGAATTGCTTGATAAACACATAGCCAGGCTGATTATGACGTCATTAATCCCGTGACAGGAAAAAATCGATCCCAACAAAACATCCAAGTGCAAGGACGAATTGTATGCTGAATGGATAAGTTGACTACACAACCATCAGATACATATAGATAACTCTTTTCTGGCAAAAATGTTAATTATCTCCCTTTGTTTGTTTACAATAATTAACATCACCACATTATCAATAACTAGATACCTGACACTTTGTATAGACAAACCATCCAACGTGACGAACCGGAGAACTCCACCATCTGCACGCCTCTTAACTCTCTCCACCTCATGGGGAAGGAATTGGATCAAGAGGGCAAAGTGAGAAGACCTTTATACTAGGCCTCCAACTCACTGGACATATTTTTCATTTGGTTAGATAACCTAACAGTGTTAGTAGGAAATGGAACCATGGTGGAGAGAAAACTAACTCTCAGCAACTGTGACTGTCACCACCCAGCGTCATACAGACCTGTGGACATAAACAGAAAGAGAAATTAGTCCTAGAAAGCACCGAGTTGACCTAAACCAACTAACTAAGGCGCTTATCACGGTAAACGCGAGTCCCGGAAACACAATACACCGGGAAGAAAACTCGCTAATTTTACTAGAAGTCACCTGATTTAAAGGTCCTAAGTCCTTCTTTGGCGAATTGAAACCTCCCGCCATCCAAAAAAGTGACTATCACACCAACCAACACCACTTAAACTAGTTTAAGATAAAGAAAAGCTTCAGCACAAAAAGACATGTGTGAACTCTCTGCCAATAATCTAGCAAAGAGGAAGTGCTAGTCTGCGCATGCGCGGTGGTGGGGCTGGCATCCGCCAGACTACGCTCTGACTCCCTGCCCAGTAGGGGCACCTAACTGTTTTAAATCTGAGTGTTTATTGAGTGAAAGCCAATATTTAGCAATATCAAAAGTATTAGGGAGGTAAGTATACTCTTGAAGTGAAATATTGGCTTTCACTCAATAAACACTCAGATTAAAACAGTTAGGTGCCCCTACTGGGCAGGGAGTCAGAGCGTAGTCTGGCGGATGCCAGCCCCACCACCGCGCATGCGCAGACTAGCACTTCCTCTGACTAATTTATTGGCTGATACACATGCAACTATAAAGAGCCTGAAGACCGAGCCTCTGTGGGGTGGAGAGGCCGGGTCCGTATCTAGGGAGGTAAGTATCAACTCTCTCGTGAAAAAAGAAATCCTTGATTTCGTTTATTTCACATCAAGAGTATACTTACCTCCCTAATACTTTTGATATTGCCAGAATTCGACAGTGAATTCGGCGGGAGGGAGGCGAGGTCAAAAGACCAGCTCATCCCTATACGCTTTTCTGCGTTTAAGGCACTTAAACTTCTGAAACTGTATGAAAAAACAGTCAGGATTTGACTAACCATCGGATAACACCCCCGATGTATGAGAGATGACCGAATGTCATATGCGCTCCCCCCCCCCTCCTTCCTGGGAGGAAGAGTCGAATGACCTCAATGTCCTATACGCTCTCTACGTACAAGTGCCATGTACTACAGGACAGAGACGAAAAAACTCCATTTTCGTATACTCTCAACAATGAACCACATAAATACACAAAACCATCATCATATAAATAACGGGTAACGTGACAAGACAATCAACAATGGACAACACATACACAAGACTGACCTTGTTGAAATGGCTGCTGACATCCTCTTCCCATTGGTGAAGATCGATGCAGTCCCAAATTAGTGGTTGTTTCCATAAATTAATTGTGAAATATATAAGCAATGAGGAAACCCCATCAAAAATATATATGCCTAGTTATTTTTTCAAAATCGACAAGGCGAGAGGATTAGAGGTGTCACGGAGATAATGGTCTGTAAAACTTGACTCACAGTGCCACTGAGCCACCGACATAATATCATCCACAGGGACCCCATTAAATAGGGCAGTGGATGTCACTACGCCGCGGACACTGTGAGCCTTGGCCACGTCAACCTGCTTCCCGGTGGCGGATTTATGGCAAAACTGAATGCATTCTACAATCCACCTGGAAATGGTGTCCTTAGAAGCCCTGCCATGGGGTTCAATATATGACAACCATAACGCTGACTGGTCGGTGCGCCACTCCGCCGTACGTTGTTTGTACCGGCGAAGCGCCCGGACTGGACACCATGCTTTAGAATTAGGATCATATCTAGTTAAAGCAGGCAAAATAATAGGTTGACCTGGATATTTCAACGACTGATTTTTAGCCAAGAAATTAATCCTAGGTAGCAGCTTAAGGCCTTCCCCTGAAACCACAAAATGGTCATCCTCGGCTGATAAGGCATGAATCTCACTCCTACGCCTAGCCGAGGCCGCAGCAATTAAAAACACAGTCTTCAGTGTTAATAGTTTCATCGAAATGGAACTAAGTGGTTCAAACGGCTTATCACCTAGTACTTGAAGCACTAGCGATAAACTCCAAGACGGAATCACCGGTGGATTCCTTGGTCTTAGATTGCCCATGCCTTTAATTAATACATTTAATGTATTCACTTCATCACTTCCCCTCTTAGCCAAGCAAGGAATAACAGACATTAAAGCTGACTTATAACCAGCAATAGAGTTAGGCTTGAGGCTATAGGCATCATAGAGGTGACAGAGGAAATCAGCTACTACCTGAATAGATGCATCCATTGGATCAATACATCTTTTTGAGCACCATTCTGCAAATCTGTTGATTTTATAATTATATGCTCTGGAGGTTGACCCCCTCCTGGCTTTGGCCATAAACATGGCTGCTTGCTCAGAAAAGCCCTCCTTAATTCTAGATTCCTTGACAACATCCACGCAGTCAATCTGAACATTGACGGATTGTTGTGAAGGGCCTTGCCCTGGAAGATAATATCGTCCATCAGAGGCAGAGGAACCGGATTGCAGACCAGAAGGTCCAGCAGATCCGTATACCATGATCGGCTTGGCCAATCCGGGGCGATCAGAAGCACTTGGCATTCCTCTTGTCTGATTTTCTGAAGAATTTTTGGAATCAGGATTGCTGGAGGGAATGCGTATGCATACATTCTCCCCCAGCTGATAGCTAACGCATCTGTTGCGAAAGCGCTTGGATCCGGAATCGGAGAGACGTACGTCGTCATCTTCGCATTCTTCTTCGTTGCGAACAAATCGATGTTGGGTTTCCCCCAATGGTCGAACAGACGATCCGCCACACATTGATTTAGTTGCCATTCCGTGGGTAAAACACTCATCCTTCGGCTCAATGAGTCTGCTAGCAGGTTTAACCTTCCCGGAATATGAACTGCTTTCAAGGTAATCTGGTGATCCAGACACCAACAAAGCAGTCTCCATGTCATCATACAGAGACTGGGCGACTTCGTTCCGCCCTGGCGGTTTATGTAAGTCACAACTGTTGAGTTGTCTGAACGAATAAGAACAATCTTGCCCTGAACTTTCTGTAAGAAATGTTCCAGGCCCAGGACTACTGCTCTTAGCTCCAGTAGATTTATATGTTCCTTTGACTGTTCCAGATTCCAAAGCCCTGATATCGTGGACTCTTCCAGGCAAGCTCCCCAGCCCTCCATCGATGCATCTGTATACACAGTCACCTGAGGGTGGGGAGGGGTTAGCATAACCCCCACCAAGAGATTCTCTGTGTCCAACCACCATTGCAGGTGATGAATCAGAGGCGCCAACACTGACACATTCGAGTCCAGCGAACCTGTACTCTGGGTCCATTGAGTCATGAGAAATAACTGGATCGGCCGCCTGCGTAAGGCGGCCTGAGGAATGACTGGTTCCAATGAAACCATCAACCCCAGCATTCTCAAGTAAACCCGTGCCAGGACATGACGACTGTCGCACACTGACTGAATTAATGAGATGAGTTTCTGAACTCTCTCCTGAGTAGGATAAACATATCCTGTCTCTAGATCGAAGAACATCCCCAGGTAAACAAACTTCTGGGATGGAGTCAGCTCTGATTTTGGGAAATTGATCATCCAGCCTAAGTCTGTGAGAGTTTTCAAAACAATCTCCAGACTGGCCGACAAACTTTCCCGGGTGTGCGCTTTCAACAGCCAGTCGTCTATGTACGTGTGGACTGCTATGCTTCTCCTGCGGAGGTATGCGGTGATCGCAAGAACCACACGGGTGAAAACCCGAGGAGCCGTGGAAATTCCGAAGGGTAGCACCCTGAATTCCCACTGTCTGCCCTGGAATGCAAATCTCAGGAAGCGACGGAAACTCCTGTGTATGGGGATGTGGAAATAAGCGTCCTTCAAATCTATCGACGCTGTCCACATTCCCCTCTCTAACCCCGCCAACACCGAGCGCACAGTCTCCATCTTGAAACTGGGCGTCTCTATGAACTTGTTCAATGGCTTGAGGTTGTGAATTGGTCTCCACCCTCCGGTGTTCTTTGTTACTAAGAACAGGGTTGAATAGAAGCCCGGACACCTCTGTGCCGGCTGAATAGCTCCTTTTTGTATGAGGGAATTTATTTCCTCCTCGATACACAACCTTTGATCTGGATCTCTCGGATTTGGACTCCAGATCGGCACTAGAGACAGTCGCGATGGCGGGCCTGTCATCCAATCGGGATGATACCCGACTGAAAGCCATCGCAAAACTAAACGGTCCTGAGTTAACCGTTCCCACTCTTGCATGTGGTCAGCTAGTCGGCCTCCCATCGGTCCACCTAGGGATAGAGGTGGACATAAGGAGTGCAAGAGCGGCACTGTCTCCTTTGCCAGAAACACCGGCGCGGTTCTCACCGCGGTAACCGTCCCATCAGGAACGATTACCCCGCCCAGATCCTCGCGCGCCACGACCAGCACCACGCGCACCTCGGTGCGCGGGCGGCTGCCTGGCTGACTGCGCCTGAGGAGCCTGCGCCCACCTCGCTGCTGGCCGGATCGCACGCGGCCGAGGCCGGCGCTGCGATGGTGGTTGGCCTCTGACCTGGCCACTACCACCTCGAGCCTGCAGGGGACGATACGCAGGGGGTGCGGCGCGAACGTTGGCACGACGAAGCACCTCAAACTGTTCGCGCAGCGCCCTCTGGTTATTGACCAGAGTAACCGTCTCCTGGATGTGTCTACATCCCTCACCTCCAAAGAGACCAGGACCTGTCATAGGCGTACGTAGTAGCCTATTGTAGAGGTCCTGGGACGGGCACAGATTATCCAAGGCAAAAGTGCGCCTTGCCCGGACACTCCTGGTCACCGCCCGCGTCATACAGTCCAGAGCCAGGTTGATACCATCCTGGATGGCTCGCTGGACTGTGACCGGACTTGGCTGGCGCGATGCGGATGCTGTTACTACCCCTTGTAACAGCTGGGAGACGTGGGACAGAGCGGCAATCGAAGCCCTCCCACTCTCCTCCGCATCACGCAACGCGGCATTTGCCGAACGCAACGCGTTCGAACACAAGACTCCCGTGTCAGAACGGGAGCCTGGCCGCGCATCCTCACCCAAAGCCGCGCGGTCATCCACGCTCGGCTTTGGTACCACACCGTACCGCTGGTAGTCCAGGGGCACGATGCGGCAACGCCTGGCCACCTCGCGCGGGGCCTTAGCGAGACGTCCACTCGACTTAATGGACGTCTCCGCCGCCTCGAACATGTCAACGACATGCTCTGCCAGTGGCAGAGAAGGCATAGCGTTAGCAGTAGGCTTACCAGCTAACCACGGCCTGTGTTCACGCTGGCTAGCCGACTGCTCCACGGGCAGATCTGGTCTAACACTCACCAGCCACTGGCAAGCGTCAGACCAATCCTCCTCCGTGGCTAGTTGCGAGCGCTCTACAAGACGGGGGCCTTCGTCTTCCTCCTGAGCGCAAGCAACAGAGCTTGACGGCGGATACGCTGATATCCCTGGCAAGCCAGGGAGAGCATGCGGGCCTGATAATACCGGCATGCTAATCTCACTGGCTTGACCAGGAGCAGGCGCCGTGGTAGAGCGCGGGGCATATACCGCCCCACCATGGCCCCGGCCAGCACCAGCTACACTCTCGGCAAGCCGAGGTATGCGGTACCGCTGGCCTTCAGCGCCCAGGGCCACAGTCTGAACCGTGGATTCTACCCCTGGGAGAGTAGAACCGTGGAAAATAAACGAAATCTAGGATTTCTTTTTTCACGAGAGAGTTGATACTTACCTCCCTAATACTTTTGATATTGCTAAATATTGGCTTTCACTCAATAAACACTCAGATTTAAAACAGTTAGGTGCCCCTACTGGGCAGGGAGTCAGAGCGTAGTCTGGCGGATGCCAGCCCCACCACCGCGCATGCGCAGACTAGCACTTCCTCTGACTAGATTATTGGCTGACACACATGCAACTATTAAGAGCCTGAAGACCGAGCCTCTGTGGGGTGGAGAGGCCGGGTCCGTATCTAGGGAGGTAAGTATCAACTCTCTCGTGAAAAAAGAAATCCTAGATTTCGTTTATTTCACTTCAAGAGTATACTTACCTCCCTAATACTTTTGATATTGCCAGAATTCGAAAGTGAATCTGGCGGGAGGGAGGCGAGGTCAAAAGACCAGCTCATCCCTATACGCTTTTCTGCGTTTAAGGCACTTAAACTTCTGAAACTGTAAGAAAAAACAGTCAGGATTTGACTAACCATCGGATAACACCACCGATGTATGAGAGATGACCGAATGTCATATGCGCTCCCCCCCCCCCCTCCTTCCTGGGAGGAAGAGTCGACTGACCTCAATGTCCTATACGCTCTCTACGTACAAGTGCCATGTACTACAGGACAGAGACGAAAAAGCTCCATTTTCGTAACTCTCAACAATGAACCACACAAATACACAAACCATCACCATATTAATAACGGGTAATCGTGACAATACAATCAACAACGGACAACACATGAACAAGACTGACCTTGTTGAAAATGGCTGCTGACATCATCTTCCCATCGGTAAAGACTGATGCAGGCCCAAAAAAGTGGGTGTTTCCATAAATTAATTGTGATATATATAAGTAATGAGGAAATCACCTCAAAAAATATAAACCGATTTATTTTTTCAAAACCGACAAGGCGAGAGGATTAGAGGTGTCACGGAGATAATGGTCTGTAAAACTTGACTCACAGTGCCACTGAGCCACCGACATAATATCATCCACAGGGACCCCATTAAACAGGGCCGTGGATGTCACTACGCCGCGGACACTGTGAGCCTTGGCCACGTCAACCTGCTTCCCGGTGGCGGATTTATGGCAAAACTGAATGCATTCCACAATCCACCTGGAAATGGTGTCCTTAGAAGCCCTCCCATGGGGTTCAATATATGACAACCATAACGCTGACTGGTCGGTGCGCCATGCCGCCGTACGTTGTTTGTACCGGCGCAGCGCCCGGACGGGACACCATGCTTTAGAATTAGGATCATATCTAGTTAAAGCAGGCAAAATAATAGGTTGACCTGGATATTTCAACGACTGATTTTTAGCCAAGAAATTAATCCTAGGTAGCAGCTTAAGGCCTTCCCCTGAAACCACAAAACGGTCATCCTCGGCTGATAAGGCATGAATTTCACTCCTACGCCTAGCCGAGGCCGCAGCAATTAAAAACACAGTCTTCAGTGTTAATAGTTTCATAGAAATGGAACTAAGTGGTTCAAAAGGCTTATCACCTAGTACTTGAAGCACTAGCGATAAACTCCAAGACGGAATCACAGGTGGATTCCTTGGTCTTAGATTGCCCATGCCTTTAATTAATACATTTAATGTATTTACTTCATCACTTCCCCTCTTAGCCAAGCAAGGAATAACAGACATTAATGCTGATTTATAACCAGCAATAGAGTTAGGCTTGAGGCTATAGGCATCATAGAGGTGACAGAGGAAATCAGCTACTACTTGAATAGATGAATCCATTGGATCAATACATCTTTTTGAGCACCATTCTGCAAATCTGTTGATTTTATAATTATATGCTCTGGAGGTTGACCCCCTCCTGGCTCTGGCCATAAACATGGCTGCTTGCTCAGAAAAGCCCTCCTTAATTCTAGATTCCTTGACAACATCCACGCAGTCAATCTGAACATTGACGGATTGTTGTGAAGGGCCTTGCCCTGGAAGATAATATCGTCCATCAGAGGCAGAGGAACCGGATTGCAGACCAGAAGGTCCAGCAGATCCGTATACCATGATCGGCTTGGCCAATCCGGGGCGATCAGAAGCACTTGGCATTCCTCTTGTCTGATTTTCTGAAGAATTTTTGGAATCAGGATTGCTGGAGGGAATGCGTATGCATACATTCTCCCCCAGCTGATAGCTAACGCATCTGTTGCGAAAGCGCTTGGATCCGGAATCGGAGAGACGTACGTCGTCATCTTCGCATTCTTCTTCGTTGCGAACAAATCGATGTTGGGTTTCCCCCAATGGTCGAACAGACGATCCGCCACACATTGATTTAGTTGCCATTCCGTGGGTAAAACACTCATCCTTCGGCTCAATGAGTCTGCTAGCAGGTTTAACCTTCCCGGAATATGAACTGCTTTCAAGGTAATCTGGTGATCCAGACACCAACAAAGCAGTTTCCATGTCATCATACAGAGACTGGGCGACTTCGTTCCGCCCTGGCGGTTTATGTAAGTCACAACTGTTGAGTTGTCTGAACGAATAAGAACAATCTTGCCCTGAACTTTCTGTAAGAAATGTTCCAGGGCCAGGACTACTGCTCTTAGCTCCAGTAGATTTATATGTTCCTTTGACTGTTCCAGATTCCAAAGCCCTGATATCGTGGATTCTTCCAGGCAAGCTCCCCAGCCCTCCATCGATGCATCTGTATACACAGTCACCTGAGGGTGGGGAGGGGTTAGCAAAACCCCCGGCAAGAGATTCTCTGTATTCAACCACCATTGCAGGTGGTGAATCAGAGGCGCCAACACTGACACATTCGAGTCCAGCGAACCTGTACTCTGGGTCCATTGTGTCATGAGAAACAACTGTATCGGCCGCCTGCGTAAGGCGGCCTGAGGAATGACTGGTTCCAACGAAACCATCAACCCCAGCATTCTCAAGTAAACCCGTGCCAGGACATGACGACTGTCGCACACTGACTGAATCAACGAGATGAGTTTTTGAACTCTCTCCTGAGTAGGATAAACATATCCTGTCTCTAGATCGAAGAACATCCCCAGGTAAACAAACTTCTGGGATGGAGTCAGCTCTGATTTTGGGAAATTGATCAACCAGCCCAAGTCTGTGAGAATTTTCAAAACAATCTCCAGATTGGCGGACAAACTTTCCCGGGTGTGCGCTTTCAACAGCCAGTCGTCTATGTACGTGTGGACTGCTATGCTTCTCCTGCGGAGGTATGCTGTGATCGCAAGAACCACACGGGTGAAAACCCGAGGAGCCGTGGAAATTCCGAAGGGCAACACCCTGAATTCCCACTGTCTGCCCTGGAATGCAAATCTCAGGAAGCGACAGAAACTCCCGTGGATGGGGATGTGGAAATAAGCGTCCTTCAAATCTATCGACGCCGTCCACATCCCCCTCTCCAACCCCGCCAACACCGAGCGCACCGTTTCCATCTTGAAACTGGGCGTCTCGATGAACTTGTTCAATGGCTTGAGGTTGAGAATCGGTCTCCACCCTCCGGTGCGTTTTGTTACTAAGAACAGGGTTGAATAGAAGCCCGGACATCTTTGTGCCGGCTGAATAGCTCCCTTTTGTATGAGGGAATTTATCTCCTCCTCGATACACAACCTTTGCTCTGGATCTCTCGGAATGGGAGTCCAGACTGGCACCAGAGACAGTCGCGACGGCGGGCCTGTCACCCACTCTGGATGATACCCGACGGAAAGCCATCGCAAGACTAAACGGTCCTGAGTTAACCGTTCCCACTCTTGCATGTGGCCGGCTAGCCGGCCTCCCACCGGCCCACCTAGGGACCGCGGTGGACACGAGGCATGCAAGAGCGGCACTGTCTCCGTCGCCATACACACCGGAGTGGTTCTTACCGCGGTAAGCGTCCTGTCAGGACCAATAACCACGCCCAGACCCTCGCGCGCCCCGCCCCGCCCCGCGCGCACCTGCCTGGCTGACGGCGCCTGAGGAACCTGCGCCCCCCTCGCTGCTGGCCGAATCGCACGCGGCCGAGGCCGACGCTGCGACGGTGGCTGGCCACTGACCTGGCCATCACCACCTCGAGCCTGCAGGGGACGATACGCCGGGGCCGCGGCGCGAACGTTAGCACGACGCAGTACATCAAACTGCTCGCGCAGCGCCCTCTGGTTATTCACCAGGGTGACCGTCTCCTGGAGGTGGCGACATCCCTCACCTCCAAAAAGACCAGGGCCCGTCATAGGCGTACGCAGTAGCCTATTGTACAGGTCCTGAGACAGGCACAGATTGTCCAGGGCAAACGTGCGTCTTGCCCTGACACTCCTGGTCACCGCCCGAGTCACACAGTCCAGTGCCAGGTTAATACCATCCTGGATGGTTCACTGGACAGTGACCGGACTTGGCTGGCGCGATGCGGATGCCGTTACTACCCCCCTGTAACAGCTGGGAGACGTGGGACAGAGCGGCAATCGAAGCCCTCCCACTCTCCTCCGCATCACGCAACGCGGCATTCGCCGAACGCAACGCGTTCGCGCACAAGACACCCGTGTCAGAACGGGAGCCTGGCCGCGCATCCTCACCCAAAGCCGCGCGGTCATCCACGCTGGGCTTGGGTACCACACCGTACCGCTGGTAATCCAGGGGCACGATGCGACAACGCCTGGCCACCTCGCGAGGGGCCTTCGCGAGACGTCCACTCGACTTAATGGACGACTCCGCCGCCTTGAACATGTCAACGACATGCTCCGCCAGCGGCAGAGAAGGCATAGCGTTAGCAGTCGGTTTCCCAGCTAACCACGGCGTGTGAACACGCTGGCTAGCCGACTGCTCCACGGGCAGATCAGGCCTAACGCTCACCAACCACTGGCAAGCGTCATACCAATCCTCCTCCGTGGCTAACTGCGAGCGCTCTACAAGACGGGGTCCTTCGTCTTCCTCCTGAGCGCAAGCAGTAGAGCTTGACGGCGGGTATGCTGATACACCTGGCAAGCCAGGGAAAACACGCGGGCCTGACAGCACCGGCATGAAAATATCACTGGTTTGACCAGGAGCAGGCACCGTGGCAGAGCGCGGGGTATATATAGGCTCACCACGGGCCCGGCCAGCACCAGCAACACCCTCGGCAAGCCGAGGTATGCGGTACCGCTGGCCATCAGCAGCGCCCTGGGCCACCACCTGAGCCGCGGACTTTACTCCAGGGTGAGTAAAACCGTGGAACAAGGCGCCTGTATTCCCCGCGAGGGGTGCACAAACGTCTTCATCCATGTCCACGTCGTCAGACGGCGACCCTAGCAGGTAATCCTCATTACCCTGGTCAGAAAGATTAGACCCCGGGTTAGCAAAGAGAGCTAACCCGGGCTGACCAGGAACGGTGCCATAGGAGGTACTGGCCACCGCGGCGTGCGGATACCCCTGGACTGATAAGCAGCCCGCGGGTTCCAGCGACAACCGTCCACGGTCCCCTATCGGCGCGGCAATAAGCCTGCTGCCAGGGCCGTGGAACGCCCCCTCTAATGGGGCCACCTCTGAATCGTCGGACAACGGAAGCGGACTAAGGAAAATCGATCCAGAGGCGGGGATTACCTGCTCCGAAGCCGATGATGAGGACAGTAAAGGATTTGGTCCAGGAAGCATGCCACGAAGCAACCCTGGAACCAAATCCTTTATTGTCCTCTTCATCTCTCCCAACATCTCGGTCCGGAAGGCCTCCATATCCACCGCGGACGAGACCTTCCCCTTACCCTTACCACTTACAACCTCTCGTTTCCGCTTCTTCTTCTTCTCCTCCTCTACCACCTTGTCCGTCGCCTGTAAATAGCACAAGAATTCGGACATTAACTCGCCCCCCCAGTGCTTACATATGTCACAATTAACCAATGGACCACAAGGGCTACATTGACAGCACAGATGCGGCCAGAACTTATCCGGCAGAAAACGACCACAGGACGCGCAACCCGGTCCCTGAAACAGGGCAAAGGACAAGGAGTATGAGCAACTAGTTAAGCTTAGAAACTCAATCCAACTCAAAGAGAAGGAAAACGATCATAAAGATCCATATACATCAGAAACCAGCATAGCGCTTGAATTGCTTGATAAACACATAGCCAGGCTGATTATGACGTCATTAATCCCGTGACAGGAAAAAATCGATCCCAACAAAACATCCAAGTGCAAGGACGAATTGTATGCTGAATGGATAAGTTGACTACACAACCATCAGATACATATAGATAACTCTTTTCTGGCAAAAATGTTAATTATCTCCCTTTGTTTGTTTACAATAATTAACATCACCACATTATCAATAACTAGATACCTGACACTTTGTATAGACAAACCATCCAACGTGACGAACCGGAGAACTCCACCATCTGCACGCCTCTTAACTCTCTCCACCTCATGGGGAAGGAATTGGATCAAGAGGGCAAAGTGAGAAGACCTTTATACTAGGCCTCCAACTCACTGGACATATTTTTCATTTGGTTAGATAACCTAACAGTGTTAGTAGGAAATGGAACCATGGTGGAGAGAAAACTAACTCTCAGCAACTGTGACTGTCACCACCCAGCGTCATACAGACCTGTGGACATAAACAGAAAGAGAAATTAGTCCTAGAAAGCACCGAGTTGACCTAAACCAACTAACTAAGGCGCTTATCACGGTAAACGCGAGTCCCGGAAACACAATACACCGGGAAGAAAACTCGCTAATTTTACTAGAAGTCACCTGATTTAAAGGTCCTAAGTCCTTCTTTGGCGAATTGAAACCTCCCGCCATCCAAAAAAGTGACTATCACACCAACCAACACCACTTAAACTAGTTTAAGATAAAGAAAAGCTTCAGCACAAAAAGACATGTGTGAACTCTCTGCCAATAATCTAGCAAAGAGGAAGTGCTAGTCTGCGCATGCGCGGTGGTGGGGCTGGCATCCGCCAGACTACGCTCTGACTCCCTGCCCAGTAGGGGCACCTAACTGTTTTAAATCTGAGTGTTTATTGAGTGAAAGCCAATATTTAGCAATATCAAAAGTATTAGGGAGGTAAGTATACTCTTGAAGTGAAATATTGGCTTTCACTCAATAAACACTCAGATTAAAACAGTTAGGTGCCCCTACTGGGCAGGGAGTCAGAGCGTAGTCTGGCGGATGCCAGCCCCACCACCGCGCATGCGCAGACTAGCACTTCCTCTGACTAATTTATTGGCTGATACACATGCAACTATAAAGAGCCTGAAGACCGAGCCTCTGTGGGGTGGAGAGGCCGGGTCCGTATCTAGGGAGGTAAGTATCAACTCTCTCGTGAAAAAAGAAATCCTTGATTTCGTTTATTTCACATCAAGAGTATACTTACCTCCCTAATACTTTTGATATTGCCAGAATTCGACAGTGAATTCGGCGGGAGGGAGGCGAGGTCAAAAGACCAGCTCATCCCTATACGCTTTTCTGCGTTTAAGGCACTTAAACTTCTGAAACTGTATGAAAAAACAGTCAGGATTTGACTAACCATCGGATAACACCCCCGATGTATGAGAGATGACCGAATGTCATATGCGCTCCCCCCCCCTCCTTCCTGGGAGGAAGAGTCGAATGACCTCAATGTCCTATACGCTCTCTACGTACAAGTGCCATGTACTACAGGACAGAGACGAAAAAACTCCATTTTCGTATACTCTCAACAATGAACCACATAAATACACAAAACCATCATCATATAAATAACGGGTAACGTGACAAGACAATCAACAATGGACAACACATACACAAGACTGACCTTGTTGAAATGGCTGCTGACATCCTCTTCCCATTGGTGAAGATCGATGCAGTCCCAAATTAGTGGTTGTTTCCATAAATTAATTGTGAAATATATAAGCAATGAGGAAACCCCATCAAAAATATATATGCCTAGTTATTTTTTCAAAATCGACAAGGCGAGAGGATTAGAGGTGTCACGGAGATAATGGTCTGTAAAACTTGACTCACAGTGCCACTGAGCCACCGACATAATATCATCCACAGGGACCCCATTAAATAGGGCAGTGGATGTCACTACGCCGCGGACACTGTGAGCCTTGGCCACGTCAACCTGCTTCCCGGTGGCGGATTTATGGCAAAACTGAATGCATTCTACAATCCACCTGGAAATGGTGTCCTTAGAAGCCCTGCCATGGGGTTCAATATATGACAACCATAACGCTGACTGGTCGGTGCGCCACTCCGCCGTACGTTGTTTGTACCGGCGAAGCGCCCGGACTGGACACCATGCTTTAGAATTAGGATCATATCTAGTTAAAGCAGGCAAAATAATAGGTTGACCTGGATATTTCAACGACTGATTTTTAGCCAAGAAATTAATCCTAGGTAGCAGCTTAAGGCCTTCCCCTGAAACCACAAAATGGTCATCCTCGGCTGATAAGGCATGAATCTCACTCCTACGCCTAGCCGAGGCCGCAGCAATTAAAAACACAGTCTTCAGTGTTAATAGTTTCATCGAAATGGAACTAAGTGGTTCAAACGGCTTATCACCTAGTACTTGAAGCACTAGCGATAAACTCCAAGACGGAATCACCGGTGGATTCCTTGGTCTTAGATTGCCCATGCCTTTAATTAATACATTTAATGTATTCACTTCATCACTTCCCCTCTTAGCCAAGCAAGGAATAACAGACATTAAAGCTGACTTATAACCAGCAATAGAGTTAGGCTTGAGGCTATAGGCATCATAGAGGTGACAGAGGAAATCAGCTACTACCTGAATAGATGCATCCATTGGATCAATACATCTTTTTGAGCACCATTCTGCAAATCTGTTGATTTTATAATTATATGCTCTGGAGGTTGACCCCCTCCTGGCTTTGGCCATAAACATGGCTGCTTGCTCAGAAAAGCCCTCCTTAATTCTAGATTCCTTGACAACATCCACGCAGTCAATCTGAACATTGACGGATTGTTGTGAAGGGCCTTGCCCTGGAAGATAATATCGTCCATCAGAGGCAGAGGAACCGGATTGCAGACCAGAAGGTCCAGCAGATCCGTATACCATGATCGGCTTGGCCAATCCGGGGCGATCAGAAGCACTTGGCATTCCTCTTGTCTGATTTTCTGAAGAATTTTTGGAATCAGGATTGCTGGAGGGAATGCGTATGCATACATTCTCCCCCAGCTGATAGCTAACGCATCTGTTGCGAAAGCGCTTGGATCCGGAATCGGAGAGACGTACGTCGTCATCTTCGCATTCTTCTTCGTTGCGAACAAATCGATGTTGGGTTTCCCCCAATGGTCGAACAGACGATCCGCCACACATTGATTTAGTTGCCATTCCGTGGGTAAAACACTCATCCTTCGGCTCAATGAGTCTGCTAGCAGGTTTAACCTTCCCGGAATATGAACTGCTTTCAAGGTAATCTGGTGATCCAGACACCAACAAAGCAGTCTCCATGTCATCATACAGAGACTGGGCGACTTCGTTCCGCCCTGGCGGTTTATGTAAGTCACAACTGTTGAGTTGTCTGAACGAATAAGAACAATCTTGCCCTGAACTTTCTGTAAGAAATGTTCCAGGCCCAGGACTACTGCTCTTAGCTCCAGTAGATTTATATGTTCCTTTGACTGTTCCAGATTCCAAAGCCCTGATATCGTGGACTCTTCCAGGCAAGCTCCCCAGCCCTCCATCGATGCATCTGTATACACAGTCACCTGAGGGTGGGGAGGGGTTAGCATAACCCCCACCAAGAGATTCTCTGTGTCCAACCACCATTGCAGGTGATGAATCAGAGGCGCCAACACTGACACATTCGAGTCCAGCGAACCTGTACTCTGGGTCCATTGAGTCATGAGAAATAACTGGATCGGCCGCCTGCGTAAGGCGGCCTGAGGAATGACTGGTTCCAATGAAACCATCAACCCCAGCATTCTCAAGTAAACCCGTGCCAGGACATGACGACTGTCGCACACTGACTGAATTAATGAGATGAGTTTCTGAACTCTCTCCTGAGTAGGATAAACATATCCTGTCTCTAGATCGAAGAACATCCCCAGGTAAACAAACTTCTGGGATGGAGTCAGCTCTGATTTTGGGAAATTGATCATCCAGCCTAAGTCTGTGAGAGTTTTCAAAACAATCTCCAGACTGGCCGACAAACTTTCCCGGGTGTGCGCTTTCAACAGCCAGTCGTCTATGTACGTGTGGACTGCTATGCTTCTCCTGCGGAGGTATGCGGTGATCGCAAGAACCACACGGGTGAAAACCCGAGGAGCCGTGGAAATTCCGAAGGGTAGCACCCTGAATTCCCACTGTCTGCCCTGGAATGCAAATCTCAGGAAGCGACGGAAACTCCTGTGTATGGGGATGTGGAAATAAGCGTCCTTCAAATCTATCGACGCTGTCCACATTCCCCTCTCTAACCCCGCCAACACCGAGCGCACAGTCTCCATCTTGAAACTGGGCGTCTCTATGAACTTGTTCAATGGCTTGAGGTTGTGAATTGGTCTCCACCCTCCGGTGTTCTTTGTTACTAAGAACAGGGTTGAATAGAAGCCCGGACACCTCTGTGCCGGCTGAATAGCTCCTTTTTGTATGAGGGAATTTATTTCCTCCTCGATACACAACCTTTGATCTGGATCTCTCGGATTTGGACTCCAGATCGGCACTAGAGACAGTCGCGATGGCGGGCCTGTCATCCAATCGGGATGATACCCGACTGAAAGCCATCGCAAAACTAAACGGTCCTGAGTTAACCGTTCCCACTCTTGCATGTGGTCAGCTAGTCGGCCTCCCATCGGTCCACCTAGGGATAGAGGTGGACATAAGGAGTGCAAGAGCGGCACTGTCTCCTTTGCCAGAAACACCGGCGCGGTTCTCACCGCGGTAACCGTCCCATCAGGAACGATTACCCCGCCCAGATCCTCGCGCGCCACGACCAGCACCACGCGCACCTCGGTGCGCGGGCGGCTGCCTGGCTGACTGCGCCTGAGGAGCCTGCGCCCACCTCGCTGCTGGCCGGATCGCACGCGGCCGAGGCCGGCGCTGCGATGGTGGTTGGCCTCTGACCTGGCCACTACCACCTCGAGCCTGCAGGGGACGATACGCAGGGGGTGCGGCGCGAACGTTGGCACGACGAAGCACCTCAAACTGTTCGCGCAGCGCCCTCTGGTTATTGACCAGAGTAACCGTCTCCTGGATGTGTCTACATCCCTCACCTCCAAAGAGACCAGGACCTGTCATAGGCGTACGTAGTAGCCTATTGTAGAGGTCCTGGGACGGGCACAGATTATCCAAGGCAAAAGTGCGCCTTGCCCGGACACTCCTGGTCACCGCCCGCGTCATACAGTCCAGAGCCAGGTTGATACCATCCTGGATGGCTCGCTGGACTGTGACCGGACTTGGCTGGCGCGATGCGGATGCTGTTACTACCCCTTGTAACAGCTGGGAGACGTGGGACAGAGCGGCAATCGAAGCCCTCCCACTCTCCTCCGCATCACGCAACGCGGCATTTGCCGAACGCAACGCGTTCGAACACAAGACTCCCGTGTCAGAACGGGAGCCTGGCCGCGCATCCTCACCCAAAGCCGCGCGGTCATCCACGCTCGGCTTTGGTACCACACCGTACCGCTGGTAGTCCAGGGGCACGATGCGGCAACGCCTGGCCACCTCGCGCGGGGCCTTAGCGAGACGTCCACTCGACTTAATGGACGTCTCCGCCGCCTCGAACATGTCAACGACATGCTCTGCCAGTGGCAGAGAAGGCATAGCGTTAGCAGTAGGCTTACCAGCTAACCACGGCCTGTGTTCACGCTGGCTAGCCGACTGCTCCACGGGCAGATCTGGTCTAACACTCACCAGCCACTGGCAAGCGTCAGACCAATCCTCCTCCGTGGCTAGTTGCGAGCGCTCTACAAGACGGGGGCCTTCGTCTTCCTCCTGAGCGCAAGCAACAGAGCTTGACGGCGGATACGCTGATATCCCTGGCAAGCCAGGGAGAGCATGCGGGCCTGATAATACCGGCATGCTAATCTCACTGGCTTGACCAGGAGCAGGCGCCGTGGTAGAGCGCGGGGCATATACCGCCCCACCATGGCCCCGGCCAGCACCAGCTACACTCTCGGCAAGCCGAGGTATGCGGTACCGCTGGCCTTCAGCGCCCAGGGCCACAGTCTGAACCGTGGATTCTACCCCTGGGAGAGTAGAACCGTGGAAAATAAACGAAATCTAGGATTTCTTTTTTCACGAGAGAGTTGATACTTACCTCCCTAATACTTTTGATATTGCTAAATATTGGCTTTCACTCAATAAACACTCAGATTTAAAACAGTTAGGTGCCCCTACTGGGCAGGGAGTCAGAGCGTAGTCTGGCGGATGCCAGCCCCACCACCGCGCATGCGCAGACTAGCACTTCCTCTGACTAGATTATTGGCTGACACACATGCAACTATTAAGAGCCTGAAGACCGAGCCTCTGTGGGGTGGAGAGGCCGGGTCCGTATCTAGGGAGGTAAGTATCAACTCTCTCGTGAAAAAAGAAATCCTAGATTTCGTTTATTTCACTTCAAGAGTATACTTACCTCCCTAATACTTTTGATATTGCCAGAATTCGAAAGTGAATCTGGCGGGAGGGAGGCGAGGTCAAAAGACCAGCTCATCCCTATACGCTTTTCTGCGTTTAAGGCACTTAAACTTCTGAAACTGTAAGAAAAAACAGTCAGGATTTGACTAACCATCGGATAACACCACCGATGTATGAGAGATGACCGAATGTCATATGCGCTCCCCCCCCCCCTCCTTCCTGGGAGGAAGAGTCGACTGACCTCAATGTCCTATACGCTCTCTACGTACAAGTGCCATGTACTACAGGACAGAGACGAAAAAGCTCCATTTTCGTAACTCTCAACAATGAACCACACAAATACACAAACCATCACCATATTAATAACGGGTAATCGTGACAATACAATCAACAACGGACAACACATGAACAAGACTGACCTTGTTGAAAATGGCTGCTGACATCATCTTCCCATCGGTAAAGACTGATGCAGGCCCAAAAAAGTGGGTGTTTCCATAAATTAATTGTGATATATATAAGTAATGAGGAAATCACCTCAAAAAATATAAACCGATTTATTTTTTCAAAACCGACAAGGCGAGAGGATTAGAGGTGTCACGGAGATAATGGTCTGTAAAACTTGACTCACAGTGCCACTGAGCCACCGACATAATATCATCCACAGGGACCCCATTAAATAGGGCCGTGGATGTCACTACGCCGCGGACACTGTGAGCCTTGGCCACGTCAACCTGCTTCCCGGTGGCGGATTTATGGCAAAACTGAATGCATTCCACAATCCACCTGGAAATGGTGTCCTTAGAAGCCCTCCCATGGGGTTCAATATATGACAACCATAACGCTGACTGGTCGGCGCGCCACGCCGCCGTACGTTGTTTGTACCGGCGCAGCGCCCGAACGGGACACCATGCTTTAGAATTAGGATCATATCTAGTTAAAGCAGGCAAAATAATAGGTTGACCTGGATATTTCAACGACTGATTTTTAGCCAAGAAATTAATCCTAGGTAGCAGCTTAAGGCCTTCCCCTGAAACCACAAAACGGTCATCCTCGGCTGATAAGGCATGAATCTCACTCCTACGCCTAGCCGAGGCCGCAGCAATTAAAAACACAGTCTTCAGTGTTAATAGTTTCATAGAAATGGAACTAAGTGGTTCAAAAGGCTTATCACCTAGTACTTGAAGCACTAGCGATAAACTCCAAGACGGAATCACAGGAGGATTCCTTGGTCTTAGATTGCCCATGCCTTTAATTAATACATTCAATGTATTTACTTCATCACTTCCCCTCTTAGCCAAGCAAGGAATAACAGACATTAATGCTGACTTATAACCAGCAATAGAGTTAGGCTTGAGGCTATAGGCATCATAGAGGTGACAGAGGAAATCAGCTACTACTTGAATAGATGAATCCATTGGATCAATACATCTTTTTGAGCACCATTCTGCAAATCTGTTGATTTTATAATTATATGCTCTGGAGGTTGAGCCCCTCCTGGCTTTGGCCATAAACATGGCTGCTTGCTCAGAAAAGCCCTCCTTAATTCTAGATTCCTTGACAACATCCACGCAGTCAATCTGAACATTGACGGATTGTTGTGAAGGGCCTTGCCCTGGAAGATAATATCGTCCATCAGAGGCAGAGGAACCGGATTGCAGACCAGAAGGTCCAGCAGATCCGTATACCATGATCGGCTTGGCCAATCCGGGGCGATCAGAAGCACTTGGCATTCCTCTTGTCTGATTTTCTGAAGAATTTTTGGAATCAGGATTGCTGGAGGGAATGCGTATGCATACATTCTCCCCCAGCTGATAGCTAACGCATCTGTTGCGAAAGCGCTTGGATCCGGAATCGGAGAGACGTACGTCGTCATCTTCGCATTCTTCTTCGTTGCGAACAAATCGATGTTGGGTTTCCCCCAATGGTCGAACAGACGATCCGCCACACATTGATTTAGTTGCCATTCCGTGGGTAAAACACTCATCCTTCGGCTCAATGAGTCTGCTAGCAGGTTTAACCTTCCCGGAATATGAACTGCTTTCAAGGTAATCTGGTGATCCAGACACCAACAAAGCAGTTTCCATGTCATCATACAGAGACTGGGCGACTTCGTTCCGCCCTGGCGGTTTATGTAAGTCACAACTGTTGAGTTGTCTGAACGAATAAGAACAATCTTGCCCTGAACTTTCTGTAAGAAATGTTCCAGGGCCAGGACTACTGCTCTTAGCTCCAGTAGATTTATATGTTCCTTTGACTGTTCCAGATTCCAAAGCCCTGATATCGTGGATTCTTCCAGGCAAGCTCCCCAGCCCTCCATCGATGCATCTGTATACACAGTCACCTGAGGGTGGGGAGGGGTTAGCAAAACCCCCGGCAAGAGATTCTCTGTATTCAACCACCATTGCAGGTGGTGAATCAGAGGCGCCAACACTGACACATTCGAGTCCAGCGAACCTGAACTCTGGGTCCATTGTGTCATGAGAAACAACTGGATCGGCCGCCTGCGTAAGGCGGCCTGAGGAATGACTGGTTCCAACGAAACCATCAACCCCAGCATTCTCAAGTAAACCCGTGCCAGGACATGACGACTGTCGCACACTGACTGAATCAACGAGATGAGTATTTGAACTCTCTCCTGAGTAGGATAAACATATCCTGTCTCCAGATCGAAGAACATCCCCAGGTAAACAAACTTCTGGGATGGAGTCAGCTCTGATTTTGGGAAATTGATCATCCAGCCCAAGTCTGTGAGAATTTTCAAAACAATCTCCAGATTGGCGGACAAACTTTCCCGGGTGTGCGCTTTCAACAGCCAGTCGTCTATGTACGTGTGGACTGCTATGCTTCTCCTGCGGAGGTATGCTGTGATCGCAAGAACCACACGGGTGAAAACCCGAGGAGCCGTGGAAATTCCGAAGGGCAACACCCTGAATTCCCACTGTCTGCCCTGGAATGCAAATCTCAGGAAGCGACAGAAACTCCTGTGGATGGGGATGTGGAAATAAGCGTCCTTCAAATCTATCGACGCCGTCCACATCCCCCTCTCCAACCCCGCCAACACCGAGCGCACCGTTTCCATCTTGAAACTGGGCGTCTCGATGAACTTGTTCAATGGCTTGAGGTTGAGAATCGGTCTCCACCCACCGGTGCGTTTTGTTACCAAGAACAGGGTTGAATAGAAGCCCGGACACCTTTGTGCCGGCTGAATAGCTCCTTTTTGTACGAGGGAATTTATCTCCTCCTCGATACACAACCTTTGATCTGGATCTCTCGGAATGGGAGTCCAGACTGGCACCAGAGACAGTCGCGACGGCGGGCCTGTCATCCACTCTGGATGATACCCCACGGAAAGCCATCGCAAGACTAAACGGTCCTGAGTTAACCGTTCCCACTCTTGCATGTGGTCGGCAAGCCGGCCTCCCACCGGTCCACCTAGGGACCGCGGTGGACACAAGGCATGCAAGAGCGGCACTGTCTCCGTCGCCATACACACCGGCGTGGTCCTTACCGCGGTAAGCGCCCTGTCAGGAACGATAACCACGCCCAGATCCTCGCGCGACCCGCCCCGCCCCGCGCGCACCTCGGTGCACGGGCGGCTGCCTGGCTGACGGCGGCTGAGGAGCCTGCGCCCCCCTCACTGCTGGCCGAATCGCACGCGGCCGAGGCCGGCGCTGCGACGGCGGCTGGCCTCTGACTTGGCCAGCACCACCTCGAGCCTGCAGGGGACGATACGCAGGGGCCGCGGCGCGAACGTTAGCACGACGCAGCACCTCAAACTGTTCGCGCAGCGCCCTCTGGTTATTCACCAGGGTGACCGTCTCCTGGAGGTGGCGACATCCCTCACCTCCAAAAAGACCAGGACCCGTCATAGGCGTACGGAGTAGCCTATTATACAGGTCCTGAGACGGGCACAGATTGTCCAGGGCAAATGTGCGTCTTGCCCTGACACTCCTGGTCACCGCCCGCGTCATACAGTCCAGCGCCAGGTTAATACCATCCTGGATGGTTCGCCGGACCACGAGCGGGCCTGGCTGGCGCGATGCGGATGCCGTTACTACCCCCTGTAACAGCTGGGAGACGTGGGACAGAGCGGCAATCGAAGCCCTCCCACTCTCCTCCGCATCACGCAACGCGGTATTCGCCGAACGCAACGCGTTCGCGCACAAGACCCCCGCGTCAGAACGGGAGCCTGGCCGCGTATCCTCACCCAAAGCCGCGCGGTCATCCACGCTGGGCTTGGGTACCACACCGTACCGCTGGTAGTCCAGGGGCACGATGCGACAACGCCTGGCCACCTCGCGAGGGGCCTTCGCGAGACGTCCACTCGTGTTAATGGACGACTCCGCCGCCTTGAACATGTCAACGACATGCTCCGCCAGCGGCAGAGAAGGCATAGCGTTAGCAGTTGGTTTCCCAGCTAACCACGGCGTGTGAACACGGTGGCTAGCCGACTGCTCCACGGGCAGATCAGGCCTAACGCTCACCAACCACTGGCAAGCGTCATACCAATCCTCCTCCGTGGCTAACTGCGAGCGCTCTACAAGACGGGGTCCTTCGTCTTCCTCCTGAGCGCAAGCAGTAGAGCTTGACGGCGGGTACGCCGATACACCTGGCAAGCCAGGGAAAACATGCGGGCCTGACAGCACCGGCATGAGGATATCACTGGTTTGACCAGGAGCAGGCACCGCGGTAGAGCGCGGGGTATATATAGCCCTACCACGGGCCCGGCCAGCACCAGCTACACTCTCGGCAAGCCGAGGTATGCGGTACCGCTGGCCATCAGCAGCGCCCTGGGCCACCACCTGAACCGCGGACCTTACTCCAGGGTGAGTAATACCGTGGAAAAAAGCGCCTGTATTCCCCGCGAGGGGTGCACAAACGTCTTCATCCATGTCCACGTCGTCAGACGGCGACCCTAGCAGGTAATCCTCATCACCCTGGTCAGAAAGATTAGACCCCGGGTCAGCAAAGAGAGCTAACCCGGGCTGACCAGGAACGGTGCCATAGGAGGTACTGGCCACCGCGGCGTGCGGATACCCCTGGACTGATAAGCAGCCAGCGGGTTCCAGCGACAACCGTCCACGGTCCCCTATCGGCGCGGCAATAAGCCTGCTGCCAGGGCCATGGAACGCCCCCTCTAATGGGGCCACCTCTGAATCGTCGGACAACGGAAGCGGACTAAGGAAAATCGATCCAGAGGCGGGGATTACCTGCTCCGAAGCCGATGATGAGGACAATAAAGGATCTGGTCCAGGAAGCATGCCACGAAGCAACCCTGGAACCAAATCTTTTATTGTCCTCTTCATCTCTCCCAACATCTCGGTCCGGAAGGTCTCCATATCCACCGCGGACGAGACCTTCCCCTTACCCTTCCTACTTACAACCTCTCGTTTCCGCTTCTTCTTCTTCTCCTCCTCTACCACCTTGTCCGTCGCCTGTAAGCAGCACAAGAATTCGGACATTAACTCGCCCCCCCAGTGCTTACATATGTCACAATTAATCAATGGACCACAAGGGCTACATCGATAACACAGATGCGGCCAGAACTTTACATGCATAAAACGTCCACAGGACGCGCAACCCGGTCCCTGAAACAGGGCAAAGGACAAGGAGTATGAGCAACTAGTTAAGCTTAGAAACTCAATCCAACTCAAGGAGAAGGAAAACGATCATAAAGATCAATATACATCAAAAACCAGCATAGCGCTTGAATTGCTAATAAATACATAGCCAGCTGATTATGACGTCATTAATCCCGTGACAGGAAAAATTCGATCCCAACAAAACATCCAAGTGCAAAGACGAATTGTATGCTGAATGGATAAGTTGACTACACAACCATCAGATACATATAGATAACTCTTTTCTGGCAAAAATGTTAATTATCTCCCTTTGATTGTTTACAATAATTAACATCACCACATTATCAATAACTAGATACCTGACACTTTGTATAGACAAACCATCCAACGTGACGAACCGGAAACTCCACCATCTGCACGCCTCTTAACTCTCTCCACCTCATGGGGAAGGAATTGGATCAAGAGGGCAAAGTGAGAAGACCTTTATACCAGGCCTCCAACTCACTGGACATAATTTTTCATTTGGTTAGATAACCTAACAGTGTTAGTAGGAAATGGAACCATGGTGGAGAGAATACTAATTCTCTGGTACTGTGACGTCACAACCTAGCGTCATACAGACCTGTGGACAGAAACAGAAAGAGAAATTAGTCCTAGGTAGCACCGAGTTGACCTAAACCAACTAACTAAGGCGCTTATCACGGTAAACGCGAGTCCCGGAAACACAATACACCGGGAAGAAAACTCGCTAATTTTACTAGAAGTCACCTGATTTAAAGGTCCAACGTCCTCCTGTGGCGAAGTGTATCCTCCCGCCATCCAAATCAGGTCTTATCACTTCCAAAATAACACCAACAAAAACGTTAAAGAGCAAGAAAAGCTTATGACTGAAAAACATGTGTGTTCTCTTTGCCAATAATCTAGCAAAGAGGAAGTGCTAGTCTGCGCATGCGCGGTGGTGGGGCTGGCATCCGCCAGACTACGCTCTGACTCCCTGCCCAGTAGGGGCACCTAACTGTTTTAAATCTGAGTGTTTATTGAGTGAAAGCCAATATTTAGCAATATCAAAAGTATTAGGGAGGTAAGTATACTCTTGAAGTGAAAAGGCGCCTGTATTCCCCGCGAGGGGCGCATAAACGTCATATTCCATGGCCACGTCTTCAGACGGCGACCCCAACAGGTAATCATCATCCTCCTGGCCAGAAAGATTAGACTCCGGGTCAGCAAAGAGAGCTAACCCGGACTGGCCAGGGAAGGTGCCATACGAGGTACTGGCAACCGCGGTGTGCGGATACCCCTGGACTGATGAGCAGCCCGCGGGTTCCAGCGACGACCGTCCACGGTCCCTATTGGGCGCGGCAATAAGCCTGCTGCCAGGGCCGTGGAACACCCCCTCTAATGGGGCCACCTCTGAATCTTCAAACAACGGAAGCGTACTAAGGAACGTTGATTCAGAGGTGGGGATTACCTGCTCCGAAGCAGATGATGAGGTCAATAAAGGATTTGGTCCAGGAAGCATGCCACGAAGCAACTCTGGAACCAAATCCTTGATTGTCCTCCTCATCTCTCCCAACATCTCGGTCCGGAAGGCCTCCATGTCCACCGCGGACGAGGCCTTCCTCTTACCCTTCTTACTTACGACCTCTTTTTTCAGCTTCTTTTTCTCCTCCTCCAACTTGTCCTTCGCCTGCAAGCACAAGAATTCGGACATTAGCTCGCCCCCCCAGTGCTTACATATCTCGCAATTAAGCAAGGGACCACAGGGGCTACACTGAAAACATAGATGAGGGCCAAACTTGTCCCTCAAAAATCGTCCACAGGACGCACAACCAGGTCTCTGAAAAAGGCCAAAGGACGAGGAGTATGAGCAAACTAGTTAAGCTTAGAAAACTCACCAACTCAAGAGAAGAAAAAATGATCATAAAGATCATAATTTTTATCAGAAACCAGCTTCGGACAACTTTAATTGTAAATAAAGAGCAAGACTGATTATGACGTCATTAATCCTATGACAGGACAAAATCGATCCCCAACAAACATCCCAGTGCAAGGACGAATTGTATCTCTAACCAGAACATGTGCAGAATGGACATTTCGACTACACAAGCATCAGATAAATACTGATAACAATGGCAAATAGTGTTAATTATCTCCCTTTCTCATATCAATAATTAATACCTGACACCTTGTCTAGACAAACCATCCAACCTGATGAACTGGAGCACTCCACCAGCGAACGCCTCTTAACTCTCTCCACCTCAAGGGGAAGGAATTGGATCAAGAGGGCAAAGTGAGAAGACCTTTATAATAGGCCTCCAACTCACTGGGCATAGAATTTTTGGTTAGATAACCTAACAGTATTAGTAGGAAATGGAACCATGGTGGAGAGACACAAACCCTCTGCTGATGTCATGTCCTTATTTCTCCTTCACACAGACCTGTGGACATAAACACAAAGAGAGATTAGTCTTATATAGCACCTAGTTGAAAAAAATCAACTAATTAAGGCGCTTATCACGTTTAGCGCGAGTCCCGGAAACACATTACAACGGGACAAAACTCGCTAATTTTACTAGAAGTCACCTGATTTAAAGGTCCAAGGCCCTCCTGTGGCGAAGTCACTCTCTCAGCCATCTTTGTCAGGTAAGAACGTCTATTTAAAAGTCTTAAAAAGCTTTGAAAAGCGTAAAGAAAGATTCTATCATGAAAGCATGTGTTGTCTCTCAGCCAATAAATTAGCAAAGAGGAAGTGCTAGTCTGCGCATGCGCGGTGGTGGGGCTGGCATCCGCCAGACTACGCTCTGACTCCCTGCCCAGTAGGGGCACCTAACTGTTTTAATCTGAGTGTTTATTGAGTGAAAGCCAATATTTAGCAATATCAAAAGTATTAGGGAGGTAAGTATACTCTTGATGTGAAAAAGAAGGTACTTGCTAAGTTTCATTAAATTATTTTACGTGATTTAATATATGCTGTTTACGAGAATATTGACAAAAATCCTGAGTTTTTGCATTAAAAACCCAATTTTCTGCCAAAGCCTTGGACCTATAATGGTGAAATCTTCAAATGGCACGTCTGCATGTCATAACTGAGGCACACACCAGGTTTCATTCAAATATCTGACACAGTTCTGTATGATACGCTGTTTACGAGGAAATTGATAAAAATCATGAGTTTTTGCATTAAAATGCCCATTTTCACCCAAAATATCGAACATATAAAGGTGATTCCTTCAATTGGCACATCTAGCCATCATAAATAAGACACCTGGCAAGTTTCATTAAATTATTTTAAGCGATTCTGTATGATATGGTGTTTACGAGGAAATTGACAAAAATCATGAGTTTTGCATCAAAAGGTCCATTTTCACCCAAAATATTGGATTTCTAAAGGTGAATTCTCCAAAAGGCACATCTGCATATCACAACTGAGGCATACACCAAGTTTCATTAAAAATATCTGATGCAGTTCTGTATGATATACTGTTTATAAGATAATATAGATGGACGGACAGACACACATACACAGTTATTACTATAGGGCTTCCGCACCTTCATAAAGGGTTATAATAATCACCATGACCTTTTGACCTCAAAGTAATTGTCTCATCTCCTCTCATTAGCAAGTGCCAAAGTTTGCGTGCAGCATAATTAACACAGTATGGAATAAAAACTGCTAAGTTGAGGTAAAGGCAAAATGTTATTGTTGAGAAAAACCGCGAGTCTTGTCATTATCAAAATGACCGTGAACTTTTGATGCCAAGATGATTGTGTCAGGTTATCTTATTATAAGGAAAGACCCTGTATGCTTAATCAAAACCTGAGATATAAACTGTTAAGTTGAGCTAAACGCAAAATGTCAGTTTTGATAAAATCTAGGTTTTAGCAAGGACACAGTGACCTTGACCGTTGACATTTGGACTCCATGGTGCCATTCTCACTCATGATAAAGAAGCATGTGTCCAACTTTCGCTCCAGTATGATTAAGCAAACATCAGATATAAACAGTGAAACTGAGCTAAACGCAAAACGTTACTGTTGACAAAAACCTTTTGACCCCGGAGGACATGTGTGTCATGCTCTCTCAGTATAAGGAAGCATGTATTTAAGTTTGGGTCCAGTATGTTTAACCAAATGAGATATGAACTACTAAGTTGAGTTAAACACAAAATGTTAATGATGAGAAAAACAGTCATTTACCAAAATCACAATAATATTGACCTTTGATCTATTAAACCCAAAGGTCTTTATGCCCTCTCCGTATAAGGAAGTATGTGTACAAGCTTGGGTCTATGAACATTAAGCAAACGAGATATGAACTGCTAAGTTGAGCCAAACACAGAATAGTGGAGTCAGTTTTTACCAATGTCACAATAGCCTTGACCTTTGCCCTTTTGACCCAAACACCATTGTATGATGCCCTCCAAATATAAGGAAGTAGGTGTCCAAGGTTGACTCCAGTATACTTAACCAAAGATGAACTGTGAAGTTGAGCAAATGCAGTATCAATATTGAAAAAGAAAAGGTTTTACCAATGTTACAGTGACATTGACCTTTTCACCCCATGGTCATCATGTGATGCCATGATGTATCCAAGTTTGGGTCCTATATGATTAACCAAAGTTGGGATATGAATTGCTAAGTTGAACAAAAGGGAAAATTAACCTTCGACTGTTTGAGCCCAATGTCATTGTGTGATGTGTCATTATCCGGAAGCATGAGTCTAAGTTTGGGTCCAGTATGATTAACCAAACCTGAGATATAAACAGATAAGTTGAGCTAAATGGAAAATGTTAATGTTTAAAAAACAAGGTTTTTAACAAGGTCTCAATGACCTTGACCTTTTGACCCCCAAACATCATCATGAGATGCGGTGCCATTAAAGAAGCATGTACCCAAGTTTGGGTTCAGAATCATAAACCAAACCTGAGATATAAACAGAAAAGTTGAGCTAAACACAAATTGGACGACATAGCGCGATGTGCAGGGTATTGCAATAGCTCATCTTACTTCATAGTCAAGCTAAAAATGGCGTATATATATATGTAGCTGTGACAGCAACAGTTTCCAGTCAAATTAGTTTCCAAGTATTCCATATGGAATGGTATACATTTTAATGAATTTTTCAAAGCTGGTTTGTAGGATTAAAAGTGTAATTATTGTTTACTGACCTTCTCCCGGGGTGCAGACATGTTCATGAGGACAGTCACTGAAGCCACATATACTCGTCTCTCTAGTAGTACATAGTTCATCTGCCCGACACGGCTGTCTCTATAAAATAAATTTTAGATAACATTACAAGACGTCAGAGCTGTAGATATAAATCTCAAATTTATCTTATTATAGTTAACCTTGACCACTCAATCTGCTGGATTTGAAAACTCGATTTTGATAAGATGGTGTTGCTGAGACTGGTTGTTGTTCATATTTTCAAAATAAATTCAGTTTAGCCTGGTAACATAATTATTTGTAAAGATATATAAATCTAAGGAGTTATTCTCTCACCGCACATGGATCTGGTGCACACCGACAGCGTGGACATCCGCCAGAGACAAAGCCATACGAACAACTTGTATTACATTTCTCCTCACATGCTGCAGAGAAAACAGATTCATTAAAATAGATCTACATCCATACCTGTATTAAGCAACCACCTCCGAGGACCAAAGATGTATCGTTAAAGACACATGATGGGTCAATGCAAGTCAATCACAATAGGAAATGTCTAAATGTTGAAGCACACATGGGCAAATATGTTTTATACTGTTATGCCCTAGTACACAGACAAACATGTATAGAAACTGTTGTACATAAACATGTCTTAAACAAGAGAGACATGATTACCCATGTGTATTGACATTTAGAGACAGGAGATAGATCTTCATAATGCTCAAGAATTGCTCAGAAAATTTCAATTTCCTCATGGAATATGAGCTATAATTATTTTTGAAAATTTACCACTGGAATGACTAGCTCTCTTAATGAGCAAATGACATTCCTAAAGACAACTTTAAAGGAGGATTACTTTGGCAAGTGTGAACATTACAGGCATAAACCTCCAAGATATATAATATTAAGCTTTGTAGAATGGATAATTAGTGCTTTCTCAACATCGTTGAATCAAAACAACATTGATGAATTAAGAATCCAGGTTTGTTTGAACGCCGATAACCGAGCCAGTCATTCCAGTGGTAGATTTTAAACAAATGGTCGGCCTGTAAGTGGACTATCCTCTATACTAATTCAGAACTTGGTTTGGGCCGGCTTCACAATGAATGGGTTAACCCATGAAATTCAAGTTAGTTTCAAGATATTCAACAGCTTATTCATTACATCAAAATAAACAAAATCACAGATTTCTTTTTTCACGAGTGAGTTGATACTTACCACCCTGATACTCTATGATACTTCCCAAATATCGACCTAGCTTCAATAAGACTCAGAATTAAAAAGAAACTGCTCCCACTGGGCAGGTTAGTCAACTGACAGTCCGGCGGTATGTCCATTTACTGGCCAAGAGACTATTTTTGAAAATTTACCACTGGAATGACTGGCTCAAAACCTTTAATAAAAAGTTGCGCTCCTAGCCTGTAAGTGGACATTCCTCGAGAATAATGCAGAAGTTGGTTTGGGCCGTCTTCACAATGAAAAGGTTAACACCTGAAATTCAAGTTAGTTTGAAGATATTCAACAGCTTTTTTAATTACATCAAAAAGAACATGTTGTTTTTGGTCTATATGGTTTAAATGGTTAAACACACAATCTTACTTTGACTGGGTGGTCTACAAACTGGAGTATGTGGACAATCAGTAAAGCCACAATGAGAACTACTTTGCGTTTCACACACCTCACTTCCTTGACATGGATTGCTCTGAAATTAAATTAAAATATTATCATTTACTCACCAACAGTAACCCTTATTTCCAAACTAGAAGGACTGCGGACATAAGGCCTTGATAAAGAAAATGTTCATTGAAGAACTTTAACAGAACTTTTTGAGCTATGCCCCGCCCATCTCTAGCTAAGCTCTACCCACACTTTGCCCGTGTTGGGATCATCGATCTCTGCACTCTCTTAATCTCAATTTCCAGAAAACTATACAGCTCAGCTGTTGTATATTTTGAAACTAATTTCACTGGGTGCTGTTACTGCCTATGGAAGCAACACCACTCAGTCAAATTAGTTTCAAAATATTCAACGGAATGTTTATTAAACAGTAAAGACATATAATTTGTAAAACTTGGAGGACTATTAAGCATTTATGAAAGACTAAATCATGTTATCTATGCCGCAATTGATTACGACGTCGGCCTACATCTGATGTTGATTATACGGTCACACAATCGATTGATAAACTAGATTCTTCAATTCTTGGCGCACGCCACACACCATTTAGATCGCTATCCTGTGCTTCGTGTAAGGCTCGCCAAAGGCTGGGTGCTTTGGTGGTCGGCAATCAGCATGGTTATGTTTAAATATGTAATTTATTACTATCCCTGTCATGTTCATTGACGCATATTTGGACCTCTCATCTGGTTTCATACTGATGATGGACTTTAGGCAACTGATCCAGTAGATGACATGCTAGGTCATACAGAATGCTCTGCTACTTAACCATTTAATGGTGAAACTGGCCAAAACACAAACCATTGTGGCCTTAGCAAAGTATTTTCTTTGGCTTCTCATTGGTGGTTCTCGATTTAAGAACAAAGTTCATGTTTTAACACTAGTTTATTACCTACTATTTATATAACGTCTATACCCCTCTTCAGGGGATGTATACTTCTGTAACCCTCTTGGGCTACAAGAAAAATGACACTATTGGTAACCAACTCACCCAGGCCAAACTTCCTCCCTTTTGATCTAACAATATGATCGTGAAACCAGTAGGACATTTAGGCTCTGAATTCAGAATACAGCCACATACAGGCCACAATAAAGACACCCCAGTGGCTAAGCACTTCAGTTTTCCCGCCCCATGGTAAGTACCACGTCTGCTGTTTATATCAGACAAGTCCTGAGAGGGGTCCCTGGTCCGGATACCAGAACTCCAATAAGGAGGAAGAGAGACATTCCATATTCCCAGCTCCACACCTCTGATCTAATTGGCATTGACCATTTAAGATAACTGGCCTTCAGTTCATCGCACACACTCTCACCCCATTTCACCATGTCTTGGTTTTCTAGTTTCACTTCATAAATTACTAATAAACTAGTCTCTAATGAAATATTCAAATTTATTACTCTTTAACACGTACAGACCAGAAATGACAGATTCTTTATGATATACTGATGAAGCTGTTGGACATTTTGAAATTAATTTGACTGGGAGCCTTTGTAAAATATCCAACCACTTTCCTGTATAGCTGTCTTGAAATTGAGATAGGGGGCTTTCAAGAGTAAAATGGTATACAAATAATATATGCAAAAAAATTAAATCAATAATCAGAATCGTTCAACTTGCCCAATAAAACATGTATTTAGCATGTGCTTAACTGTCTCGCTCCTGCAAGCCACCAGACAATGAGCACAACTCTCAACTAACTGTATATTTTGAAAGCAATTTGACTGAAAGTTGATGGAGGCTTAGTAGTGTATATATAGATACCACCTGGACTATGTCATCTGCAATCAGTGGGCTATCATTATGATCATAAAATTAGATTTTTATATATATCATGAGTAAATTCATGACAAAATGTACACAAGCATAGCTTACCGCACAGGGATCAAAAGCACATCGACATCTAGGACAGCCATCTGTGGTAAAACCATGTTCACACACAAGTCCAGCACATTTTCGTTCACATACTGAAACAATAGTTCAAATTAAAGACATAAATAAAATAAGTTCAATGATATTATCCCTAACCCACATTATTACTTTTGTTTGCAAACAAATCTACAGGCTTTTCAGCATAGGGTGACACTGTAGCAATTCATCACATTTTTTTTGTAGTTTTTGAGTTGTAGAATAAACTGCAATGTAGTGACATCAGCCATTCTGATATTTGGTCATGACCTTTAAACGTTTAGTGGTCAAACTGGCCAAGACTGGCCTGCATGTGGTCTTGAAGAATGTCCATTTGCAGGGCAAGAAAAGCTAATTTTTGACATTTTACTACTGGAATCACTGACTTGATAACAAAGCCAGTAATTCTAGTGGTAAACTTTCAAAATATTTTTTCTTTTGCCAAGCAAATGAACATTTTTCTTGACAAATCTTGACAATTAAAAGGTTAACCATAGCTAGAGTCAGCTTTCTGAGTAATGTCAGGATCACTCACTTACATCACTAATGCATATTGCAAACTTAGACAAAATATCACAAGCACTTTTTATATGCACCAAATTCTGCCATATTTGCATTCTACCTTGTTCTTTGAAATAGGAGACATCATGTGATAATGATACATGTGCACATGCATATATTAAGCCATTATTTTAATGAGCTTTAAAACATAGCCAGATGATCAATTTCTTTTTAATGCAAAAAATATTTTGCTGAATATTTCGAAACTAGTTTGACTGGAAGATAGATGGCAGCAACAGGTTCCAGTCAAATTATATTAAAAACATTCAACACCTTTCGTGTATAGTTATCTTGAAATTAAGATACTGAAATTTTAAGGATTGAAGTCTTTAAGATAAAGATGGAGGAATTGAAACCCTGTATGCATGCGTGTATGTGTTTGTATGCATGTGTGAGTGTGCATGCGTGTGTGTGAGCGTGCGCATAGGTATGTACATGTGCTTCTAAATATATCATTAGATTCTAAATATCACAAGGTTTGTCTGTATCTGAATCAATGTTGATTCAGCATAAAGGATTTTAATTTTCAATCAATCTAAGTGGTTCAAATTCTTATTTAATCGAAATAAACACAAATTAGTATTACAGGAAGAAACCTAATCATACATTAGTAAATCACCACGTTTCTTAGCTAAATGTTGTAAGAGTAATGCCACTGAAACCAATACCAACCTTTGGGTGTGCAGACACGCTCATGCATGCAGTCACTGAATCCACATGTATCTGTGGCACGTGTTGCACAGATTTCATTTGGGTTACAGGGAGTCACCTAGAATTAAACAAAGAATGACATTCTGAGACTGTTAAATCTATGACAACTGCAACGCCCTCCTACATCTACAGCAACATAACGTCTTTAATTGGGTCTCCATGAGTCCATGACCTCAAATGATCTGTTGAAGCTAAAATCAATATAGTAGTTCAGACACTCAATGGGAACATGTGGGCAAAGTTTGCTGAAGATACACTCGGCAAAACTTGAGTGATCATTAAGAAACTCAATATAATTTCTTTAATTGCATCATAATGGCATTGAATGCTGACTGCAAAATCAAGAAGGTAATTCTTCGTCTTCGTGTGCCTGACAAAAACCTTGCAATCAAGTTTGATGAAGATCTCTTCAGTAGAACTTAACCATTACCATTCTGATGTCAATGTTTAAGTTTTCAAATTAGATTAAAAGATGAGCTGGTGTTCATTTTTCAACAAATCTGGTGGGAGATGTTGCTGTCGTAGACCGCAACATTGTCCACCAAAATTGTTGAAAGATGTACACCAGTTTCTTTGCTATTGACACAGTAAAAGATAGAATGTTGACATCAGAGTGGTAAGGATTAAGTTATAACCCAAAAACACAATACAATATCCTTAATAACCTTTCATGGTGACCCATTATGAAGGTGACCCATTAACGACATAATGAATAGGATTCTGCACAGCCACAATGGCAATGTCTCATCAAACACTAGATCCCTCTAATTTAAATGCATATATATCCAACAAGACACATAGATAAACATAAAAAACAATTGAAATACAAAATCTATATGGGGTGGGTGTGTATAATCACAAGTTAACTTTGTAAATATGGAGCATTGCTGATAGGAATTTATGAGAAAATAACACTATTAACACTTTCTGAGCCCAGGAAGACTATTTAAAAAATTTTATCACTGGAATAACTAGGCCAATCATTTCATTGAGAAATTAAAAAAAAATCTCTTGGGTTGCAAATAGACACGTTCAATGAGAAATCCTTTTTCATGTGCAAATTTGACCATTAAACATTGGACTAAATACAATCCCTACAAATATCACAAGTTTGATGCAATTTGACTAAGAATGCTTGGAGAGACAAAGCTTGGCATATATTTCTGTGACTACTGATAGGCTCTTCATTTGATTAACTTGGAGTTTGATAGATAATGTTAGGCTTATACTACCTAAATGCCTATCAAATTTGTTGTGATTCCTCTAAGACCTTTCTGAAATAATGTAGAAGTCGTTTATTTCCGTGATTTGAGTGGCAACAATGACATAGTTTCATTCCTAGGGGTTTGTAACTTAACGCTATGGACCTTAAAGAATCATTCATGGCTCAGATTAGCTAGTTACTTTCAAAGAGGATCCGCTAAACACAGAACGCAATGTGAAGTGATAAAGACCGTAAAATCTCCACTTGCTCTGCAAATGGGCATTTCTCAAGACGACTGCTGTCAAAGTGATTTGGCTGGTATGAGTGTTAAAGGTTTAACTTTGGTCATGATCCTAGAAATGAGAAAGAATTTTACAATGTGACAAAAATGTGGGGGGGGGGGGGGCAATTTCTGACTGCTCTTGTGATTAGCGCGAAACTTACCAGACAGGGATCTTGTGCACATTCACATCGGGGGCAGCCAGAGGGTACAATGCCAAAGGGACAAAATCCAAGTCCAGGGCATTTTTCTTCACATGCTAGAAATATAGAATAAAAAACTTAATTTCTACATATAGACAAATAAAAAACTTAACATGCAGATTATTTTACTATAAATGACATAATATCAACATCATCAAAGAATTCTTTAGACTGAAGTTTAACGAGGAACCCAGGTTTAGCTATGGTCCGCCCATCTCTAGCTAAGCTCCACCCATGCCTTTCCTGTGTTGGATCGACTGATCCCTGCTCTCTCTGAACCTTAATTTCCAGAAAAACTATACAGGTAAGCTGTTGAATATTTGCCCTGTAGGTGGGGCTTAGAATACACCTTCCGTATCCTCTGCATGTCGTAAGAGGCGACTAAAGGAGGTACGGGTGAGGTAACCCTGACAGAAACCTCGAGTGCTGAAGACGGAGGTTCCAGGCCGCACGGCGCACTCTAATAAACCATGGATCCATGCACTTAACGCTTATGATCATGTCGATAGTCACTTACAGGACTGGCGGTATGATCAGCGAACGAAAAGAAGTTGTTGAATATTTTGAAACTCATTTGACTGGGTGATGTTGCTGCCTATGTCAAATTAGTTTCAAAATATTCAACATGTTTATTAAATAGTAGACATAGAATTCGCACAACCTGACACACTTTTAAGCGTTTAAGATGGACTAAATCAAGTCATTCATGATATAAATGATTATGACATCAGATTACATGTGACGTGTTGATTATGATGTCATATGATTGATCTATAAACTGGATTCCTCAATTAAATGTTGATTGATAAAGCGGACCAAAACCGGCACCTGCAGTTGTCGTGAGACATCTCCATTTGCAGGCCAGGTATTTTTGAAAAATTTAACACTGGAATGATAAGCTCGATAACCGAGCCAGTCATTCCTATGGTAAATTTTCAAAATTAATCTCTTGCTCTGCAAATACATTTTTTGTGAGAAAATTAAATTTTTCATGACCACATTTGAGAATCAAAGAGTCAAGAATTTCAGACTCATAGCGCTCACGGATGTCTAAGTGTCATATGAGATTGCGAAATAGATCTCTGAACTACATCATATACCTGTACAATATAATTACAAATCAATGGAATCTCAATGTAGCTAACAAATGTGTGTAAGGCACCTACCTATTGGCTGGCAGACATGTTCCTGTGGACAGTTATTATAACCACACCCTCTGACAGTCAAGCGCAGGCATATCTCACTAGGATTACATGGGTTAGTCTGTGAAAAATATTAATACAATACCATAATACATTAATACATATATACATATATATCATGGAAACTGCATGTAATTATAACTAAAATGGAAGTCATGATTGCTCGCAGATAAATTTCCTTGGATTAACCCTTTAACCCTCAAATTTAAATTTTCTCATAAAAATTGTCTATTTGCAGATCAAGAGACAATGTTTGAAAATTTACCACTGGAATGACTGGCTCGATTATCGATTCCGTCATTCCAGTGGTAAATTTTCAAAAATGGTCATCTCTTGGTCTCCAAATGGACAATTCTTAAGATCACTGAGGAAGCCATTTTTGGGCAGCTTGAGTGTTAAAGGGGTAGGGAACATCAACATACTAATTTCAGCAATGGTTTTTTTCACTAGGGTTGGGGGCCAATGTACTCATGTACTGGATGTACTCAGTAAACTACTCATATATTGTATGAGTACATGTGCTTATACTCATGCTTGATTATTTGTCAAAGTACTTGTACTCGAATACATACTACTCTACTAATATCTCTATTTAAACTATATCCAGAGTAGCTTAAGAACCTTTAATGGTCCAGTCGACCAAAACTGACACTTGCAATGCTCTTAGCAAATGTCCATTTGCAGGCCAAGAGATAATTGTTAAAATTTGACCGCTTGAATGACTGGCTTGTTAACAGATCCAGTCATTCCAGTGGTAAACTTTCAAAAATACTCTTATCTTGGCCTGCACACTGACATTCCATAAGCTCCATGGGTAGTTCATAACAAATTTGACTGTATTTCCATCAGTTTCGGAGGGGATAGATGGATGGATAGACAGATGGATGGACAGACGGACAGGTGATTGCCATATCCTTTCTGTCTTTTCAAAACCTGTGGGTATAATAAATTATGAAAAACAATGTAACTAGTACTTATAATTGGTTTAATTCTGACCAAACTAACAGTAGCACCATACTATCTCAATTTAAAAGCACACATATTACTACATGTAAGCTGTTAAATATTGAAACTAATATTACTAAAAGCTGTTCCTGCCTTAGGCAGCAACAGCTTTCAGGCAAATTTTTTCAAAATATTCAACATAATCTTATATCTGGTATGTAGCATTTGGTTGAAAGTACTAATTGGTAATTAATTTGGAAAACATTAGCTAAATTGTTAGGGTTTGGCCAAAATGTCGTTGGTGAATCTTTCGGTTCCCATCTTTTGTTATGTGGACATTGGATAACTGTCTAATCTCCCTTAATGCATGGAATGTTAGGTTCAATGACCTACATACAGCTGGATAGACCAGCTTGACCCAAGGGGATGGGAACTCCCGAGATGGATCCTGATGAAGCATAAGATGAGAATATGCTCAGATGCATTATCATAAAAATGGAGAATCCAGTACAACATAACATACTGTACATTGCACAATTTATTACGATGATGATATCAGAGGGTTGCATAACATCAAATGTGCCGAAAGCTTAGGTATCTATATTCTCTAATTAGAAAGTGGCCCACCTGGCTATATTCCAATCTATGGTTACCAGCAAAGGGGTATAAGGACTTCAGATACTCATTTTGAAAACTATGTTGCTATAAGTTGTCGGCTGTCTAACACACTAAATTATGGTTATACACATCTGTATATATATATATATATATATATATATATATATATATAATGCTTTTATGCTAGTGTGTTAGATAGCCAACAACTTATAGCAACATTAGATGTGAGCTATTGGTGTGTGCAAGCTTATAAGATCAACTGTAAGCTACTACCTACAGTAGATGTTTTTTACTCTAAATTATGGTTTGAAGGAAATTTCAATTTCCCTTTCTCCAAAATCTAAGAATACTTACCATTACATTACTTATTGATAACAGTCACCTTGGTGGATGTGCCCTAAGAGTCTTTCAGACTTTAATAGAGCTCTTGCCAGTTCCTGGAACCGGGTATCCACCCCAACAACCGGGTAGCCATAACCACACACACACACACAACACAACACAACACAACACAACACACACACACCTTTCTCCAACCAGGAAAGAGAACTAACGAACATGTATCTCGCCTGAAAAAGAAGTAGTCCATGAATGAGGACTCACAGTGCCATTGTGCAATGGGCACAATGGCCATGATGTCCTCTAATGAGACACCATTGTATAGCACTGTCGAGGCGGCTATTCCTCTGACGTTATGAGCCCTGGCACATTGCACCTGGTGACCAGTCGCAATTTCGTGGGTGCATTCGACTCCCCAACGAGATATAGTATCTATGGGTGCTGCGCCATAAGGCTTTTTATGTCAGCTCCATAGATGCTAATCATCTGACCGTAAGGAGTCCGTCCGCTTTTTATACTTAGTCAAAGCATGGACCGGTCACCAGGCACTGGCATCATGATCGTATCGAGTTAATTTCGGTAAGACAATCGGTTTGCCAGGATATTTCAAAGATTGGTTCTTTGATAGAAATTCTACTCTTGGGAGCAGTCCCAGACCCTCTCCAGAGACAATAAATCGGTGCCTTCTTGCTGAGGAAGCTGCCAATAGAAATACCGCCTTCGGAGTCAAATGCATTAGGCTAACCGAACCCAAATGTTTGAAAGGGTGCTTGGTTTAAGCACCAAAGCTAGACTCTAGGCTGGAATGACTACCGGTTGTCTCGGTTGGAGATTGCTCATTCCCTTCACCATCACGTTTAACTAGGCCACCTCCGGACTATCCCTGTTGGCTAGACAATGGATAACTGATGCCAAAGCTGACTTCTATCCAGCAACCGTGACAGGAGCTAAACCATTAAAGAAGAGCTCACAGAGAAAGTCTGCTATTTGCTGAATAGATGCTTGAAAGGGATCCAGATCCCTTCTTTACACCACTCTGTAAATTTGATAACCTTGTTGTTATATGACTTGAAGGTCGACCTCTTTCTCGCGGCTGTGATGAAACTCGGAGCCTGTTGAGAAAGCCTTCCGATGTGGAACGTTGTTTGATAACATCCACGCTATCAGCAGGACCAGGCACGGTTCTTGTCAGATCTTCACCAGAATCTTCATGAGAAGAATGGCGAGTGGATACGCGTATGCGTGCATCCCTTTCCAGCTTATCGCCAGTGCATCTGTATCGACGGCATTTGGATCTGAAATCGACGAGACGTAAGTCATGGGTTGAGCATTTTCCTTTGTGGCGAACAAGTCCACGTTGGGTTTGCCCCAATGCTCGAAGATCCTTTGTACAACCGGTGGGTTGAGAGACCAATGTGTTGGCAGAATCCTCTGTCTGCGAGACAGAGCATCCGCCAGAATGTTCAATCGCCCAGGAATGTGAGCTGAATTCAAGACAACCGAGTAATTCCTGCACCAGTGAATCAAGTTCCACACTTTCATACATAGGGTGGGAGGCCTGGTCCCGTCTTGCCGATTTATGTATGATACTACCGTCGAATTGTCCGACCGTATCAATATCACCATGCCTCTGACTTCTGGAAGAAATATCTCCAGTGCTAGTTCCACTCCCATCATTTCTAACAGATTGATATGCAGCTGACTCTTGGGGAGTCCATGTGGCCGAGACCTGGTGTTCGCCTAGCAGGCCCCCACCCCTCCAGCGATGCATCCGTGTACACGGACAGCTGGGGGTGGGGTAGGTGAAGTGAAACTCCTACTAGGAGATTCTGACACTCCTTCCACCATGCAAGATGCGACATGATCGGCTCCAGTACTGGCTTTGATAGGTCTGTTCTCTGTTTCCAGAGACATCAGATACAACTGGATAGGTCTTCGCATTAGAGCAGCGTACGGAACACCCTGCTCCATGGAGACCATCATGCCGAGCATCTGAAGAAACCTCCCCGCCTGAATGTGTTTTGCCACTCGAAATCCTTTGAGAATGGCTTGCAAAGAGTCCAGCCTTGACTCCGATGGATAACCCATGCCTTTCTCTAGATCGAATCGCATCCCCAAATAGACAAAATGTTGAGATGGTGTCAACTCGGATTTCTCCTTGTTGACTATCCATCCTAGCTCTGAAAGCAATTTCACAGTCAGAGCAGTATCCATCTCTAACCTGGCACGCGTGTCTGCCTTGGTAAGCCACTCATCTATGTAGGTGTGAAGCACCATGTTCTCTTTTCTGAGAAACACTATCACAGCTAGGACCACTCTGGTGAAGACCCTTCCGTCGACAGGCCGAATGGGAGCACTACAAACTCACACACACGATTCTGAAACACAAATCTCAGAAACCTGTGACAGCTTTTGTTCATTGAAATGTGGAAATATGTATCTTTCAGATCGATTGATACACACCACATTCCTTTCCTCAATCCCGCCATTACCCGCCATTACTGATATTAGTGAGGCCTCAACCACGGGCCGAGCGACTGCCATGGCTTGCGCCAAGCCAGACAAATGGAGGGTAGTTCCCTCCAGGACAGAATCGACCTCCATACGCTCCATCCGCAGCATCTCGGGGCTGCAACAACCTCTCCTCCACGGCATCCTCATCCTCCGAAGTCATCGTCGGACGAGGACACACTTGAGCCGTCATGGCGAATGGCTCCCATGCTGGACAGTCTGGTCACTGCCACTGGACCACCCGGAGGTGGCCGCAGAGAAGCAGAACTCTTCAGGCCAGAGCCCTCTGGGACCGCCAGGGGGCCATACGAGATGGCACCCCTCATAGCCAGACCAGGACCCGGGCGTCCAGCCAAGCACGGGAAGAGGGTGCACCACAGCCTTCGGGATAAGGGCTGACACCATTGTGGGCAGGACGCTATGCACGAACCCTTGCATAGCAGGTTCAAACCACGCCAGGGGTGCCAGCTCTACTCCCTCCAACTGTGGATGGGAACCACCAACCTGGGCCGAAACAGGTGGTTCCCAATTTAATTTTGAGCCACCTGACCCCATGTCGGACCCAGCCACATCCTCCTGGGAGAAAAATTTCACCATAAATTTGATGGACCACCCTGAACACACATCACACCATGAGTCAACACTGGAAACGGAACAACGATAACAGACATGGTCCCTGTAAAGAACCTTCACAAACTTATGGCAATTGCTGCACGAAGGAGGAGTGGGCTTGGCCTAAAAAGAAAGCACAAAGCTACAATAAGCAAGTGGATCAAGCACAGAACGGAAGGCAGATAAATAATATTCAAATATTTTGATCAATAAATTATAAGTTAAGCCTCCAGCACCCATACTACCTTAATGCATAACACAGATTGCTAAACAGGCAACAAGACATCAAAGTTAAGGAAATACACCCATAAACCCATAAATTGATCCTACAGAAGGTATAAAAACGAACCAGGAAACCATGTCGAAAGCAATCACGGTAAACTTAAGAATTAATTTCCAAAATGTAGTTCCCAAGACGAATGACATAAAGACAGCTAAGCTGGCTAACTATCGACACGAGAAAACAACAGAAACGAATTAACCCCTACTGCTGTAAGACCCGGTAGGGCCAGTGCCACAACATCTAATCAGGATTTTCCAAATAACCATTCTACAAACAGGAGAAAAATTTCCGCAAAACTTGACTAAAAATTCATAAGTTACTGTCACTAACAAGCACACAACCACTAAGAACAAGATGCGTGACTAAACGAAACATTTTTCAAACGAAATAATCTGAGTGAAAAGGGTGTGATGTCACCCGCTCAGACAACCACAATCTATGATGCATAGCATTAGCAACCGTGAATTTCGTCCGTGGAAAAACCATAGAAAACATTTCATGCTGCCTAATTGCCATTGGGGGGGGGGAGGTGAAAGGCGATCATATAGACATTTCCTGCGTTCTCATCCACCCGCTACGATAAAATGGAGCATATGACACAAACTGGAGACCTAGTCTTCAATATAACTAGAGTAATTTTTAGGAGTTATACGACCCAAGTATCAGTGGCGTTCTCCATTGTAATCCAATTAGTAGTCGAATAGAAGAATCTAGACACAAGTTTATCAAAACCACAGAGTAAAACTGAGATTCTTGAGAGCACAAAATGGTGGTCACTCCTGCTTGGCTATGTAAACAAGAGTGCCTATTTACAGGTACCCAGTTGTTGGGGGCGGGTACCCGGTTCCAGGAACCGGCAAGAGCTCTGTTAAAATCCAAAAGACTTAGGGCACATCCACCAAAGTGGATTTTATCAATAAGTAATGTAATGGTAAGTATTGATCGAAGGAGAAATACACATCCGTATATATATGCCAGTCAAAAACATCTACCGGTACTATTGGTAGTAGCTTACAGCTGATCTTGCTTGCACACACCAATAGCACACATCATTCGCCTGACTGGTGCCTAACATGCTACTTACTAGACAAGGATCTACAGCACATGTACAGTTACATGTTCCATCATTGACAACCCCAAACGGGCAGATTGATGCTGGACAATCTTTTAGGCAAGCTGAAACAGGAACACAGATATTTAAGTCCTGCATGTGCACAAACAGCTACTCAAATACACCATAAACACACTTGCATAACACACAAGCACGCGCACGCACACACACACACACACACACACACACACACACACACACACACACACACACACACGATTCAGGTGAAGTCAACAATAGGATTAATGAGTCACATGACTTTTAGGGGTCAAAGGGTTATTCATTGAATTGCTTCCCTCCACCAGAATACATAATTTGATAATACACTATGTGTTGAGGTCTTACGTGGTCCTGGTGGTGTTGGCGGTGCTGGTGGTGTTGGCGGTGGTGCTAGCTGGCAGACAGCTGCATGAGGACATTCTGTTGGAAATCGACATGTAGACGGTAGCGTGATACAGACTTCACTTCCAACGCATGGATTAGGCTGGAATAATTGAAATATATTGTCTACTGTACAAGAGATTTTGTATTTCTCCAATTTGTAATTTTCAATAAGTCATTCACTTAGTTTATCCCTTTCACGAGGAAGACAACCAAAACAGGCCTCTGCCGTGACCTTGAAGGATGTCCATTTGCAGGCCAAGAGAATTTTTTTTAATTCACCATGGAATGCCTGGCTTGGTGACCGAGCCAGTCAAGCCAGTCATTTCAATGGATACATTTTCTAAAATTGTTTTCACTTGGCGTGTAAATGGACACTCAATAAAGAAATATTTTACTTTTCTTGGCAAAATTTTGCAATTCGAGGGTTGAAGTCTCAATTCAGTCCAGGGTGTAATCAGATTATTTTCAATTTCAATATTCTATTAAATATTATATTAATTCAGTCTGATAATTTATATATAAAATTGCCATAACCATGTTACTCTAAATTTCTATACATATACATGTACATTCAATACAAACATTTGACAAAGGGAAGTGCACCGTAATTAAAATTCACAAATCTGTAGATTAAATTTTAATGAGATCTGATAATCCCTCGATGAATTAAATGTTCATCAAACAACTGTAATATTCTTCTAATTTATGGTGCATGTCACATACCATTTCGATCACTATGCCAAGCGATCCTCTGCCTCGTGTATAACTCGACAAGAATATCATACTTACAAAACAAGGGTTTTTGGCGCATGTACATCGTGGACAGCCCAAGGAGAGAAAACCAAATTCACATGTTTTACTGCTGCATGTTGCCGCACAGCCTAAAACAACAATTATTAAAAACACTTACAAATAGATGTGTAAGATCATGTTTATCATTATAAATACTAAACGTCTGATTTTATAAATCTTTAAAGCAATAAGAAAATTATTTTGAACAACTAATTAGACCGGAACAAGTCAGTATTAAACAACAGCTTGCAATAAAATAGAAGGATTCTTTTCTAGATATGGCCTGCAAATTACTAGCTAAGCTCCTCCCATTTTACACACACATTTTAACACTTTCAACCATGAATTCCTAGAATACCAATTTTAAGACAAATATACAGGCAAATTGTTGAATGCCAGCAACAGCTCCCAGTTAAATTAGTTTTAAAATATGTAACAGAAAGTTTATTAAATTGTAAATTCACCTATTAAAGACGTATAATTCAGACACTTTCATGATGGACCATTGCCCCTTTCATGTTAGACATACTTGCATTATTCTGATTGTGACGTCACCTAACAAGCGACGTATTTGACATATTATTCTACGAGACTCAGCATTTATTATATTTTTTAACTTACCACAACTTTGCCTTTGTAGCCAGTTAAATACCTTAGGCCAAACGGACCAAAAACAACAATTGCTTTATGATAAATGTAATATTCTGTTGAATATTTTTAACCTAATTTGACTGGGAGCTGTTGCTGCGCGTTAGAATCGAAGTAAAATCAACCGTTTTCCTGTACACTTCTCCTGAAATGGACCTTTCCATTTTTAGCTATGCCCCGCCCATCACTAGCTAAGCTCCACCCACACCTCGCCCGTGTTGGGATCGATCGATCTCTGAACATCCTGACTATTAATTTCCAAAAATCTACACAGGTAAGCTGTTGAATATTTTGAAACTAATTTGACTGGGCGCTGTTGCTGCCTAAGCAACACCGCCCAGTCAAATTAGTTTCAAAATATTCAACAGCATGTTTATTAAATAGCAAAGAATTACAAAGACATACAATTCATACGTGTCGGACCATTTGAGATTTTGTGACGGTCTATATGGAACCCTTTGTGACATAATGATTATGACATCATCATACATGCGCTGAGCTGATTATGACGTCATACGAGGTCTGATTATGAATGGATACTCTGGAAAGGTGAATTGAGACACAGCCACACGGGAATTTCAAAGCTTATTTAACCTTTTAACCATCAAACTAGTCTGAAAGAATATTTAAATTTTCTCACAGGAAAGGTCCCTTTTCAGACCAGATTACGTTTGAAAATTTATCACTTGAATGGCTGGCTCGATTATTGAGCCAGTCAGCTCGATTACCGAGCCAGTCATTCCAGTGATAAATTTTCAAAAAGTCTTCACTTGGTCTGCAAATGGACATTTCTCAAAACCACTGCACAAGCCGCTTTGACAAAATTGAGTGTTTATTGGATATATAGAGCAAAACGGTTTAAATGGTCTTCACAAATCGTGCTGATTAAAAACATAATTCTTAACCAATCAGAAAAGGCTTAGATTAGCAACTCTCTTAGTATTTCTGCGATACCGTAGATAATCATGCGCATAATTACTCAATCAAATTTCCCCGTGAGGTGCAGAAGGAGCATAGCTGCCATAGTGTTGAATATTTTGAAAATAATTTATTAGGTCAATGACACTGCTTTCGACAGCAACAGCTTCCAGTCAAGCAAGTTTTAAAATATTCAACAGGATAGATATAAAAATTTGAAAAAATTTGCTATAGTTGCTTAACCCTTACCACTCTGATGTCAATATTCTATCTTTTGCTGTATCCATAGCAAAGAAACTGGTGTACATTTTTAAACAATTTTGCTGGAATATGTTGCTGTCTATGACAGCACCATTTTCCACCAAATTTGTTAAAAAATGAGAAACAGTTCATCTTTTAATTTAATTTGAAAATTTCAAATTTTGACATCAGTGTGATAATGGTTAATGAAATTAAATGTTGGCAGACACAAGACAACACTAACTTTGTAATCACTTAGCGGGCCAAACGGCTCAAGCAGTCATCTTAAGAATCTCCATTTGAAGGCGACTGTCAAGACAAATTTTTCAAAACTTACGACTGGAATGTGTGGCTCGATAACCAAGTCAGTCATTCCAGTAGTAAATTATTAAAAAATAGTCGTCTCTGTACAGGAAAATGGGCATTCAATGAGAAAATATTGTGATTTTTGTGACCAAACTTCATAAGTAACGGGTTCACATGCTTATGATCAAATACTCGGATACAAATAAAGCAATATATCTGGTAATGAATGATATGAAATCTGAATGCTGTAATCGATCAGTATGACAATGAGATGAGCATGCCTTCAAGATGCTTCCTACCGTAACAATGGTCAAGATTGCTCCTGTGAATCTAAGTTCTTGCTTAATGAATGTCCATTTGCAGGACATGAGAAGTGTTTTCTGAAAATTTACAACTGGAATGACTGGATCAGTTAACAAGCCAGTCATTTCATTTGCAAATTTTCAAAAGAAGTCATCTCATGGACTGCAAATGGACAATTCAGAAGACAAGTGAAGTATTAAATAGAATTCTTAATCTACATGTAGTTGGCCCACCCTCCAGCCCAAATTTCTTTAAGATCTTTGCAGTGGAAATAGCGCTATCATACCAGATACACGCACAGAGCTTTTACAGTAGTGTTGCGACACATTATAGTCATACTTAATCACCACATACCATCCGCTGTGTCGCAGACAGCTTCATGCGGACACCGATCACGAAATTGGCAGCGAGATGGACGTGTTGTACAAACTTCACCCGGAAAGCATGGGTTATCCTGTGCCTGAAATTTAAATATAAATAATAATATAATATATAATATTATACTATTTAACTTGTACTCATCATTCACGAATAAAAGGAAATTATAACTGAAACATGTGATAAACTAGGGAAATGGAAAGTGTATCTTCATCAACCTTTTTTAACATTCTTTACTGCTCAAGGCGATCTAGACCTATCCTTAGTCAATGTGTACTGAGCCAGACATCCCAGTGATCTATTTGAAGAGCTAGAAGTTATATATTTTGGAAAGATTACATCTGAAATGTGCGTCTCAGTTATGAATCATTCTAGCACTAAGCGTTCATGCAATATTCGTGAATTGATCTGCTAATGCACATTAACCCTTTAACACTTAAATTTGGTCAAGAAAATTTAATTTTTTTCATTCAAAAATGTCCATTTGCATACCAAGAGATGATTATTTTTGAAAATTTTCCACTGAAATGACTGGCTCAGTTATCAAGCCAGTCATTCCAGTGGTAAATTTTCAACAAGAGACCCAAGGGTCTGTGGCGCTCACCTGGACCATTATTAGCATTTGAACTATTTGCATTTAAATAGATATGATGGATATTTTTCGGAAAATCCAACATGGCCACCCAAAAAATGTATCACGTCAAATTTGGTTGAAATATGTCAAGCAGCTAAGGAAGAGTAGCATTTTGACCATTTCCGGTTGATTTTTCATAAAATCTAAGATTTTCACCCCAAAAATTGATCAAACCAAATTCTGAGTAGAAGTTCTAGAGCCTACCATCATAGAATGGATCTAGTCAAATTTGGTTGAAATATACACCTGTGCAAAAGTTAAGCACCAGCAAAAACAATAGAACGTAGAAACATGATGGTACAACTAGGCTGCCATACTTTTTGTCCCCGCGTTAGCTGACATAATTCCAAGTACAAAATGCACATGCATGCATGACTTCACGCCGCTTGATGTCCGTGCGTGGCGGGAAACAGCACACGTGTTCAGTTATGTAAAAGTCCAGTTTGAGGTGTAGAACATTACATACAGATTTAGGCGACAAGATTAGGAATTTTGTGTTCATGACCGTGGTTTATTTGTACAGAGAGAATTAGCTCTTGATTGTGAACCGCTATGGCAAGACGAAGGTTAAGTGATCGTGTGAAATGGCAAATCATAGGCATGCATACCACTGGTATGTCATGCAGAGAGATTGGCAGACAGCTGAACATTAACCATACTGTAATCAGTCGTTTGATTGCAAAACATGGGCAAACTAACGAGGTGAAGGACAGGCCTAGATCTGGAAGACCGAAGAAGACTACTGCCCATGATGATCGAGCCCTAGTACGCCTTGTTAGGAGATCTCCATTCACCAACAGCAGAGTGCTCAGCCAGCAATGGGAAACGCGCAATAGTGTCAATGTCTACCGTCAAAAGGAGACTATATGCTGCTGGCATGAAAGCTAGGAGACCTGTCAGACGTCCTCTCCTCACTGCACACCACAAAGAGGAGCGTCTGAGGTGGTGCAACGAAAGACACTGGAACATGAGATCCTGGAGACGGGTACACTGGTCCGATGAAAGTCGGTTCCTGCTTCATGCCACAGATGGTCGAACTCGTGTATGGAGGTCCAGACGCATGGCGTACGACCAACGTAACATCATGGAAGAAGTTCCATTTGGTGGAGGTTCCGTTATGATATGGGGGTGCATCTCATTTGATTGTAAGCTGGATCTGTTGACTGTACCTGGAACACTAAATGGACAAAGATATCAAGATTCCATACTGGATAGAGTTGTGGTCCCTCATTTTGTAAATCATGCACCTGGAACCCACCCTATATTCATGGATGACAACGCCCGACCACATCGTGCTAGAGCTGTGCATGAATACCTCCGCCAGAATGCCATCGAAACCCTACCATGGCCAGCAAGGAGCCCTGACATGAACCCTATTGAGCATATCTGGGACATTCTGGGGAACATGGTGAGAAGGAGGGATCCTCCTGTGCAGAACCTACAGGAATTAACAGACGCACTCCATCTTGAATGGCAATGAATACCACAATGGCGTATCAGTCGGTTGGTGACCAGCATGAGACGTCGTGTCCAGGCCGTCATCCAGGCACAAGGTGGATATACCCGGTATTAATAATGACAGTCTCAAACTCGTGCACAGATGTTAAACTTTGTTTTCAGACACCATTAATGACAATCTAGCCACGTGTGTCAACTGTAGGGCAATAGTTGTCAGTTGTGTCAACGTAACCATATTCAGGCCTCGTTTTCAAGTTCAAACAAAAACATACAGTGTTTCCCCACCATCATAATCAGCATTCCTCTAGTTGCATTATTACCTCTTGCACTAAGATGGATGGGTACATAAATGTTTATGCTATTGCTTTCTTCATAGCACATGAATATACCCTCGCATGTGCGTAAAAATAGGGTGGTGCTTAACTTTTGCACAGGTGTATATGTCAAATAGTTAAGGAGTAGCATTTTGACCATTTTCGGTAGATTTTTCATAAAATCTCAAATTTTCCATAAAATCTCAGATTTTCACCCAAAAAATTGATCAATCGAAATTCTGAATAGAAGCTCTAGAGCATTCTACCATAGACTGCATCTAGTCAAATTTGGTTGAAATATGTCAAGCAGCTAAGGAAGAGTAGCATTTTGACCATTTCCGGTTGATTTTTCATAAAATCTCAGATTTTTACCCAAAAAATTGATCCAATCAAAATTCTGAATAGAAGTTCTATAGCTTACCACCATAGACATGTCAAATTTGGTTGAAACATGTCAAGCAGCTAAGGAAGAGTAGCATTTTGACCATTTCCGGTTGACCTTTCATAAAATCTAAGATTTTCAACCAAAAAATTGATTAATAGAAATTCTGAAGAGATTCTAGAGCCTACCACTATAGAATCCTTCTAGTCAAATTTGGTTGAAATATGTCAAGCAGCTAAAGAGGAGTAGCATTTTTACCATTTCCGGTAGATTTTTCATAAAATCTCAGATTTTTACCCAAAAAATTGATTAATGAAAATTCTGAAAAGAAGTTCTAGAGCTTACCACCATAGCATGCATCTAGTTAAATTTGGTTGAAATAAGCTCGCGTTATTGCCCGGAAATGGCAAAACGCAGTCCTTATTCATGGCTGTCAGAATTGTGACCAAGAACTTCGATGGTTCTGTATTTGACTCAGGAAGCATCATGTCCTGCCTGATTAAAGTGGTTTGCTACAGGTGTGTCTGTGATTTTTACACCTGATCCTGATTTGGAATTCTCATTTTGTTTCACCCACATATTGTTTTTTTGAGTGGACATGTCAGTAAGTATACTACCTTGTGAGTGGTGCAGTAACTTGTGACTTTACACCTATATTTGAGGCGTGTGCGCGAGCTCGGAAATGTGTGACGCTTATCTTGATTTTTCAAAAGTTGCAATTAACTCTTTATGTCTTTTACTGTGTTCTCCCATGTTCTAATGAAATCCACATCGCCACTAGGCGGAGAGAATCTTATTGAAATTTTTCTCATTCCTGGAATTTCATCCTTGTTGAGGGATTTTTCAAATTTATCAACAAGCAATGCGGCGCGTGTTTGCTTACATGCGCTGTTGCGCCAGTTTGTAAGTCGACAGGTGTTCATCAGGTATTTCCGGTTTCTTCATCGGATTGTTATTTGATACGCTTCACTGTGTCACTGCATGTCCGTGTCACTATCTGAGCATGTGTGCTTGCGATTCTGCCTCTGACCATTGATGGTAGCTTGGTCCATAAGATTAACCAGTGTCAGTTGAGTGTGCCGAGTAACAGGTCATATTTTTTCTTCACTGAGCTAATGCAACTCAAAATTAACCCAGTTCTTAAACTTCAACTCGTGTCTTATACGCATATATATGCAATGGCAGAGATGTGGGTAAATACAGTATGTGGCAATCTAACCGTTAGTTAACCACATAACTGGTAACCTGGGAAAACATTTTTTATTTTAATTCTTGAAGTGGATAACTCTGGTAAATATGGGCGAAAACTAACGGAACTTGACATCTTAATGAGTATTAAGTTATATTCTGAATTTAAACGAGATCGGCTTAGTCGAATACAAGTTATTGCACGGAAACCAGTTATTCATGTACATATACATGGACATACGTACACCGGGAACATTCCTATATCCCCACAAACCTCGTGTTCGAAGGAATAAAAAAATACACTGAAAAATCCTAATTTTAACAAATGTTATACTCCCATATTGTTTACATCCTCAGTATTCCTTCCCACTGTGGCTCATATGTTGCAAGCAAGAATAAAGGCGTGCCCAAAGCGGAACCAGTCTTTCAAGGTTTGGAATTACATCAGTAAACACGACTGAGAAATGCACGGACAATTTTATCCAAGAATATAACCGTGAACCCATTATTGAAAAATTAAGAATAGCAAATATAGCTTCCTAACAAACAGCCCTTTCCCTAAAAAATATTTAACAGCAAAACAAACAGAATGGATGTGCTTGTACTATAATCTTGACAATAGCTTAGCTTTCGAATGAAATTAAACATATTTAACATTGGGAATTATTTACATATATAATTTCTCATACATATGGTTAAACTCACATTGCATGGATCTGTTGCGCATGCGCACCTTGGACAGCCTACTGCCTTGTATCCGTATTCGCAAGGTGTTTGCAATGTGCAAATTCCCTCACAGGCTTGGTCTGAAATAATGAAGCATTGAGAATTAAATGCCAAAATCATAAATATTTTGAATAATACCTATATTATTTTGAGAATTTAACACAGGTCTGACAATATTTCAGTTTTCCATACTTTTTCTAAAAGATTAACAGACAAGAGGCCCAAGGGGCCTGTATTGCTCACCTGGATCATAGGCATCTCAACTAGAATGGTCATTAACAATATGTAAAACTCTAATGAGATGAGCAGACTTGTAACAAGAAAACAGAGGCCATGTTTCTTTATGTATCAGCTTCTCTTGAACAGACTTTAATGGCCCTTAGTCATTAATATCATATCTCCAAAATTTTGGCCCAATCCGTTCACTGGCTCTGGAGACGAAGTTGCTTTCATGAAAACCAAGCCACCCAAGATGGCCGCCCAACCATTTGGCAAATTAAGTTCTCTTGAACAAACTTGGTTCAGCTCGTGCCCTAAATGATAGTTTATGACTTTTGAATCAATCGCTCAGTTTCGGCAGAGATTTTTAAAGACGTTTCTAAAAATTGGCCGAAATCCAAGATGGCCACCGGCCAAATTGGCCGATCGGCTTCGTTTGAAGAAACTTGAATCTCTACACCGTAAGGATGCTTCCTGCCAAATATAAATGAAATCGGCCCAGTAGTTCTCGAGAAGACATTTTAAATTTCCCATTGCTTTAGTATGGGAGCCTTAGGCAGGAAAATGATCGAAGATGGCCACCAAACCGTTTATTCCAGTTTTGAAAATTGCAAATTTGTGATCAGAATACCCAAGAACATATAAAACCAATTTCAGCCTCAAAATCCATCAAATAAAAAAATCCAATATGGCCACCAAACATGCTGTATTTTGATTGGCCCACTGCGGCCATGTTTTTTGACGGATCGAATTCCCTTGAACTAACTTTAATGGCCCTTAGTCCCTAATCATATCTGCCAAATTTCGGCCCAATCCCTTCACCGGGTCTGGAGAAGTCATTTTCGCTAAAACTAGGTCAAACAAAAATGGCCGCCGAACCATTTGACCAATCAAGTTCCCTTGAACAAACTTGGTTCAGCTCTTGACCTAGATCATATTTCATGGGAGTTTGCTTCAATCCACCAAGAGGTTTCGGAGAAGATTTTTAGACATTTCCTAAAATCGGCTGAAATCCAAGATAGCCACCGGCCAAATTGGCCGATCGGCTTCGTTTGAACAAACTTGGATCCCTATGCCCTAAAGATACTTCCTGTCAAATATAATTGAAATCGTCCCAGTGGTTCTTAAGAAGTCGTTTAAAGAAAAAAGTTGATGGCCGGACGCCGGACAGTCGCCATGGCATAAGCTCACTTGGCCATTCTGGCCAGGTAAGCTAACAATGTAGAATTTTCCACAATTTCTATGTACCTGTGTACGAACGCTGGTTAACCCTTAGCACTCTGGTGTCAATATTCTGTCTTTTTGTGAAGAAACTGGCGAACATTTTAAAACAACTTTGGTGGATGATGATGTTGCTGTCTACGATGGCACCATCTTCCACCAAATTTGTTTAAAAATGAACACAAGTTCATCTTTTAACTTAAATTGAAAATTAAAAATTTTGGCATCAGAGTGCTAAGAGTTAAAGTAACTGAAAGTAACTCTTAAAAGAGTTAAAGTAAGGATGGCTGTTTATTAACTTACTAAAAGCTTTTAGTGGTATGCACATTGACTTGTCAGTCTGTTATGCCAATCCAATTTTCTCAAAACTCTACCCTCTCAGTGCAGTTTTGAAAGCTTCAACTAAAGATGCTGCATGTGCAGGTAGGCTGCAGGTAGGCTGTTCCAGATACAAATCGCTGATGGAAAGACTAAGTGGAGCTTTATGAATCCAAAAACATCAGCCTTGGTCGGAGTGTTAGTTGGACTTTTGTTTACCTGGTGGGAATGATTAGATTGCACACGCATCAACTTCGTTATGGGACGGATAGTTCAATCATGTCTCATGATCCTTGAGACTTAAATTATCCGCATTTATGTTTTGAGAAAATGGCTGGGATATTGCAATTACCTTTATCCAGCTATGATCGGCTATCAGATATGAAACCGCTTTTTATTAACCACAGGATTGTGGATTGTCAGATGATGTTTACATTATTAAGCTCCATCCCAAGGGTGTGGTGGCTGGACAGGGGACACAGAAACTCAAACTTGGCAGAATTCAAACAAATCTGCCATGTGTGTTACACATCTGATTGCAGATTTTGAGGTGACATTTACATTAATTAGGCTCTGAAGCCATGGCAGGGGTGGTGTCACATTATTCAGTTTTCATAATCACGATGATTTTGAAAAAGAAATCGTGATTTTCAATTATATTGTACGTCATTGTGCGTTAGGGTGGGGGAACTTTAACAGTTTTATTCAACACAAATAACTATGTAACAGGAAATAGTTCGACCATTAGTACTCACAATATCTGAAAACACCTACAAACTTTACTTTGAATGAGAATTGCTAACATAACGGTAAAAGATAGAAAATTGGTATCACTGAGAACTAAAATCGCATCCAGTCTAATTGCCAGATAGTAATAGGCATTTGGAAATGCGATTATAAACAATTAGAGTACTAATTCCGAACACAATACGGTCAATACCGATACAATCTGGCAAGACCCAAACATCCCAATGTAAACGACCAACATAAAATGATTCAAAGCTAAATCAAATGTGCCACGAGCTAAGCAAATTACTCGACCTAAGAAGTTTCATGAAACCAGCCCCAGCTCTTGTTCTAATTGAAGCCTAGGCTACTAATAGGTGAATACGTTATTTACATTTTGAAAAAACACTATCTTTCAGATTAAACGAAATCTAGGATTTCTTTTTTCACGAGAGAGTTGATACTTACCTCCCTAATACTTTTGATATTGCTAAATATTGGCTTTCACACAATAAACACTCAGATTTAAAACAGTTAGGTGCCCCTACTGGGCAGGGAGTCAGAGCGTAGTCTGGCGGATGCCAGCCCCACCACCGCGCATGCGCAGACTAGCACTTCCTCTGACTAGATTATTGGCTGACACACATGCAACTATTAAGAGCCTGAAGACCGAGCCTCTGTGGGGTGGAGAGGCCGGGTCCGTATCTAGGGAGGTAAGTATCAACTCTCTCGTGAAAAAAGAAATCCTAGATTTCGTTTATTTCACTTCAAGAGTATACTTACCTCCCTAATACTTTTGATATTGCCAGAATTCGAAAGTGAATCTGGCGGGAGGGAGGCGAGGTCAAAAGACCAGCTCATCCCTATACGCTTTTCTGCGTTTAAGGCACTTAAACTTCTGAAACTGTAAGAAAAAACAGTCAGGATTTGACTAACCATCGGATAACACCACCGATGTATGAGAGATGACCGAATGTCATATGCGCTCCCCCCCCCCTCCTTCCTGGGAGGAAGAGTCGACTGACCTCAATGTCCTATACGCTCTCTACGTACAAGTGCCATGTACTACAGGACAGAGACGAAAAAGCTCCATTTTCGTAACTCTCAACAATGAACCACACAAATACACAAACCATCACCATATTAATAACGGGTAATCGTGACAATACAATCAACAACGGACAACACATGAACAAGACTGACCTTGTTGAAAATGGCTGCTGACATCATCTTCCCATTGGTAAAGACTGATGCAGGCCCAAAAAAGTGGGTGTTTCCATAAATTAATTGTGAAATATATAAGTAATGAGGAAAAACCTCCTCAAAAAATATAAACCGATTTATTTTTTCAAAACCGACAAGGCGAGAGGATTAGAGGTGTCACGGAGATAATGGTCTGTAAAACTTGACTCACAGTGCCACTGAGCCACCGACATAATATCATCCACAGGGACCCCATTAAATAGGGCCGTGGATGTCACTACGCCGCGGACACTGTGAGCCTTGGCCACGTCAACCTGCTTCCCGGTGGCGGATTTATGGCAAAACTGAATGCATTCCACAATCCACCTGGAAATGGTGTCCTTAGAAGCCCTCCCATGGGGTTCAATATATGACAACCATAACGCTGACTGGTCGGTGCGCCATGCCGCCGTACGTTGTTTGTACCGGCGCAGCGCCCGGACGGGACACCATGCTTTAGAATTAGGATCATATCTAGTTAAAGCAGGCAAAATAATAGGTTGACCTGGATATTTCAACGACTGATTTTTAGCCAAGAAATTAATCCTAGGTAGCAGCTTAAGGCCTTCCCCTGAAACCACAAAACGGTCATCCTCGGCTGATAAGGCATGAATTTCACTCCTACGCCTAGCCGAGGCCGCAGCAATTAAAAACACAGTCTTCAGTGTTAATAGTTTCATAGAAATGGAACTAAGTGGTTCAAAAGGCTTATCACCTAGTACTTGAAGCACTAGCGATAAACTCCAAGACGGAATCACAGATGGATTCCTTGGTCTTAGATTGCCCATGCCTTTAATTAATACATTCAATGTATTCACTTCATCACTTCCCCTCTTAGCCAAGCAAGGAATAACAGACATTAATGCTGACTTATAACCAGCAATAGAGTTAGGCTTGAGGCTATAGGCATCATAGAGGTGACAGAGGAAATCAGCTACTACTTGAATAGATGAATCCATTGGATCAATACATCTATTTGAGCACCATTCTGCAAATCTGTTGATTTTATAATTATATGCTCTGGAGGTTGACCCCCTCCTGGCTTTGGCCATAAACATGGCTGCTTGCTCAGAAAAGCCCTCCTTAATTCTAGATTCCTTGACAACATCCACGCAGTCAATCTGAACATTGACGGATTGTTGTGAAGGGCCTTGCCCTGGAAGATAATATCGTCCATCAGAGGCAGAGGAACCGGATTGCAGACCAGAAGGTCCAGCAGATCCGTATACCATGATCGGCTTGGCCAATCCGGGGCGATCAGAAGCACTTGGCATTCCTCTTGTCTGATTTTCTGAAGAATTTTTGGAATCAGGATTGCTGGAGGGAATGCGTATGCATACATTCTCCCCCAGCTGATAGCTAACGCATCTGTTGCGAAAGCGCTTGGATCCGGAATCGGAGAGACGTACGTCGTCATCTTCGCATTCTTCTTCGTTGCGAACAAATCGATGTTGGGTTTCCCCCAATGGTCGAACAGACGATCCGCCACACATTGATTTAGTTGCCATTCCGTGGGTAAAACACTCATCCTTCGGCTCAATGAGTCTGCTAGCAGGTTTAACCTTCCCGGAATATGAACTGCTTTCAAGGTAATCTGGTGATCCAGACACCAACAAAGCAGTTTCCATGTCATCATACAGAGACTGGGCGACTTCGTTCCGCCCTGGCGGTTTATGTAAGTCACAACTGTTGAGTTGTCTGAACGAATAAGAACAATCTTGCCCTGAACTTTCTGTAAGAAATGTTCCAGGCCCAGGACTACTGCTCTTAGCTCCAGTAGATTTATATGTTCCTTTGACTGTTCCAGATTCCAAAGCCCTGATATCGTGGATTCTTCCAGGCAAGCTCCCCAGCCCTCCATCGATGCATCTGTATACACAGTCACCTGAGGGTGGGGAGGGGTTAGCAAAACCCCCGGCAAGAGATTCTCTGTATTCAACCACCATTGCAGGTGGTGAATCAGAGGCGCCAACACTGACACATTCGAGTCCAGCGAACCTGTACTCTGGGTCCATTGTGTCATGAGAAACAACTGGATCGGCCGCCTGCGTAAGGCGGCCTGAGGAATGACTGGTTCCAACGAAACCATCAACCCCAGCATTCTCAAGTAAACCCGTGCCAGGACATGACGACTGTCGCACACTGACTGAATCAACGAGATGAGTTTTTGAACTCTCTCCTGAGTAGGATAAACATATCCTGTCTCTAGATCGAAGAACATCCCCAGGTAAACAAACTTCTGGGATGGAGTCAGCTCTGATTTTGGGAAATTGATCAACCAGCCCAAGTCTGTGAGAATTTTCAAAACAATCTCCAGATTGGCGGACAAACTTTCCCGGGTGTGCGCTTTCAACAGCCAGTCGTCTATGTACGTGTGGACTGCTATGCTTCTCCTGCGGAGGTATGCTGTGATCGCAAGAACCACACGGGTGAAAACCCGAGGAGCCGTGGAAATTCCGAAGGGCAACACCCTGAATTCCCACTGTCTGCCCTGGAATGCAAATCTCAGGAAGCGACAGAAACTCCCGTGGATGGGGATGTGGAAATAAGCGTCCTTCAAATCTATCAACGCCGTCCACATCCCCCTCTCCAACCCCGCCAACACCGAGCGCACCGTTTCCATCTTGAAACTGGGCGTCTCGATGAACTTGTTCAATGGCTTGAGGTTGAGAATCGGTCTCCACCCTCCGGTGCGTTTTGTTACTAAGAACAGGGTTGAATAGAAGCCCGGACACCTTTGTGCCGGCTGAATAGCTCCCTTTTGTATGAGGGAATTTATCTCCTCCTCGATACACAACCTTTGCTCTGGATCCCTCGGAATGGGAGTCCAGACTGGCACCAGAGACAGTCGCGACGGCGGGCCTGTCACCCACTCTGGATGATACCCGACGGAAAGCCATCGCAAGACTAAACGGTCCTGAGTTAACCGTTCCCACTCTTGCATGTGGCCGGCTAGCCGGCCTCCCACCGGCCCACCTAGGGACCGCGATGGACACGAGGCATGCAAGAGCGGCACTGTCTCCGTCGCCATATACACCGGCGTGGTTCTTACCGCGGTAAGCGTACTGTCAGGAACGATAACCACGCCCAGATCCTCGTGCGCCCCGCCCCGCGCGCACCTCGGTGCGCGGGCGGCTGCTTGGCTGACGGCGCCTGAGGAACCTGCGCCCCCCTCGCTGCTGGCCGAATCGCACGCGGCCGAGGCCGACGCTGCGACGGTGGCTGGCCACTGACCTGGCCAGCACCACCTCGAGCCTGCAGGGGACGATACGCCGGGGCCGCGGCGCGAGCGTTAGCACGACGCAGCACATCAAACTGCTCGCGCAGCGCCCTCTGGTTATTCACCAGGGTGACCGTCTCTTGGAGGTGGCGACATCCCTCACCTCCAAAAAGACCAGGGCCCGTCATAGGCGTACGCAGTAGCCTATTGTACAGGTCCTGAGACGGGCACAGATTGTCCAGGGCAAACGTGCGTCTTGCCCTGACACTCCTGGTCACCGCCCGAGTCATACAGTCCAGCGCCAGGTTAATACCATCCTGGATGGTTCGCTGGACAGTGACCGGACTTGGCTGGCGCGATGCGGATGCCGTTACTACCCCCTGTAACAGCTGGGAGACGTGGGACAGAGCGGCAATCGAAGCCCTCCCACTCTCCTCCGCATCACGCAACGCAGCATTCGCCGAACGCAACGCGTCCGCGCACAAGACACCCGTGTCAGAACGGGAGCCTGGCCGCGCATCCTCACCCAAAGCCGCGCGGTCATCCACGCTGGGCTTGGGTACCACACCGTACCGCTGGTAATCCAGGGGCACGATGCGACAACGCCTGGCCACCTCGCGAGGGGCCTTCGCGAGACGTCCACTCGACTTAATGGACGACTCCGCCGCCTTGAACATGTCAACGACATGCTCCGCCAGCGGCAGAGAAGGCATAGCGTTAGCAGTCGGTTTCCCAGCTAACCACGGCGTGTGAACACGCTGGCTAGCCGACTGCTCCACGGGCAGATCAGGCCTAACGCTCACCAACCACTGGCAAGCGTCATACCAATCCTCCTCCGTGGCTAACTGCGAGCGCTCTACAAGACGGGGTCCTTCGTCTTCCTCCTGAGCGCAAGCAGTAGAGCTTGACGGCGGGTATGCTGATACACCTGGCAAGCCAGGGAAAACACGCGGGCCTGACAGCACCGGCATGAGAATATCACTGGTTTGACCAGGAGCAGGCACCGTGGCAGAGCGCGGGGTATATATAGTCTCACCACGGGCCCGGCCAGCACCAGCAACACCCTCGGCAAGCCGAGGTATGCGGTACCGCTGGCCATCAGCAGCGCCCTGGGCCACCACCTGAGCCGCGGACTTTACTCCAGGGTGAGTAAAACCGTGGAATAAGGCGCCTGTATTCCCCGCGAGGGGTGCACAAACGTCTTCATCCATGTCCACGTCGTCAGACGGCGACCCTAGCAGGTAATCCTCATTACCCTGGTCAGAAAGATTAGACCCCGGGTCAGCAAAGAGAGCTAACCCGGGCTGACCAGGAACGGTGCCATAGGAGGTACTGGCCACCGCGGCGTGCGGATACCCCTGGACTGATAAGCAGCCCGCGGGTTCCAGCGACAACCGTCCACGGTCCCCTATCGGCGCGGCAATAAGCCTGCTGCCAGGGCCGTGGAACGCCCCCTCTAATGGGGCCACCTCTGAATCGTCGAACAACGGAAGCGGACTAAGGAAAATCGATCCAGAGGCGGGGATTACCTGCTCCGAAGCCGATGATGAGGACAGTAAAGGATTTGGTCCAGGAAGCATGCCACGAAGCAACCCTGGAACCAAATCCTTTACTGCCCTCTTCATCTCTCCCAACATCTCGGTCCGGAAGGCCTCCATATCCACCGCGGACGAGACCTTCCCCTTACCCTTCCTACTTACAACCTCTCGTTTCCGCTTCTTCTTCTTCTCCTCCTCTACCACCTTGTCCGTCGCCTGTAAGCAGCACAAGAATTCGGACATTAACTCGCCCCCCCAGTGCTTACATATGTCACAATTAACCAATGGACCACAAGGGCTACATTGAGAGCACAGATGCGGCCAGAACTTTACATGAATAAAACGACCACAGGACGCGCAACCCGGTCCCTGAAACAGGGCAAAGGACAAGGAGTATGAGCAACTAGTTAAGCTTAGAAACTCAAACCAACTCAAAGAGAAGGAAAACGATCATAAAGATCAATATACATCAGAAACCAGCATAGCGCTTGAATAGCTGATAAACACATAGCCAGGCTGATTATGACGTCATTAATCCCGTGACAGGAAAATTCGATCCCAACAAAACATCCAAGTGCAAAGACGAATTGTATGCTGAATGGATAAGTCGACTACACAACCATCAGATACATATAGATAACTCTTTTCTGGCAAAAATGTTAATTATCTCCCTTTGTTTGTTTACAATAATTAACAACACCACATTATCAATAACTAGATACCTGACACTTTGTATAGACAAACCATCCAACGTGACGAACCGGAGAACTCCACCATCTGCACGCCTCTTAACTCTCTCCACCTCATGGGGAAGGAATTGGATCAAGAGGGCAAAGTGAGAAGACCTTTATATTAGGCCTCCAACTCACTGGACATATTATTCATTTGGTTAGATAACCTAACAGAGTTAGTAGGAAATGGAACCATGGTGGAGAGAAAAACTAACTCTCTGCACTGTGATGCGACCACCTAGCGTCATACAGACCTGTGGACATAAACAGAAAGAGAAATTAGTCATAGGTAGCACCGAGTTGACATAACCCAACTAACCAAGGCGCTTATCACGGTAACCGCGAGTCCCGGAAACACAATACACCGGGAAGAAAACTCGCTAATTTTACTAGAAGTCACCTGATTTAAAGGTCCTAAGTCCCCCTTTGGCGAATCTTTCCGTCCTGCCATCCAAATCAGTGACTATCACACCAAAAAACACCACTTAAACAGTCTAAGATTAAGGAAAAGCTATTTCAACAAAAAGACATGTGTGAACTCTCTGCCAATAATCTAGCAAAGAGGAAGTGCTAGTCTGCGCATGCGCGGTGGTGGGGCTGGCATCCGCCAGACTACGCTCTGACTCCCTGCCCAGTAGGGGCACCTAACTGTTTTAAATCTGAGTGTTTATTGTGTGAAAGCCAATATTTAGCAATATCAAAAGTATTAGGGAGGTAAGTATACTCTTGAAGTGAAATGAAAGTCTTCAATTATTCGATTATTTAGTTTTGCAATCGTCCACGATCATATTTTAAAGAATAATTGCGATTAATCGAATAATTGTGCAACCCTAGTGTCACAGGTGTCTATATGGCCGCTGCAGTGAAAGTTTGCACGCATTATAAGGAATCGTGATAACCGAGTAGCAGCAAATTTCATACATTTAAAAAAAATGTAATCTTTCAGGTTCTTTTTGTAAATTGGTAAATCTGGTTGGTATGCATTCTAGTCTTATCTAGGAGAGAGATAATGGCATTTAAGGACACGTAATTTGTTTAAATGTATTGTATCGTACTTTGTCATTTGTAATATAAAATATCCATGTACATGTATATAAATGTTATATGCAAACATAATATTATAAATTTATGTTATATGTCAAGGATCCACCCCATCATACCGGGATTATGAATCATAGGCCTTGTCTTCAGTGGATGCCTGTATTGAATTGTTGAATTATTTACCTATATGGAAATAAAGAATCTTGAATCTTAAATCTTGACATGGTAACTGTTAGAGTTGGACTATCATAAGGTAGGTGATAAGATTTGAAATTTTTCAATTCTACTCTTGTATCTTCTTATCGTGAATCGACAATGTAACGATTACCGGTAATGTACATTATTATAAGTTAAAGTTTGATAATTTTTCGATCAAAATCTATGAATTTAAACTAGAAAACTAAGAAACTTACACACGCTTAACAGCTTTCTAAGTGACAAAAAATATTTCAATAATTTTATGAAATTTCATGCGAAAAAGTGAATCAAATTTTAGCAGACGCCATTCATTAAAGATATTGTAGCGAGAAAGAAGAAACAATAGAGGGCGGACGGGCTCAACGGTCTAGAGCGTTCACCTGTGCCGCGAGAATCGAATTCAAAAATGTTACAGGTTCGATCCCGCACAAAGGCATGTGGGTAGTTGTAAGCAAACGTGCTCCCTGTTCTTCGTCTGTCCCGTCTCGTGTGCTGGCTGTGCCATGGGGATATGTAAAAGAACTCAGTTGTGAATGCGCTCTGACAGAAAAAGTCAGATGTCAGACATGTAGGCTCAGGCATGCGGATAGGTGTTAAAAAAAAAACATGCAGTGCCCTGTTCTTCGGAGGGGATGTAAAGCTGTCTGTCCCGTCTCGCTTGAGCTGTTGACCGAACAATAGAGTTTTTAACTTATTATTATTATTTAGTCCACGCCGCCAACCATGCTGCTCAGCCAGATGCGCAGATGATGGCTACTACCGAATGGCTGCTAAGGCTGAGCAGCATGGTTGGCGGCGTGGACTAAATAATAATAATAATAAGTTAAAAACTCTATTGTCTCGGTCAACAGCTCAAGCGAGACGGGACAGACAGCTTTACATCCCCTCCGAAGAACAGGGCACTGCATGTTTTTTTAACACCTATCCGCATGCCTGAGTGATGGATCGAACCTGTAACATTTTTGGATTCAATTCTGTCAGAGCGTATTCACAACTGAGCTCCCGATACAGAGCCTGACACTCAGCGTGAGTTCTTTTACATCCCCCATGGCACAGCCACCACACGAGATGGGACAGATGGCTTTACATCCCCTCCGAAGAATAGGGCACTGCACATTTTTTTTACACCTATCCACATGCCTGAGTGCGGGATCGAACCTGTAACATTTTTTGATTCAATATATATATATATATATATATATATATATATATATATATATATATATATATTCTGATTGAATAACATTTACCTCCGCTGCATTGGTTATCGAAGTGCCTGCATGATTACTACATAACACTTTTTCCACTTCCTCGGATATCAACTTTTCTGTGTGACTAATTATCTGTTACCTATATTCAATCACAATGGGAACTTTCTACTCCTGAAAGGAGGAATTTACCCAGAAGTTTCAGAAGATTCAGATTAGTACCAGGCAATTTTCTTGCTATGAGTTTAGACATTGTGTCCCTGTTTTCCAGGGTGAAACCTGAAGGTTACAGAACATTTGGCCCATGCCTCTCTGCCAAAAGGAGATATTCATTTTGTGTGTGTGGCTGCGGCATGCATGCCTTAAACATTTACATCTGTCATCCTAAATACAGCATGAGAATATCTGTGACTGCTACATGAGATGCATCATGGCTGTAGGCCTATGACAGATTAAGACTGCTTAAAAATGTAAATCGTGTATTCATATTGTCTGTGTTTGTTGCTTACTTCTTCTTCTTCTTCTTCATGTTCTTCCTTTTCCTGGTGACTAGCCTCCTTCAACTTGCTGAAGATTCTGCTAGTTTGTAGATGCGTGAGCTTGCAGAAGATGGGTCGCAAAGATGATTAATAATGTGTAGAACTGTCAATTTGTTAATCAGGTCGATGAAAGTTTGACTATGTACACTATTTACAGTTCTCAACACCCTAGTCAGCTATGCCTGGAGAGACACATTGGCTTTGAATATGCCAAATGTGCTTGCAGCGGCGTCATATGGTATGGCATTCTAGTCTCAAATAGTCCTTGGGAAGAATGGCATTGTGCATACCTATGTACAACAACGCTGAATCTGGAAGGTGTATCCATGTAAGTTTCAAGATCTGCGATTTGGATTGACGAGTTTTCAATCAGAGTTGATATACTACTTGGTTATGTGAAGTCTTGTAAAGCATAAAGAGGGTAGCATCTTGTCGTCTTCTTTGCTGTGTTCTCCACTTCAGGTGGGTGATTATGTCTGATGTGCTTGATGTATTGTGCGATATATTTGTGATATATTGGGAAGCTCTTCTCAGTACCATGTCAATTTTGTGGATTTTCGTCGGTGTGTATATGGTTCCCTTCTTAGATGGCATATTCAACAAGAGAGCACACACAGGTCTTATATGTTTGTTCTCAAATGACTGTTGATGCAATATTGTACCGCAGGAATGCAAGAGTGCTGTTTGCCTTAATATATATGTTTGCAATGTGTTGGGCCTGTATGGGAGTTAGCTATCATTTGGCGTGGATTAGATTACCGTACGATGCGAAACACCGATATGTTTTATCCAACACACAAAACATCAGTAATGATTATGACATCATTAATCAAATGATTACCGGATATTTTATTACCAAAACGCTTAACCCAAAATGGAAATGATAGAATAGATGTCATGGGGTAGCTAAATGGTTTCCATTATGAATGGTTAACGCTTTTATTCAAAGGAAATTAAGGATGTAATTAAGAAGTAAACAAAGACAGATTTGAAAAATTAATATTGATTCATTCTTGCTTGCTTTCTGCGAATTGTTATGCAATTAAAACAGTACTGCACGATTGAAATAACTGTTATAATTAATGTATTATATGGAGATAAATGGTTCTATTGAACAAGAGTTTCAGAATCTATAACTGCTGAATTCCTCTATCGATGTTATCTTACGTTGAACATTTGTAAACTAATTTGAACGAAACAAGAACCCTATGCTGACGAAGTCACCTCTAGATCGAAACGACCATTATCAATCCATATTGGACTGATCCTGGCTGCTCCAATCTCTGTTCTTTCTTTGTGTTTTGATATCAATCACATCAAATCGATTTTTTGATCCGATGTCACCTATATCAATCGTCAAATAATATCACAAACGATTTAGTTCACTTCAGAAATCATAAATGCTCTTAATTAATGTAAGGTGAGATCCGGGTACATCCCCTTCATCCAAGTTGAAAATTACCCTTATTTGATCTGGTCCATGTAGACCATTATCGACTACTGAATCATTTAGAACCTGGGATGGATATGGACCATTGGATAATCTCTTGACTTTATGGCAGCATGTATGATTTAATGTCAATTAGAACTTAGGCTTAATGGTTCTTGGTTCGGAATCGTTAATAAGATAATTGATGTGAATAATTATAGCGACAATCAATATAGAATTTATATATAATAAATCAATAATATATGACCTGAATGTAGTATAGCTGTTATAAATACCCGATGGAAGCAGTCATTTCTTTGTGGCTTGAAGATGAAAGGGTCCTGCTGACGAAGATGATCCAAATACGAATTCTGATATCGTGTTGAAGACGACGGAAAGATGTGGGTGCACCCAGACGAACGTGCAACACAAATAATATAAATGATCAAAATTTATCCTGCGATATAAATTGATCTTAAAGGTTGAATGTGACTGGCCATGAGCTGCCAGAAGCTAACATCGTGATTGATCTGCGAACGACCAGAAGCTGCGGATCTGGCTCACAACTATCTTAACCAGGAGCTAGATATCTGGCGACAGTTAATGATGACAAGGAGCTGGAGATCTGACTACGAGCAATGGCCACCAGGAGCTGGAGACCTGGCTACAGATAATGGTACCAGGAGTCGGGGGGGGGGGGGGACCAGGCTATGGATAATGATACCAGGAGCTGGCGATCAGGCTATGGATGATATTACTAGGAGCTGGCGACCTGGTTATGGATGATATTACCAGGAGATGGAGACCTGGCTACGGATGATATTACCAGGATCTGGAGATCTGGCTACGGATGATAGTACCAGGACATATGCGGTCGACGATTATGATGACCCAAAGTCATGGAATGATTACTGTATGAAAGTACATATTGTGACAACAAGCCAAACGTTGTATTGACTAGAGAAACGTGAATTCTAAATGTTCAGATGATTTCCTAACTGTTGATGGGCGCAAAAACAGAGATGGCGCCCATACCTATTTATGAATCTGTATGATGACTGCTTATATGGCTGATAAGCACACTTTGTTAAATAAACTTCACATTTGCAACTTCATTTTCACAGCCATGCTGGTGTATATGGCTGGCATAGAATTATATACACGTGAAACGATGGTTGCCTACATCACAAACCCCGAATGCTCGCCAAGGCGACGATCTTAACAAGCGCACATAAAGCATCGTGATCCGTCTGGATCACGCGGATACAATACTACATGTTGATTTGTAACTCCTACATAATTGCTAAAATAATCAATAGAGATTCCATACATATTATAAATAATGAAATCTACATTGATTATAACCTAATCATAATAACCAATATAATTATCTCAACTCTAACTGCTATAATTCTGTATACGTGTAAATATCGATTATAAATATCCCCTACGCTTTTATAATTGACATGAAGTAATTTTTTTCATTAAATCTACAAGAAAGCATGCAAGACTGGATAACAATCTATCTATCTATATTGTAGCGGATTTGGAGTCCATATATGTTGCGGGTGGCATAAACTACTGTGTTTGTATGGAAATGCGATTGCTATGTATGATCTTAGGATCATATGATAGCAACGGTCGTCACATGGCCTTACCCAAAAAAAAATCTTGTCTTATATTTTCAAAGACAAAAATTAAATGGGTGAGAGAAAATTTCCCATTTAATAAAAGTAGAACTTGCTATCTGTGTTTGGGATTACTTATAAACGTATTCAGTTTAACTAAGATATAATAGATCTAAATAAATGGTTTACGCTTAAATTTAAAGAAAAAATAAATATATACATTTTCTTGAGACGTGAATACTGTAAGTGGAATTCCACTATTTATTGATTCACGTGAACCTTAAAAATATAATTTTTTTAAATATTCATATTTCCTAATAAAGTGCAAAAAGTTTTTATCTAGGTAGATCCGAAGAAACATAAAGCAAATAAAAACAAATAATAAAATATAATTTGTCCATTTGTCAATGTCAAACGAAAGACATATTTATGCACAATACATATTTTCCTGAAAATTAAAACATACTGTATTCATAGTTAATTTACAATCCATCCTCTGTACAGTATCCTCAACTGTATAATGATCTGAAAAACAAGTTACGCAAATAGTAAAATTCAGAAACTCGATCAAAACTTCTCTGATTGTAAGTAAAATCAATGAAAAATCCAAGTTCCCCAATTTTAATCTGTAGTTCCTAGCTCGTTAGGATGAATTAGATGCAACTAGCAAAGTCGGGAAAAAATTGCCGAAAAGTATCCAGAGTTAGGCAAGTCAGTAGCTTATGCCCACGGTTAAAACTGCCTAACCTTAGTCCGGACCGATATTTCAATAGATTTTATTAAAAATCCAAACAACCAAAAAAACGATGTTCTCCAGCGCATAAGATGTTATTTTACGTGATGACATTTCCGGACACAAGACATTGTGGTTTTATAAACCTAAAGACAAAAATGTCCCGGCACCAAGGGCGTGAAGATTTCAGCTGTCTTCAAATGTCAAAGTTGAGATTGCACAATGTATAATGTCATAGAAAATGACCATTGTTTATTGTTACTACAATTTATCTTAAAGTACATGATAATAAAGTATCTAAGAAAATTCATTGATTTAGCTCATAAGAAAAACACATTGTATTGTCATAATACTGGTGTTAATTTAGGCTTGGAGGAATTTGAAATTGGTATCATTTGCTGTCTATAAGCCAAAATGGATTTGTTATTTTAAGGGAGGCAAGTATGTGTTACTAGAACTATTGCAGTAAGGATTTGTCTACCTTTTGAAAATTAAACCATTAGGCCATTTGTATTCAAAAGTGACTACCAAAATCATATCTCGATGACATCATGTAATCATAAATAAGATTTAGCAGAAATTGAGAGGAACCACATTTATAAATATGTGGACCAAATTTATATCACATGATTATCAACATATTTATTACATGCCTACTGATCAAAACTTTTTCTGTTCACGGTATGGAAACCGGAATTGATAGTAATGATGTGAATGCGCTCCCTTTAGTTCAAAATTTTTAAAGATTGAAAGAGACACATTTTAACAATCATTTAATTTTCATTGATTCTAACTCTAACTTCACGCCGTGGTGCAAAGAAGAGTTCAAGAATCTCATTTGATTTTGTGAGCCAGGAATCTCACCGATAGTAACTGCTGATATCTCAGCCATTACCATCTGTCAAATTGCGTGCCTTCAGGTGAAAATCTGCATGACATCCTTAAATGTCTGATATCCCAGGTCTTTTGTGCTCCTCAATTTTGGTGGCCCAAGATGGTGACCTGAGTCAGCTACCTATAATGGACAACATACCAGTAATGGGCGAACAATGGATCCATCCGAGTGCGCACTCAGATTCTTGAATTTTCACCCACACATGGCTAACACAGCGATCGGTACCAACACCATATTCCTGGGGTTACTGGGTTCTCTTACCGGACGACTGTTATCAGTCTTCCCTTTTGATTTGTACTTTTATATAATTTATGTGTTAAATTGTTTAAGAGAACTTTGACCCAGTGACTGGCACCTGGGAATTACTTCAATGAGATTTTAATGGTAACTCAATAAAAAAGATTTACTTGCACCTCCAGCCTGACATTCTGGGTCATTCACGTTTTAAGATCAACTCAATAACAGATTCTGCCGGCTGCATGCTTCTCCCTATTTAATAGTCTCTCCAAGTGACTGGTATTGGAGGACTAATTTTACCCTGAGTATGGCTGCATCATACGATGACTAACGCAAATAGGCGATGTGAGGGCCCCTCCCACTCAACATCTCGTGATAAATTAAGCACTGGCCCGGGCCAGACGCCCGGACGCTGCACTATCACTCAACCTGTGGTATTGTATTTACAAATTTGAAGACAGATATCGAAAATCTCCAGCAGTGTATAGTTATCTGCTATGGTACTTCGTTTGGAAAGATTGTGGTGTGGCTAAACCATGAGCTGTTGGTAATACCTTACTCTTAAAAGATCCAAGACTATTAGCTACAAGCTGGCTCTTTGTTATCCTGGCATGTGGGCACATTTTAACCACCTGATCCCCACATCCACAACGATAACAGCGCTTGTCTTGTTTGGATTTTGATATTTTAAGAGCCATAGAATATAGCATGCTCTTAGATGATCTTAAGCCTGATCAATGTTTGCTTGTGTGTCCAGCTTTATCACAATGATAGCATGGCCTGTCTTCCATGACACGCACATGTGCCTGCCAAGTAACACATCTCTCGGACTTATACAACACATTTACTCCCACAGGACGTAATTGTGACTTTGTTGGAGGAGTTTGTGCAACTACTGCCTCCAGTATCAGAGATGCCATGATAACATTCACTTTCCTGGCACATTTGTTTCCTACGTGTGCCTTTTTGGGAAACGCTCACGTGAGCCATTTCTTCATTAGAACTTTCAGATGGGCATTTGCATTTTGTAGATTTGTTAGACCTTTTGTGCTTTTTGGAATCTGTTTGTTCTTGAGGGACTTGTTTGGGTGGTGTTGACGATGTAAAGTTGTCATCAGGGTGCATGGCATAATGAATCTCGAGAAGTTCAGCTGCACAATCAACGTTGATTACTTCATGACGGAGTTCCAAGTAATGGCGTGCACCAGGACAGATCATTGCCTTCAATTGCTCCAGCATGAGCAACTCTTTAGTTTTCTTGAAATCGTGAATAACATCCGCTGCTAATAACCATCTTCTGAGAGATCTACGTTGGAATCGAGTTTATTCCCTTGTTGATTTTTGGGGATCCCACTCGCATTTTCTGAATATTAGCCTGTATTATTAAGCTGTTAAAGAATATTCTCTGAGGACTGTTGACTTCAAGATTTCATTATCATCACAATCAATTGGCGATAATTTGCTTACAGCGTCGAGCCCTCTGTCAGGTAGAACCATATTGACAAGGGCCGACCAGAATTTAATCAGCCAACTATAAAATCTTGCTGACGATTCAAATCATTCAAAGAATACATCCACGTTATCCTCGTCGAACATAGGCATCAAACAACATTCCTTTCTAACGGAAAAAATAGGTCTAGCGCTGGACTGTCTATCATAGTCCAACTTCACATGCTCCAAGTCTGTCTGCGCTATCTTGTACCGCATTATGAAATGATCTGACTCAGTCATATCAATGCGGTCAACATCTTGATGGTCCACTGTGCTTTCCACTGGGTTTTTTACATGGACTTTTTAACTCTCTCTTAACAGGACCCAACGACGTGTTATGTGTTTCAGGGGTAAAATTATTTTCTGGAATTTTTCCAGACTCAGTCATGTCAGCATTAGAAGCCTGACCGAATATATCCTGATCTGGATTTCCATTAATGACCCCTGCCTGTCTTAACTTCGATATAATTAAGTCCACCAGTTTGTTTTGGTCTGCATCAGTGGGAGTCTTTATGTTGTAATACACGCAAATGCAATCTAAAAGCTTCATCTCATGGACTCGCAAACTCTTGCTGAATTTATCCATGTTATTCATTTCAAGAGAATGCTTTTTGACTGATTTTTTAAATTAAATTTTTTTGTAATTTGATGAAACAATTACAAGAGTTACTCAAAGTTGATTACGTATTTTCATAGTTGAATGCTGGCCCGTACTTGGTAATGAGTTCAGAAATATTGAAAACTCAAGCCGCATTCACTGTGTTGAAATAGAACTTGTACACGTTACCCATATATTAATGACCTGTGATGAACAAAAAAGCTGCAAAATAGTTAATATAACACAACAGATTTAACCCCTCTGAGCTATACGTCTATAGCTCAAGAATTCCTATACTACCATAAAAACTGGGTCATAGCATTTCAATATTCAAAATATTGCCATTAATAGTTCAGAATTTTATAGATTTTTAACCATGTTACACTCCGTGCGTGATTATCCTATTAACAGCCTCAATCACACATACCGCAGGTGATGGGTAACAAGTGTTAAGATATTGGACTTTGAACAGACACGTTAGTGTGTGATTACATGAGTACGCGTTCAACTCAACAAATACAGTGGAATATTCCAGGCAATGTTTTAGAACTTGTATGTAAACAACGCTCAGCCTATTTCCAACTGTTTGTAACCAATTACCGCCGGAATGAAGGAAATTTAAATTTCCCTTTCTCCGAGATCTAACAATACGCACCATTCTATTACTTCTGATATACAGCTGGCCCTGACAGCTGGCTCTAGGACTATAGACTTAGAAAGCTTTACCGACTCCTTGGAACCGGGTACTCGGCCCCCAACTGCCGAGTACCCATCTACCATAGAGCTCATATTGTTTGCATAGCCACCGAACAAGGGAAACCCATGGCTTGCCTCCGTGGGGATGGGACGCTGGGCCCGTAATAGAATGGTGAGTATTGTTAGATCTCGGAGAAAGGGAAATTGAAATTTCCTTCATTCTCCTTCGATCAATACTCACTATTCTATTACTTCTGATATACATCAGATTTCGCCAGTAACCTGGTGGGAAGGGGCAAGCCATAACTGCTACTTTTGCCCCTTGGAGAAAGAGCTAGACTTAAACTTGACTAATGGAGACCTAAAAGGACCATCAAGTTAACGGAACCGAATCACATTCACATCACTGCCCCCCCCCCCCCCCCTTCTCCTAAGAAAAGGGAGAGAACTCACGAACATGTATCTCGCCTGAAACACAAATATGCCAAGAGGGTTAACTGCTCTTTGCACATACAAATGTATTAGCCTGGGAATGAGCATGAATATATAAGATGAATGAACATGATAGATAGACATAATACAAAAACTCTCAATCTTGAATTACCTCATGATAAATGGATTCCAGAAGTAGCGCCTCCAACCATTCACTTGTCCGGCCATCAGTGACACAATCTGGTTGCCATCCTCTCACTCGACCATGTCTGCTTCTTAATTCTTTCTTACAAAAGTCAAAAAAGGGAGAAGAGCAGTGTTGTCGCTTAACTATCATTTCAAAACAGCTAAAGCGAGTGGATTGGCTGAATCTGACATATCCCTCATATAGTAATCCGTGAATGAGGACTCATGGTGCCATTGTGCAACGGCCATGATGTCCTCTAATGGAATACCATTGTAAAGGGCGGTCTAGGCGGCTATTCCTCTAACATCGTGTGCCCTTGTGCATTGCACCTGGTGCCCAGTCGCCATCTCATGGGTAGTCTGAATGCATTCGACTACCCAACGAGAGATAGAATCCATGGATGCAGCGCCATATGGCTTCTTATGGCAGATCCACAGATGTCTATCGTTCGACCGTAACGAGTCTGTCCGTTTTCTGTACTTAGTCAAAGCACGGACCGGGCACCAGACATTGGCATCACGATCAAACCTTGTTAGTTTCGGCATAATGATCGGTTTGCCGGGATATCTCAAAGATTGATTCTTTGACATAAACTCTGCTCTTGGCAGAAGATGCAGACCCTCTCTGAAGACAATAAATCGGTCCCTCTCTGCTGAAAGTGCATGGATCTCACTGCGCCTTCTAGCTGAGGAAGCTGCCAATAGAAAGACCACCTTTAGAGTCAAATGCTTTAGACTAGCCGAACGCAACGGTTCGAAAGGGTGCTTGGCCAGTACATTAAGCACTAAAGATAGACTCCAGGCTGGAATGACTACCGGTTGTCTCGGTCGGAGATTGCTCATTCCCTTCACCATCACATTTAACTGGGCCACCTCTGGACTATCCCTGTTGGCTAGACAAGGGATAACTGATGCCAAAGCTGACTTGTATCCAGCAATTGTGACGGGAGCTAGTCCTGAAAAGAACAGCTCACAGAGAAAGTCTGCTATTTGCTGAATAATGGATTGAAAGGTATCAATACCATTTTCTTCGCACCAGTCTGCAAATCTGTTAACCTTGTTGTTATATGACTTGAAGGTTGACCTCCTTCTCGCAGCTGCGATGAAATCAGTAGCTTGTCGAGAAAAGCCTTCCGACGTGGAACGTTGTTTGATAACATCCACACAGTCAATTTGAACATTTCGGGACGCTCGTGTAGGAAGCGTCCCTTGGCCTGGGAGATTATGTTCGGAATCTCGGGTAACTGCACTGGGTTTTCCACCAGCAGATCTAGAATATCCGTGAACCACGCCCTGCTGGGCCAAAACGGCGCTATTAGCAGGACCAGGCACGGTTCCTCCCTGATCTTCACCAATACCTTCGGCAGAAGAATGGTGGGTGGGTACGCGTAAGCATGCATCCCTTTCCAGCTTATCTCCAGAGCGTCTGTATCGGCGGCATTTGGATCTGGAATCGGCGAGACATAAGTCATGATTTGAGCATTTTCCCTTGTGGCGAACAAGTCCACGTTGGATTTGCCCCAATGCTCGAAGATCCTTCGTAGAACTGGAGGGTTGAGGGACCATTCTGTTGGCAGAATTCTCTGTCTGCGAGACAAAGCATCCGCTAGAATGTTCAATCGCCCAGGAATGTGAGTTGCTTTCAAAACAACTGAGTAATTCCTGCACCATTTAATCAAGTGCCACACTTTGAGACACAGTGTGGGTGACTTGGTCCCGCCTTGGCGATTTATGTATGATACTACCGTCGAATTGTCCGACTGTATCATTATCACCTTGCCCCTGATCATTGGAAGAAACTCTTCCAATGCCAGTTCCACTGCCATCATTTCCAACAGATTGATATACAGCTGGCTCTCCTGGAGAGTCCATGTGCTCGAGACCTGGTGTTCTCCCAGGCAGGCCCCCGCCCCTCCAGCGATGCATCTGTGTACACGGACAGCTGGGGGTGGGGTAGGTGCAGCGAAACTCCTACTAGGTGACTCTGACACTTTTTCCACCATACAAGATGTGATATTATTGGCTCCAAAACTGGCACCAGTTTTGACAGGAGTTCTGTTCTCTGCAGCACCCCATGTCTGACCGCCAGACGAGGCGAGATAGGTGAGTACCACGCCTGGCCCGGCACACCCATCACCGTGTTGGTTGGTGTCAAACCAACCATCACAGGACTGGTGCCCGGTACCAGATTGGCCTCAACCACAGGCGGAGCCGCTGCCCTGGCTTGCGCCAAGCCAGACAGATGGAGGACGGTTCCGTCCAGGACGGAATCGACCTCCATATTCTCCACCCGTGGCATCACAGGCTGCAGCAACCTCTCCTCCTCGGCCTCCTCATCTTCAGACCCCGAAGAGTCGTCACTAGACGAGGAAACCGTGGAGCCGTCCTCGCGGATGGCTCCCATGCCTGATGGACCGGCCACCGCTACTGGACCACCCAGAGGTGGCCGCAGAGAGACAGAACCCATCAGGCTGGAGCCCGACGGGACTGCCAGTAGGCCGTACGAGATGGCTCCCTTGGTGACCAGTCCAGAACCCTGTCCAAGGACAGGGTCCGAACCAAGCATGGGAAGAGACTGCCCTACAACTTTCGGCAGCAGGGACGACACCAGCGTGGGAAGAATGCTATGCAGAAAGCCCTGCATAGCCGGACCAAACCACGCCGGCGGTGCCATCTCCGCCACCTCCAGCTGTAGACGTGGAGCACCCCCAAGGGCTGAAACGGATGCTCGATGATTTAATTTCGGTCCGCCTGACCCCGCGTCAGACCCAGCCAAGTCCTTCTGGGCAAGGAACTTCATCATCATATCAACCGACTACAGTGCACATATATTACAGCTATTGTCAAGGTTACATAACGTACACCAAAAGCAGACATGGTCCTTAAACAGGACCCGGACGAACTTGTGGCACTCGTCACATGATGGCGGGGCTGGCTTGGCCTATAAATAAGCACAAACCTACAATAAGCAAGCGGAACGAGACAAAGATGGAAGGCAGACAATTAATTTTCAAACATATTGACCATAAATTAACTGTAACCCTCCCACACCTCACCCCGCAACGTTACAGCAAAAATCGTATTGATTATGATGACAAGAATGAAGCGGGCATTAATATACCCATAAACTGATCCTCAAGGATGTATCACGGAACCAGGAATCATATCGCATAGCATTGTGGGCATATTTACCAATAAATATTAATTATACTCCTAACGAAAGCCAAAACGATATGTGAAGAAACAACAAAATGTAACAAACTGCTGTAGCACACAGTAAAACCGCAGACCACACATCTTAATAAAGAATTTTGAAACCACCGATTGTTGCAAACAAATCGTGATAACACGCAAAACTTGAAAATTCCAAAGTTTTCTGGTACCATTTTAGTACGCAGCACCTAGAATAAGATGCACGAATTAATGAGAAATTTTCTTCACAAACATCCGAGCAACACGGGTGTGACGTCACCCGCTCGGATCTTACGGAGAACGACGTCAGCCGATATTCGTGTTAAAAATACTGTAGCAAACACCTATTTTCATATCTGCCGATCGCCTGTTGGGGTTTAAAGAAGGCGATCATCCGGCATATTTCGTTGTTAACACACGTCCCAGATTCTTAGGGGTTAGAAATTGGAACATGCGACACAGACGAAATTTTAGAGAGCTAAGTTTTTTAACTATGGAATAATAAGGAGATATACAACCTGGTTATCATCGGCGGTATCCATATTAATCCAAATATCCTTGTAGAAACGCACTAGCTATCACAATAACCACAGACAAAAAGACTTAGATTTAACTCTTAAGATCTTTCCAACTGCAAAAAGCATGTATTTCTCTTGTTGCTATGCAAACAAGAATGAGCTCTATAGTAGACGGGTACTCGGCAGTTGGGAGCTGAGTACCCGGTTCCAAGGAGTCGGTAAAGCTTTCTAAGTCTATAGTCCTAGAGCCAGCTGTCAGGGCCAGCTGTATATCAGAAGTAATAGAATGGTGAGTATTGATCGAAGGAGAATTGGTAAACTAATTTTAATTATAATATATAAATATAAATATATATTATGGATGTAACTGATTTGGAAACAGGTATACTGATATATAGCGCTAGCCTGTATTTGCGTGGCCACTTGATCGGTCATGCATATATGTGCTTGTGTCTAGAATTGCCCATAGGCGCGGCCATTTTGCGCAAGGGATTGTGGTCTCCAACCGCTAATTAGAGAGAGGGAGATTTCGTGCGTCTTTATTTTTAGATTGTAACCATAGATTTAGGGTATATATTGGCTAGATCGCTCATTCGCATACGCTCACTATGGGGGCTGGCGGACTGACTGACTGCCATCTGAGGTAGACGATTAGCTGTGTATATAGCCTTCAAAAGTAAGTAAATCTTTTATTGGTAATTGGAATAGAAATTCTGCCTAAATAGCATGCAAAATACGGAACTACAAAACTACGGTAACAAAGAAATTGGGGAAATACGGTAATACGGAGAGACGTTAGGAATTACAGACATGTGTTAAAACCTAACTCATACATTGCTGAAATTCCACATATTTCTGTACATATAAATATATGATAACTTCTATTCATTTTGGAAACTGCTGCCGTAAGCTGTTTCTGCACACGTGTAGACAACTTTCAGCATTATTGCTAACATAATCTACACAAATCTTTCTTGTACTTGCCGTGAAACAACTAGGCCTTTGAAACCAGCAAGATAATGGTTAAAGCGAGTTTTTCAATATCTCAGTTTCCTCGAAACCTGATACCGTTTGGTATAGAAGACCTCAAAAATAAATTTACACGTTTTTAAAACAAGGTAGAATTTATCTTTTTCTTTGTTAATATAGTAAATTATATACATGTATGAGCTGTACTGTAAAACCGCCGAATCGATGATACAGAACATCTAAAAAATAAAATAACATGTTTGCAAAACAAGACAGAATTTCAGTTTTTGTTTTGTGGGTATATTAACTTATTTATGAGCTGTAAAACGTAGCCTAAGCGTTCGAATCACTGGTAATAAGTGAGCACATATTTTAGCAAGAGCGGTTAAATATTGTAGGTAAGCTGATAAATATTTTGAAACTAAGTTGAGTGGATGCTGTTGCTGCTTACGGCAGCAACAGCAACCAGTCAAATTAGTTTCTAAATATTAAACAGCATGTTTATTAAATAGCAAAAACATACAATTCTTACAACATGTTGGACTATTAAGAGGTAAAGACAGGCCAAATACAAGCATTTATGACGTAATGGTTATGATGTCAGCATGCATGTCACTTAGTTGGTTATGACGTCACATGACGTTATATAATAGATTGATAAACTTGAAACGGTCCATTGAAGATGGACTACACGTTGTTGTAAGAATTGCATGTCTACTATTTAATACATATTCTGTTGACTATTTTGAAACTAATTTTACTGGGCGCTGTTGCTGCCATAGGCAGCAACAGCACCCACTTAAATTAGTTTCAAAATATTCAACGGGTTACCTGTATAGATTTCAGGAAATTGATAGTTATGGCATCCATGGATCGATCGATCCCAACACTGCAAAGTGTGGGTGGAGCTTAGCTAGAGGTGGGCGGGGCATAGCTAAAACTGGTCCATTGACTATAGGTGCTGCCATTTTGCGCAAGGGAGTGTGAGCAATGTGAAGTTGCATGCCAGGAGGGGACAGTTTTTGATAATTTACCACTGGAATGACTCTCGAGACAGTCATTCCAGATTCCAGTGGCAAATCTGCAAAAAACAGCCTTCTCTTGGCCTGCAAATGGACACTCAATCTCTAAATATTTTAACAATCTTTACCAAATTTAGACAGTAAATGTTTAATATATTATGACGACAATACCAGGTACTGTGTCTGTTTCATTTTCCCCTTATGGATTATAGCATAAAACACTAGGCTGAACACTCCATACATTTCCATTGTTATGTCTTGTAGAGCGTCGGGGCAATGATTTTAATATCGTGGACACATTTTACTAGTCACGATATGTGTGGTAAATTTTCAAAGTAAAACATGTATAATAATATTGTAGAGCGTGAAAAAGTAGACAAAATTCGCTAAAAATAATGTATGTATGAATTTCATTAGTAATTTATTGTCCTTAATCCTTCACTGGGAAAAGGGCTATGCATGCAATTATTTAGCACTATGGATAGATAACTGATGTTCTGAATTTCCAGTCAAAACGGCTGTCAATAACATTGTAGCAGGTGGTTTAGATACAGAAATCAACAGAAAGGGTATGAATGTGCTAAGTTAGTAATGCCTGCAATGTGTTCAGTCCAAAAATTCCACCCATATGGTTAGATATGTATTTGAATATGCTAATGAAGTATTGAGTTAAAAAATGTTTTCCATGAAGTAATCTAATTCGTTGTACACAATTTCATACTGAAAACTAGCTGAAATTTTAGCCAATTCACATTCTTCACTGCCCTATTTTCTGTAGGTTATGCTCGGCCCCAGATTTTAATCCCCATAGACTTGAGTTTGATTATGCTAGCTATATAAAAAGATTTCAAGATGAAGTAATTTCATAGTATACACATTCATACTGAAAATTTGTGAAAATTGTATCTGATTCATGCTTTTCAGTGCCCTACTGTCTGTAATATATTCGGTCCCAGTATTTCAGACACATAATATTGCTAATTCAAAAGAAATTCTACAGCGAAGTAATTTGTCAGATCCACGGTTTTCAGTATGCTACTGTCTGCAATAGATTCTGTCCCAGAATTCCACTGATGTGTTTAGATAGGTATATAAATGCACTTTTAAAATGTCGAGTTTAAAAATAGTCTACCATAAAGTAATCTCGCAATATGTAATTTAGTTATCAGATGTCAATAATTTACTATTTTAAGTACCAATATCCGCATAATCTGTTTTCACTCTGCTTTCAAACATGTTTACATATAGAACTCTTTAAAGTGTTGTACGGAATATTGCACAATTCTACCACCAAGAAATTTCATAGTATGTAGTTATATAATCGACATATGCCATGATTGTAAGATAGTTGGTTCACATTCATCACATTCACCACATTCCGATAGCTGTTGATATGTCCTGGCATATTGCATGTAATAACTTCGACCTCAAAATGACAGCCATATGTTTACATATGTATATGAATACGTTAATGAAGTATTGAGTTTAAAAGATTTTTACCATGAAGTAATTTCGTAGTACACAATTTAATCCAAAAGCTCCTAAGGCAGTTCTAGACAAATTCGATGCCTGCCACCGCAAACACCTATGTACCATCATTGGGCACCGATGGCCAGACAGCATAATTTCCACAGATGCACTATACAAGATGTGGAATACGTCACCGCTGTCTGTAAAAGTCACCCAGCAAAGATGGTCCATGTTTGGCCATGTGCTATGGATGCCAAAAGAGACACGTGCACAGAGAGCCTTCGAATTCGCCCTACTCGGAACCAGCAAATACAAAGCCAGGAGATGACGCCACTGCATAAATCTGCTAAGTGTGCTACGAGGTGACCTCAAGAAAGCAGGAATTGGTACACCCAAAGAAACAATGGACTTGAGGAAGCTAAGGACTTCAGTTGAGGACAAGACACATTGGGTAAAAGCGAAGAAGAACCGATTGCAGCTGTAGGATGTTTCTGCTACTACAGCCACAGAATACAGTAATCATACATAATAGATTGTGTGTGAAATCACACTGATCTGTGCTGCACCCAAAATATTAATATATGTATATATTGCATTATAAATAGATGTGCGGAAAGCCACCATGGTCTATATTGTACCAATAGTATTCTATTACAAGTCAATTATGTGTGGAATCACATCAGTCTATATTATACCACATACAATGCTACAGGTATATATTATCACTATTAGGCAGTGGGTCGATCAACACCAGTCTCTTCGTTTGACCAGACTAAAACTTACCCTAACTTGCACTACATACACTATGAAAAATGATGACTGTATATAATACAAAATTTCCTCTCAGCTGTAAACAATATGATATCATATCATTGCTAGCTATATTCATAATGAAATCAAATTCTACAATGAAATAGTGCCATAGTCTGCAATTCCATACCAAGAATTGGCTTAAATTTTGACAGATCAGTGATTTTCAGTACCATACTGTCTGCAATAGGTTAGGCCCCTATTCAGTTCTAAATTCATACATATGGTCAGATCGGTATATGAATACGCTAATAAAGTATCAAACTTAAAAATGTCTACCATGAAGTAATTTCATAGTATGCAATTCCATGGCAAAGATTTGCACAAGTTTTGGCAGATCCATGGTTTTCGGTAGCCTACTGTCTGTAATAGGTTCGTCCCCAAAATGTCTGATAGATATAAGAATAAGCTAATAAAATACTGATTTTTTAAAATTCCACCATAAAATAATTTTATAATACACAACTTAGTAACGACCAAAAGTTGTCAGATGCTAATAATTTACGCACCGATATCTATGTACTCTGTTTGTAACCACTTTTCGAACATCTAGCCATACAGAACTCAAAATATATTATTATATACCAGTGCTGTACGAAATATTGCACGATTCTAATATCAAATAATATCATAATTCCCAAGTATGTCCATGGGGTTAATTATTCGCAATATGTCCCCATTGAAAGATAGTTGGTTCACATTAGCCACAATCAGATAGATGTCAGTATGTCCTGGCATATCACTTGTAATAGGTTCGGCTCCAGAATTTCACCCATATGTTTAACTAGATATATATGAATGCGCTAACAAAGTATAGAATTTTAACATTTTCTACAATGGAGTAATTTTCGAAACATGCAATTTAGTCACAACTTACAGTTTTCAAATGGTAACAATTTACTATATATTCTATATCAGAATCTCTGTACTCGGTTTATAACCACTTTCGAACATAATACCATCTAGAACTCACTAGATATTGCATGATTATATTATCAAATATTTCTTGTAATAATGTGAAAATCTTTCTATATGTCCTATAATTTAGCTCTGGATAGAATCTGAATTATCAAACAAACACATATCATCAACAAGATGGATGGAAGGATGGCCGGATGGCCCAAAAATATAATCTGCTTCTTCCAATAGCCCATAGCTAATCCTATCCAAGGCTGATGTCATTACAGCCATCTTAAACATATGACACTACCAAGAAACTATCATTATCACGATCGCAATCACCATCAGCACTACATGGCACAGGTACGAAACTGTAAATGATAGTAAGAACCAATGTCACATTGAATCTTAATATAACAAGATAAACACACTTCTCTCTGTCCTGCAAATATGTTGTCAATTTATCACATTGTCTAATGGCTATGTCTTTATGGTACATTGACTTTAACTCGAATCCCATGTCTTCTTATTGTGTATAGTGACCGTACCAATTATACATGTATAATTTATTTTGTGTTCTATGTAAGGGCCGAAGGTCTAGATATAGTCACTGTCTTTGGTGCAGAACCTGTTGTGCTACTGCAAATTGTATATTATATATAAAATGAATTTGAAGCTCAACTTGAATTATAATAATCTCCGGCCACGCTATTTACCATTGATGCCTTGCATCAATATGTGTACTTGTTCCTAAAAGTGATTGTAAAACTGTCCGTTGCGCGCGGTAGAGAAAAAGTTAAATAATAGTCTAGCCTGATTTCAGTTTTGACAGCTACTGCCTTTGATTGACAGTTGATAAATCATTCGAAATAAGAACGCGATTAACAGCTTTGGAGAACTTTACGCTAAAGTTTGATTGACAGCGCAGAATATTTGGCAATCAAGCTCCACAGAAATTAAACGCGTGTTACTATTATTGTTTGTTTACTACGCAATCGTAGTACTAGTAGCGCGCTACAGATTCGTTTGTTGAGACACGTGTTGTATTACGGAAGACCACATAAATATCCATACACGTCAATGAAAATTCTATCAGAAAACTGCTGTCTTATATCTGAAAATCTTAGTGACTGTAAAAAAACCGAAATAAATTTGATTAACGACAACACATTTTTCGTTGGACAAAATCTTTGCGCACGATAGTTAAAGCATTAAGCTTGTCCCCTCGATGACTTGATTAAAATACATGTGACGGCCTGTCAGACGAGATTTGCCTACGCGCGTGCCACAACGATATAAATAATTATGCTTGGTTAATCCATTTTAACCCCTTTATCGCTTTATCGACGCGAATATGATTACATTTTTAACTGGTTTAATCAACAGATTTACGGAAGAAAAACAGTTTTCAAAATTAGTATCTGCAAGAGGAATTTAACCTGATAATAAATGCTGAACATTGAATAGATTAATTTTATTTATTCCACCATTTGTCTGACATATCAGCATTATGAATGGTTAACCCTTTTATTCGAAGGAAAGCTGATAGGATCGATTTGATGTAAATTCCAACACTTCCTTATCTTGGCTCGATTTGTGGAAGAGTGATTTGCATTAGCATTTGAACTTTAACCTTTTGATTCAAAAGATGGGTGTAATTAAGAAGAAGTAAACAAAGACAGATTTGAAGAATTAATATTCATTCATTCTTGCTTGCTTTCTGCAATTTGTTATGTAATTAAAACAGTACTGCACGGTTGAAATAACTGTTATAATTAATGTATTATATGGTTCTATTGAACCAGGGTTTCAGAATCTATAACTGCTGAATTCCTCTATCGATGTTATCTTACGTTGAATATTCGTAAACTAATTTGTACGAAACAAGAACCCTATGCTGACGAAGTCACCTCTAGATAGAAACGACCATTATCAATCCATATTGGACTGATCCTGGCTGCTCCAATCTCTGTTCTTTCTTTGTGTTTTGATATCAATCACATCAAATCGATGTCACCTTTATCAATCCTCAAAGAGTATCACAAATGATTTAGTTCACTTCAGAAATCATAAATGCTCTTAATTAATGGAAGGTGAGATCCGGGTACATCCCCGTAATCCAAGTTGAAAATGACCCCTATTCGATCTGGTCCATGTAGACCATTATCAACTACTGAATCACTTAGAACCTGGGATGGATATGGACCATTGGATAATCTCTTGACTTTATGGTAGCATGTATGATTGTATGTCAATTAGAACTTAGGCTTAATGGTTCTTGGTTCGGAATCTAAATTTGAGATATCAACATAATTGACGTGATAATAATTATAGCGACAATCAATATAAAATTTATATATAATAAATCAATAATATACGACCTGAATGTATTATAGCTGTTATAAATACCCGATGGAAACAGTCATTTCTTTGTGGCTTGAAGACGAAAGGGTCCTGCTGACTAGGATGATCACAATGCGAATTCTGATATATGTGGGTGCATGCAGACGAACGCGCAACACAAATAATATAAACGATCGAAATTTATCCTGCGCTATAGATTGATCTGAAAGGTTGAATGTAACTGGCCACGAGCCGCCAGAAGCTAACGTCGTGATTGATATGCGAACGACCAGAAGCTGGCGATCTGGCCCACAACTATGTTAACCAGGAGCTGGATATCTGGTGACAGTTAACGATGACCAGGAGCTGGAGATCTGACTACGAGCAATGGCAACCAGGAGCTGGAGACCTGGATACAGATAATGGTACCAGGAGTCGGGGCGGGGGGGGGGGGGGGGGAGTAGGTGGAACCTGGCTATGGATAATGACACCAGGAGCTGCAGATCTGGCTACGGATGATATTACCAGGAGCTGGAGACCTGGCTACGGATGATATTACCAGTAGCTGGAGACCTGGCTACGGATGATATTACCAGGAGCTGGAGATCTGGTTACGGATGATAGTACCAGGACATATGCGATCGACGATTATGATGACCCAAAGTCATGGAGCGATTCCTGTATGAAGGTCCATATTGTGACAACAAGCCAAACGTTGTATTGACTAGAGAAACGTGAATTCTAAATGTTCAGAAGATTTCCTAACTGTTGATGGGCCCAAAAATTGAGATGGCGCCCATACCTATTTATGAATCTGTATGACGACTGCTTATATGGCTGATAAGCACACTTTGTTAAATAAACTTCACATTTGCAACTTCATTCTCACAGCTATGTCGGTGTATATGGCCGGCATAGAATTTTATACACGTGAAACGATGGTTGCCTACATCACAAACCCCGAATGCTCACCAAGGCGACGATCTTAACAAACGCACATAAAGCATCGTGATCCGTCTGGATCACGCGGATACAATACTACATGTTGATTTGTAACTCCTACATAATTGCTAAAATAATCAATAGAGATTCCATACATATTATAAATAATGAAATCTACATTGATTATAACCTAATCATAATAACCAATATAATTAGCTCAACTCTAACTGCTATAATTTTGTATAAGTGTAAATCTCGATTATAAATATCCCCTACGCTTTTATAATTGACATGAAGTAATTTATTTAATTAAATCGACAAGAAAGCGTGCAAAAACTGGATAACAATCTGTCTACCTATATTGTAGCGGACTTGGGAGTCCAAATATGTTGCGGGTGGCATAAGCTAACGTGTTTGTATGGAAATGCGATTGCTATGTATGATCTTACAATCATATGATAGCAACGGTCGTCACAGTCCCATTTAAGATCGCAGGTGGTTGTTAGCCCCAGGTATTGCACGGCTGATACACGTTTTAGAATATGACCATGTAGTTTGTGCAGTGTTGATTAGCGTAAGTTTGTTGATGATCGATAGAACACTGCACTTGGCAGATGAAATACCCACATGGCCATAATGGTTAGGTCGCTCTGGAGATCTTCAGTCCCTTTGGGAGATGTGATACAGAGATATGTTATCGTGTCATCCACAAAGAGACACATTCTTGATTTTAGTCTGGCTGGGAGATAGTTGATGTAGTAGAAGAACAAACAGGGTTCGAGAACAGAGACGTAAGGCACACCAGATTCGCGTTTCATAGGGTCAGATACCACTTCATCCACAACAACCGTTTATTGACAGTTTTAAACACAATTACCCATCCACGTATTAACATATCCACAAATGTGTAGTGTTTCAGCTTTAGGGGCAGTAAGTTGTGGCTAGAAGAACAAACAGGGTTCGAGAACAAAGCCGTAAGGCACACCAGATTCGCCTTCCATAGGGTCAGAATTTATCAGGTTGTCGAGGTTATCTCTTAAGAATGCAGTGTGGAATTGGTTGATAAGAATATTGGCCTTATCCACAGCATTCGTGTAAAGCCTACCGTCCAGTTTCAGTGAAGAGATCCCACCATGATCTTTGCACTTGTGTTTGAAATAGATCTAACACCATTTCATGTCAGGGAACGTTTAATTAGCCTCTTCACTAATAATATTCCTGATATACTCCCAGTAGGCTCGACATAGACGTTTTTGCACCATCCATTTCAGGTCATTCATATGCAGTTGTTGCTTCTCAAAATTCTTTCTTCTTGAACAACAGTCTGTGCTATATTTTCATGGTCTGAGATACCTGGCAGGATGCCCACATGAATGGCTTTCTCAGACAATTCACATTCAGGTCAAGAGTGTTAGTTACGCCAGTTGGTTCTTCAACCAGCGGGTTTAGGTCATGGTTGTGTATGAACTCCGTAAAGAGGTTATGTAGGTAAACATATTTGGTGTCTGGCTTGGGTACACCAGTCTCAGCCTAGCAAATTAAACTCACCACCGATAATGATGTTCGAATCTTTAGTTGCACACGTGCTGGTGATTGAGTTATCGAGATTGGCGAGGCTCTCTTCACCTGAGACTTTATTGCGATAGTACGAGCTCATATAGACTGTTGTTATAAATAAGTTTTACTGGACAATAGCAGATTATCCAGCATCTTTTGGATGTCCTTATGCATTAATATTCCATGTGAATCATAAATATGATAACTATATATTGCATGGTTAGTTTTTGTGCATTTTAACTAGCAAGGAGTAAGTGCATATTGTGTATGGTGTGGAAGATTTTCTGACTCTGGAACCGAGACTGACAAGTATTGGTTACCAGGCAAACGTGGCCTGAATGCAGTCTTAATTATCCAAATATGGAATTATTTGTAGGTGGTGCCCAGATGTATAAATCATGAGTTTTTTGTGTGTTTTTGTGTTTTTTGTGCTCTTCCCAAATTTACTATATACCAATTACCAGAACTGAACTGATGGAGCTGGTGAGTCACGCGACATGTTATTATGATAACTGCTCAGACTATGTGTCTATCTTCGCCAAGCTCATGATAAGACTTAATGGGCACATTCCCCCTATTCTTAAGCCAGTCCTGCTTAACAGACTTCACTGCGAAAAGGGTGACTTGATCAGCTATAATGAGGACCTGGACCATATGCTTTGGTCTTCAGTACTGGCAGATTGCTCTGGTTCCATTCAGATAGAGAGGGGGCATGCATGACGTTGTAGAACACAAACTGGGCAAGGTGACAAATGAGAAGTTCATGTGCATAGACATCGACAGCATGGTAACCTTCGAACAATGTGAAAATGAAAAAGTTAACAAGATGACACGAACAATTAGGATGATCCAGAGATGGGTTGTATACTTAAACAAATATAACTTCAACGGGCTGTACAAGGCAATGGTGCGACCTCACTTCGAGGATGTGAATGCAATATGTCACTCACTTAGGAAGACGACTTAGTCAGCAATGAAAATGTACAGAGAATGACCACTATCCTGACCCAGGGGTAGGACATGAGCTTATTGGGACTGAAGCTGTCGTCATTGATGCTTGGTAGGCACACATATGATATGATAGAGACATACAAGATGATAGTGGAATATATCGCAGCGTGGTCTGCCCACACACATGACTCATGCAGTACAGTACAGCCCAAGGACATGGTCTTAATATCTTCAAGTAGAGAGCGAATAGCAGATTCCGATGCAGCAACTATTGCATTGGGATTGCTGAACCATGTAACAGTTTGCATGAGGAAATCATGAAAGCCCCGGAATGAGGAAGCCATGAAAGCCAAGACAGTAAAAACCGTCCAAGCATGCTTAGACACACAATCGTAGAACCAGCCTGTGAAATATAACTTTAAATCACTGCTGGAAATAACTGTTTCGAGACACAATACAACACACAGTTTTGCTATAGGATATTCAAGATGAAAATCTTAACAATGCCTTAGTCAATGTGCAAAAATGTATCCTAACAATTATATGTATTCCACCCATACCCCAAGCCGCCATCTTTGTAAGTCTTCTTCATCATTTTCCTTAGCTATATCACATGATCTGGTGTATCTGATGCACTAGCACAAGTTGGTGTGAGAGAATGGAAGAGTTGCACTGAATGTCTGTTCAGCTAAAACATAGATCTACAGTACAGGCTAGAGTGTCATTGATGCGGCTCATCAAAAAACAAGCAGCACATGCACAACCTGAGTTCACATTATCGTTCAATTTCATAATCTCATGCCATCATGACATTGAGAAACAAAAGCTTTGCTAACATTCTATGCACATATATAAAACAATTCGACTTTGAACATGGATGTAAGTTGATACTGACATAGTCGCATGGATCAAGTGCTCACTCAATGCCACTACCAGTTCATGTACTATCCTTAGTATGAGGTACTTCATTACTACAGTGGAATCAGCCCTTCAGATGTTTTTTTAGAGAAGTTCATTGGCAAATCGTATCCATTTTCTGTTCTTCTTCTGATGGACACAAATTTAGCAACTTACCATTACACTATCTCTAAATGCTTGATATCTTTGGCTCTGAATGGTACCGAGGTAACTCTTGCAAAGTTGTGTAGCATAGCTCTTTGGGTTTCCCGGAGCATTGGTGCAAGATTTCTTTGCAGAACAACTAATGATTTAGATTAAATTATTATAAAGATTGATGACCAGATACTATTTATTGACTTTTCCTCTTTTACCATATGCATAGTAGTCTGAGTTCCTGGGAAAAATCCAGAAAACCATGGCGTGTAGCTGTCAGAATGGAAATGATATCAACGTAGTTAATGCTGAAACTATGTCAGATATCACACTGTGGACTTTTACATATAACTGAGGTAAGTCGCTGAGGTAAGGGATACTGGTAGCCTGTTTTCTGCTTTCTATTTCTCACAATTTTTAATAGGGAACGATCTGATCTAACAATCATTGCCAAAGGTCGTTCAATTAAAGTACCTGTCAAAATAGATTTACGGGCCATTACATTAAATGTTAGTATCATGGTCTTTATTTAAATTTCCCCATTCCTTTTATCTTTAAAATAATATTTATCATGAGAAAATGTGCTTAAATATATTTAAACTACATGCATACATACAGCAAATAAAAATATTGTTAAATGATACAAGGATGTAATTGACTTGTTAAATTCTTGTAGATATTGTGCATACAGGACCCCATAAAATGTGATATTTAAAAGGGTGTGGAGAAAACTACAACATTTTTAAATATCACATTTTTATTAATAAAGCTGTTGTCCTATACAAATAAAACATGACCAGTGGGTTTTATTTCACATCATTACATTCATTTTATATGAAAACGGCATGTACAAAGTTTGCTCGAACATCATATCGTGAATGCAACAATCGGTGTCCATAACAGATTACATGTAAACTTGTTACAAAAATAATTATTATAAAAGAAAACTAATAGATTTGTGGTAACTGCATGAAGAGCTAACTTATGGTTTCATTATTTATTAATACCAGTATAACCAGACCTGTCTTTAATAATGGAAGGCTCAGAATACCTTTGGTATATGTGTTATAATTACACATGTAACATACCATACAAATGTCTTGAACACTCCCTAGTTGCAATATTTATTTAGTGTGTGTTTTTCAGTTTATATTTTCATCCCAGCACAATGTTGTAGTTGAGCATTACGAGAAGCAGATACTACCAGAGTAGTATGGATTCATGGATGTATCACTTATTGATCATGCCAATTAGCCATAAAATATGTGTTTGTAAGATTGTACTCTTGCTTTCCAAGTGATACATTACTTAACCATTACGTTTTTTTGTCATTTTAATTAAATTTATATCAGTATAATTATTCAAGAAGCAATTATTTAAATCTGCCTCTGTAAGTGAAGTAATAGTTTCTCATTGTTTTAAGCTTTTGGTGTCCTTGTTACATTCGCAACACCATTAATTTGGCTACATTTATCATTATTATCAAAAAGTTTATCTTCTTAGTTAGATTTCTTTTTACATTTGTCTCTCGTTGCAACTAAAGGACTTCTTTAAACACAATTTATGTTGCATAAAACAACGATCATATCATGTCACATTTTGGTATCTCCATATCTGTCTGTATCTATAGTACCATATCGTCTCACCCGTCCGCCGCCCATCTGTCTAGTCGTCCGTCCATCCACCCATCTGTCCATTCATCCATCCAACTACCCATCCGCCTGCCTGCCCACCCAACCGACCACCCACCCAACCACCCACCCACCCGCCTGGTCACCCATCCATCCATCCAGCCATCCCTGTAAATGTTTTATGATTACTTACCTCCACATATTGCCTCGTGGAAACATCCTTTCTTAAATCCACATTCACTCTCTATTGTGTGGCACCGCACCCCAACTGGACATGGTCTTAGAGGGGCCTGAGTTGGAATAATAGCAACATTATCATAATCACAGTCACAATCCTGCTCCTCCTCCTCCTCCTCCTCCTCCAACTACTACTACTACTACTACTACTACTACTACTACTACTACTACTACTACTACTACTACTACTACTACTACTACTACTACTACTACTACTACTACTACTACTACTACTACTATAGAATTGGCAGGTTCAAAACCAACTCGAGTCGAAAAAAATCGAAAAAGCTAAAATTACATTCCAGATGATGAATGAGCTAAATCCTAGTGCCAGTGCGTTGTCAAAGACAGGGTTCATAGAACTAATGCTTGACAATAATAAAAACTACTACTACTACTACTACTACTACTACTACTACTACTACTACTACTACTACTACTACTACTACTTACTACTACTACTACTACTACTACTACTACTACTACTACTACTACTACTACTACTACTACTACTACTACTACTACTACTACTACTACTTACATCACATGAATTTGCTGCTGCTGCTGCTACTACTACTACTACTACTACTACTACTACTACTACTACTACTACTACTACTACTACTACTACTACTACTACTACCTTACTACTACTACTACTACTACTACTACTACTACTACTACTACTACTACTACTACTACTACTACTACTACTACTACTACTACTACTACTACTTACATCACATGGATTAGTGGCACAGTTGCATCTTGGACAGTTCTGATTCAGATATCCAAATGTACAATTGTTCTGAAAACATGTAGCTTCACACGGATAATCCCATGCAAAAGCTGAAAACAAAAATTATTATTATTATTATTATTATTATTATTATTATTAGTATTATTATTAACATCGCAGATTATTATAATTACTCAGGATCTTACTTCTTCTTCTTCTTCTTCCTCTTCTTCTTCTTCTTCTTCTTCTTCTTTCGCCACCTTTCTACTCCTACAATTTTCAGGCTAGCATCTCCAAACCTGGACAGATTTTTGGGCTAGATAGGATCTGTGTTGCTATTACCTTTTTTCTTGATAGGCCCTAGGGGTTTCGAGCTACACATCTTTCCGTGGGCACAAAGTCCCATAGAAAATGCATGGGGATTTTTATAATTGGTCTTTGAGCTGCGCCTACACCTAGAGTTTTGATCGGATCACTACCATACTTGGGTAGGATGTTATCATTGGGGTCCTAAAGATGTCTGTCCACCTAAAAGGTGACACTGACCTTTGACCTTTGACTGCTATTGCATGGAATATTCCCCATAGGGAAAGAATGGGGACTTTCAGTATTGTTCTTTGAACTACGATTACAGCTAGAGGTTCTATGGGATCTCTACCATACGTAGGTAGAATGTTACCCTTGGAGTCCTGAGTGTGTTGATTGATCTGGCAGTCACATGCCCGCAAGTGGAATGGCCGCACTTGGGAATCAAAATGACCAGTTTTCGTTTTCAGCAAAAATGAACTCCTCTTCATCAGAGAGGTCAATGGACATATTAGACGGTGCCCTGTAACATCCTTTCATTTTCCCACCAACCCCGGGTCACAGGCCCAGCTGGTATTGGTCCACTGGGCCTCAAAATTACCAGCTTTCGTTTTTTGCATAGATTACTCACCCATTTGCCCATACAAGCTGATTGAGATTGAGTGAAATAATAGGTTTTAGGACTAGCCACATATCTTTGCCAATTTCTCGGTTATTTGACCCCTCATGACTTTTTTCTTGATTTTCATGAAAACTTTACCAATTGTATATCACATATGCCGGATCCAATCGTGATGGTTTCGGAGTGACCCGACCTTGATTTTTATGAAAAATCTACCATAAGTATATCACGTATGCAGATCCAAGGCTTATGGTTTCGAAGTGATCCGAGCTCAAAGTCAAGGTCACTCCTTAGGCATCAATGTTATCAGTTTTCGGGTTTTTTCTGAAATGGTTTCCCATTAAGTATGCATATGTCCATTAGCCATATTGGATGATATTAGATGATCCTTAATGACCAGACATCGCAGAATTACAGTTACATCAGTAAACGTGTTCTAAGTTATTATTATTATTATTATTATTATTATTATTATTATTATTATTATTATTATTATTATTATGTGGCATCAGTGGTAGTCACTAATTGCCAAGAAGAGACATGATATGGCTGACTGAAATATTAAATCAACATAATTACAGTAATCATGTTTGACAACATGTGGGCAATTAAGATTAATTAGGCATATGTACACCTGAGTTGTTTTCGCGTTGCTATCATCAACTTTGTAGGCCCCTACCGCTCTTACGGCAATCTCGTGAGAACATTCACACTTTCAAGAAGATTACAACGATGTGTATCATTACGACTATTTAATTACCTGGCGTGACTGCTCGTGTAAAAAGTGAATCCGAACAATAATAAATGAGAGAGAGAGAGAAAGAGAGAGAGAGAGAGAGAGAGAGAGAGAGAGAGAGAGAGGAGAGAGAGAGAGAGGAGAGGAGAGGAGAGGAGAGGAGAGGAGAGAGAGGATGAGGGTGGGCGAAAGGGAGGTGGGGAGCGAGGGATGGCTGGAGGGAGGGAGTGAGGCAGGGAGGGAGGAAGGGATGCATGCCATAATCGGTATTTGTTTTATTCATTAATTTGTAAGGAATTTATAAATCTGGAAGAGATAGACCAATCAAAAGACATCATTTGTCGATATTTTCCTGCAGAAAATCGTGTTATTTGTTGTTAAACTTGAAACCAGTGCAATTGACACGATTTAGCTTTTGGGAAAATATTGTTATTTTTCTCCAACAATGAAACATTTATTAAATTATCTACCAGGCATGTCGAGAAAAAGAACTCCTACGATTTATTGATCTTTATCGCCAGCAGATTGGTGTTTAAATCTTTAAGACAAGAGATAGCGAATTATTTATGATGTAAGAAAGATTATGCTGAATGTTTTGATTTGACAAGGAGTTGCACCAACTTACAGTCAAATTAATTTCAAAACAGTTAGAGAGAGAGAGAGAGAGAGAGAGAGAGAGAGAGAGGGGGGGGGGGTAGGGGAGGGAGGGAGGGAGAGAGGGAGAGAGAGAGAGAGAGACTTTTGCGACTGGTGTTCTCCAATAAGCACTAACCAACAATCCGTTAACAAATTGCAAGAAAAACACTTTAACAGAATTTATTCCCATCTTGTATTTAGAATTGCGCCAAAAGACGTAAATTTATTTCTGCAATTAAAAAAATTGGACTGATTCAAAGGTGTGCCCATGGAGGCCATGCCCCACATCCAGCCCACTTGTAAGATAATTTGATATTCCAAAATGGTCTGTGGGTGTGGAATTTTTAGAGTGACAGTCTTCCACCACTCCCAGCACATGCAGAGCTATAGCTAAGTTAACGACATAAATGCAGAAAGGTATATAGTCTTTGCGCTGGAGGCACACACCTTGTACCCCCACTAACTGAGTAAAGTATATTTTTCTAAGAGCTTTAAATATCTTCTTTAGGAATATGTATGTTAACATGTAATAAACTGGGAATATACATGGTTTTTGATGCTTTAAAATTACTCATATGACCAACAGGGAATCCAACTATATTAAGGGGTAGGGGTATCAAAATGGCCATCGCGTCCGATAGACTCATAGTAGACTAGCAAATGACCAGTCAAAATGTTCCTCTAACAAAATATGACCAATGAGGTCTGCTTCTTAAAATTGGGCACCATACCATTGTTGTGACCGACGACGAAATATTGATAACAGAATATTTTTAGGCTAACATCTTTAAAAATGAGTATTAGATACGATCTGATAATTCTAAAACGTTGATGTTGATCTAGTTCATGTAATTTTGACAACTGACTGAATGCCAATTTTTTAAAATAGCTGAAAATGCACTTTTGGTACCCTGAGTAGTGAAATGAACATAACATCACATCTACATAACCTAGAGTAATGACAGACCACCCAAAATGTACATTATCGTGGCCTCCACAGTTTCATATATGTTATATGCCAATCAGGCGGGTAATTAAGTCAGTAGACGTCAAAAGGTAACCAATTTTGCCAGCTGCTTAAAATCTGGGAAATGTGCATTGCTGTGACCAACAAAGTGCTGAATATATATATACACCTGTGCAAAAGTTAAGCACCACCCTATTTTTACGCACATGCGAGGGTATATTCATGTGCTATGAAGAAAGCAATAGCATAAACAGTTATGTACCCATCCATCTTAGTGCAAGAGGTAATAATGCAACTAGAGGAATGCTGATTATGATGGTGGGGAAACACTGTATGTTTTTGTTTGAACTTGAAAACGAGGCCTGAATATGGTTACGTTGACACAACTGACAACTATTGCCCTACAGTTGACACACGTGGCTAGATTGTCATTAATGGTGTCTGAAAACGAAGTTTAACATCTGTGCACGAGTTTGAGACTGTCATTATTAATACCGGGTATATCCACCTTGTGCCTGGATGACGGCCTGGACACGACGTCTCATGCTGGTCACCGACCGACTGATACGCCATTGTGGTATTCGTTGCCATTCAAGATGGAGTGCGTCTGTTAATTCCTGTAGGTTCTGCACAGGAGGATCCCTCCTTCTCACCATGTTTCCCAGAATGTCCCAGATATGCTCAATAGGGTTCATGTCAGGGCTCCTTGCTGGCCATGGTAGGGTTTCGATGGCATTCTGGCGGAGGTATTCATGCACAGCTCTAGCACGATGTGGTCGGGCGTTGTCATCCATGAATATAGGGTGGGTTCCAGGTGCATGATTTACAAAATGAGGGACCACAACTCTATCCAGTATGGAATCTTGATATCTTTGTCCATTTAGTGTTCCAGGTACAGTCAACAGATCCAGCTTACAATCAAATGAGATGCACCCCCATATCATAACGGAACCTCCACCAAATGGAACTTCTTCCATGATGTTACGTTGGTCGTACGCCGTGCTTCTGGACCTCCATACACGAGTTCGACCATCTGTGGCATGAAGCAGGAACCGACTTTCATCGGACCAGTGTACCCGTCTCCAGGATCTCATGTTCCAGTGTCTTCTTTCGTTGCACCACCTCAGACGCTCCTCTTTGTGGTGTGCAGTGAGGAGAGGACGTCTGACGGGTCTCCTAGCTTTCATGCCAGCAGCATACAGTCTCCTTTTGACGGTAGACATTGACACTCTATTGCGCGTTTCCCATTGCAGGCTGAGCACTCTGCTGTTGGTGAATGGAGATCTCCTAACAAGGCGTACTAGGGCTCGATCATCACGGGCAGTAGTCTTCTTCGGTCTTCCAGATCTAGGCCTGTCCTTCACCTCGTTAGTTTGCCCATGTTTTGCAATCAAACGACTGATTACAGTATGGTTAATGTTCAGCTGTCTGCCAATCTCTCTGCATGCCTATGATTTGCCATTTCACACGATCACTTAACCTTCGTCTTGCCATAGCGGTTCACAATCAAGAGCTAATTCTCTCTGTACAAATAAACGACGGTCATGAACACAAAATTCCTAATCTTGTCGCCTAAATCTGTATGTAATGTTCTACACCTCAAACTGGACTTTTACATAACTGAACACGTGTGCTGTTTCCCGCCACGCACGGACATCAAGCGGCGTGAAGTCATGCATGCATGTGCATTTCGTACTTGGAATTATGTCAGCTAACGCGGGGATAAAAAGTATGGCAGCCTAGTTGTACCATCATGTTTCTACGTTCTATTGTTTTTGCTGGTGCTTAACTTTTGCACAGGTGTATATATATATATATATATATATATATATATATATATATATATATATATATATATATATATATATATATATATATATATATATATATATATATATATATATATATATATAGCATAGTGTTAATATCTGGAAAGTGAGTGATGGACATGATTTGACAAATCAAAAGGACCATTGTTCACTTATTTTATGAAATGCTGGTACATTGACACCTGACATGCTCATTTTTTTAAATATTGAAACTTATATAAACTGAAAGGCTACATAAAATTCTTTGCTATTTCACATATATTATGTGGAAATCAGTTGAGTAATTAGATCAGCTGGGGTAAAAATCTAAAACTCGATTTTCAAAATATTAACATTATAATATTCATTTATGAGAACTTTGTCAATGACAATAATTCATATTTGCCAGATTTCAAATTGCGTGCAAAATTAATAACCTTTTGACCTTTGGTTACCTAATTAATAAACTGATTTGCCTATATAGAAAATAGCAACATTTTGAGTGGTCGTTTGCTAGTATAGTTTGATTGTATTGGAAGTTATGACCATTTTTGTTACCCATATCCTTAATATGGTCAGCTTGTGGGTCATCCGCGTAAGTTTGACACATCAAAAACATAGTAAGTCCCAGTTTATCGCATGTTTATATACCAATTCGTAAAGAGGTTATCAAAGCTCATCAAACACCCCCAGCCGCGGGTTAATAGACGAGACTCAACGAATTATGTAGTAGTATATTATATTTCACAGCTTATATGTGAGTGTATGTAGAGCAGACACGCATATAATTGACCCATTAAACAGTTTTTAAGGAAGAAACGTCTACTGTATAATGAAGCATGTGATAAATTATTGTAAACGGTAGTAAATGAATTTTTTTTGTATAAGTAATTCATTAAAAGTCCGATTACAGTAGATCCGGTTTATTGTTTTAAAAAATATCAATCAGATTCAAATGATGATGATGATGATGATGATGATGATGAAGCAGCAGCAACAACAACAGCAGCAGCAGCAGCAGCAGCAGCAGCAGCAGCAGCAGCAGCAGCAGCAGTAGTAGTAGTAGTAGTAGTAGCGGCGGCGGCGGCGGCGGCGGCGGCGGCGGCGGCGGCAGCGGCAGCAGCAGCAGCAGCAGTAGTAGTAGTAGTTGTAGTTGTAGTTGTAGTTGTAGTCGTAGTCGTAGTCGTAGTAGTATGTGGCCTGGTGTCAGCCTGCTCCCTGAGCTGTCGAGACCAGGTCTGGTGTCATAGGGAGAGATCAGGCAGTCAGTCATCGCGGAACGATCCTCGTCATAGCATCCCTCAAGATCTGGGATGGAGCATCGATCTGGTGTGGTCTGGTCACTCAGTCGTAGACTGTTTATGCCCAGGAGTTCTTCCTGGTGGCTCTCGGTTAGGGTTCTCTGGGCTTGTGATGCCATCCCATGGGCGCGTTCTCGGGCTCTACCACAAACGTTTGATCGCCGGAGCGGCCAGCCATCTCCTTGGAGACGTGCAGGTCTGGTCGGGCATTCGTGCCATTGCAAGGTGTTTATAGATAACGCAGTCAGGAAGCTTGCCCTCCTCCAGGGGGCGATGCATTGCTTTCTTCCCTGTTGTTGCTCCTTCCACATGCGGGAGTATGCGGTAAGGAGTAGCCATTTTGGCTGGCAGCAATCCTTCTTTGGTCGAAGTGGAGGAGGCGTGCGCTGAGGTGTGAAGTGGTTCTTGTAGGTGGCCCTTACATGCGTGGTGGAATTGTTCTTCCTGTGGTGGTGACGTGCGTTCTTGTATGCGTGGCTGAAGTGTGTTCCCAGGCCGGTGGCTCATTCTCCCGAGGGCATGGTCTGGTTATCCACCATATATTGGAGGTGCTTGCGAGTGGAGTGAGTGTGAAGAGAGGCAGAAATGGCCACAGGTGGCTCTCTTTCCGGCAGGCGGCTTTCGTGCTTCCCTACCTGTGTTCGAGTTAGTTTCGTTTTAGGCGATTCTCTCTCGGGTCTAGTGTGATGGGAGAAGGAAAGACAGGGAGAGAGAAGTCGCGATGGCAGTCTTACTCTAGATGTTATCTTGTTTAGAAGCTCTGTGCATGGTGTTTTCCATCGGCCAAAATGTGCGCAAACGAGGTGGCGAGAGGAGCAAATAGCATCCCCATCGTCAGGCAGTACATCGTCCTAGCTCTAGGTCGTCGCTCAATAGAGAGATGGGGGGGGGGGGATATCTGGCATCGAACGGCTGTCTTTCGGGCACGTAACTAACGGCAAGAAGCGGATCTTCGGGAGAGGGGGGAGAAACAGCGGTAATTTTCCCAGCGGTTGTTATATTTCTAACGGCCACTAATCGTCAGGTCAGTCTATAAGAGGCTATTCAGTCGTGAGAGTCATTGGTGGAATAAGGGCGGTATAAGGGCATGCATTGTATTTTAATGTCCAGTCAAGGGGTTGGTGGTGGTGGTGGTGGTGCGTGCGTGCGTGCGTGCGTGCGTGCGTGCGTGCGTGCGTGCGTGCGTGCGTGCGTGCGTGCGTGCGTGCGTGCGCGTGTGAGAATATTCGCTTGAAGCATTTAGTGGATGGCGTCTGGTTGATCCGATGTTCTCAGAAGACGTCCAGAGGCCTGTGTGTGCCTATCCCTAACAATTTAGGGGAGCCGGCGCTAGGTGGTAGTTTAATGCACCTAGATGTTTTGTGGTTTACGGCCTCAGGTGGTCGCAGAAAGTGGCGATCAGTTAGAATAAGCAAGAACCTCTACTTTCGCAAATTCGGATGAACCTTTCGCTCAGAGACATGTCAAAATGTTTTCGACGCGGCCCAAGGGCAGCCTTTCCGAGTTTCGGCAGCAGCAGTAGTAGTAGTAGTAGTAGTAGTAGTAGTAGTAGTAGTAGTAGTAGTAGTAGTAGTAGTAGTAGTAGTAGTAGTAGTAGTAGCCGTAGCCGTAGCCGTAGCCGCAGCCGCAGCCGCAGCAGCAGCAGCAGCAGCAGCAGCAGCAGCAGCAGTAGTAGTAGTAGTAGTATCTCACCCTCCATAGCTGCAGTCAGGAAGATGATTGTAGCAAGAGACAGTGCTCCGCCTGCGCATACTGTGTCACACCTACCCATACACACCCTAAAAACAAAACAGTATATTAGAAATGAAATAGTAACATATTTAATCAAATATTTCATTGACAAAAGAATCTACAGCTATATCCATCCGCATGATCGTTTTTAGAGAGGGAATCACATGGCATGGACTTACAAGTGAGTGTCCTCACCTGGAAAATTGTCAAATTTATGTTCTCAGAGTGCATGTATTCTAGGGGTAACTATTATATATTGATATCAATCTTGGTGTAGGATTATGCCCGACTCGATATACTTAATATTAGAATATTAATTAATATTTTAAAATCAAATTCCGGTATCAACTACCACCTGTTGCGCCTGCGAATGGAAAAATAATAATCAAACATGTGCAAAACATATGCACAAAATGGTGGGATCCGATCTGGCAGTCAAGTGTCTGACGTCAGAATCAAAATGACGGAGGTGTCTAATAAACAGAACTGGTTCATCACGAAAGTGTCTGAATTGTTTGATGAATTTACAGTTGAATACATGTTCAACAGCCGCTAGTCAAATTAGTTTCAAATTATTCAACAGCTTACTTGTATATTTATCAGGAATTTGAGATTTCGGGAGTTCAGGGTTCGAAGACTAAAGTAGATTCAAACACGTATCCAGAGTGGGCGGAGCTTAGCTAGAATTGGGCGGGGCACAGCTAGAAATGAATCCCTATATTGCGAGCCGACGATGTGTAGAGGTGGTCTGTCAATCAAAAGATGTGACTTGTCAGAGATTTATCGGAGGGAAGAAATGAGAAAGGAATGCAATTAATAATCGTTAATATCATGTTAGAATTAGCACTTTCATATTTTGGCACTCCCCATATCCTATACCATGTGGTCGGGCATGGGTCGCATGGTGCGTTTCAAAGTATATCTGTTCTGGGGTGAGGGTGTTATAGCTACCGGGGCGGACATTTCTCTGTTCTATCAGACACACGTTTGTCCTGCAGCCTTGTTGATGATGATTCCTGGTCTCTAACTGCTTCGTTACTCTCACGCCAACTAGGAAGATGGTTGCGCAACACACTGCTACCATGCCTCAGCCTCTTTACGTGCATGAAGTTTGACGCAACTTGGCTGGGAAATACAACTCTGACGGTGGGTGATACAGTAATATCTATATGTCTCAACGCTAGGAATCGTGATACTGAGGACAACTGGCATGGCCAATAGCCGTCAAGATATCATAAACATAGCCTCTAAAATGTCATGCATCGACATAAAACCTATAGATGTGGTTGAAACGCACTTTAAAAAGATTACAGGTGTCAGTCTCCAGGACAAAATGCACATCCAAAGAATAAGACTATGACTAAATATAACATGAAAGATCAGAGACAACATTTAGACCAAAAGACGTGGCTGGTTCAGACATATTAATCCGAGGACCATGTGACATCTATGTGTCCATTTCATACAGAAACAACCTTCCACATTCACGGAAAATAGACAGACCTCTTAAACGATGGAGAGATTGAATTAACGCTTGCACAGGGTTTCCTTCAGCAACAGCGTAAGGAAATGCAAGGCATATATGAAGCTGGTGCCAACCTACATCATGAGGGTTCATTGAGAACAATATATCATGGATTGATGGACACCGTACCTATCACTCAAGTATCTGGCGTCATAATCAATTACGTCACATGTTTCTGACGTTACAATCAAAATGACGCAACTGTGTCACGAAGGTCGAAAAGTCTACGAATTATATATCTTTGATGAATTTACAAGTTGATAAACATTCTGCTGAATATTTTAAAGCTAATTTGACTGGAAGGTGTTCCTGTGGTAGGAAGCAAAAACCGCCAGTCAAATTAATTTGAAAATATCTCACAACTTACCTACATGGTTAATTTAGTTTCTTGGAATTCAGGTTTCAAAGGTTCAAGTCGATTTCAACACCCGTAAAATGTGGGCGGAGATTAGCTAGAAATGGGCGGGGCATAGCCAAAATGGATCTGTCTATTAACCCCTTTACCCTGTCTGCCCAGATATGCTATATCTTTACATATGCACACATGCGAGTATAGGATTTGAAATCGATTGCGTATAGCAATATAGTAGTAGTATAGATATTAGGATTTCATTGTTGAAATGCACAATAAACTATATCATTATAATATTGGAAACTTAGACAAAAATGTATCAAACTTTCTGTGTTATAAGTTTTTGTATTCCATTGACATGGAAAAATTATAGTTTGTATTCTCAAAGCATTATATCACGTTCATCTCTGGTCAGTACAGTAGGCCTAGGCCTACATGAGGATAGAACACCGACTGACAATATAGAAGCCACAACTTCAATGGACCGTTCTAGTTTTAGCTATACCCCGCCCATCTCTAGCTAAGCTCCACCCATACCTCGCTCGTGTTGGGATCGATCGATCCCTGAACTACCTGATTATCAATTTATCAAAATATTTTGAAACTAATTTGACTGGGTGCTGCTGCTGCCACTACCACTACCACCACCACTGCCACTACCACTGCTACACGCGATATACTGATGGCAATCTAAGTAGCCTAAACGAATACATTATAGATAATTAACTTTTTACTACAATACATTTATTTCATTAATTTTAATTGTATTAAATTTGCGTATTAACAACAAAATTAATCTTTAATAGTTTTGATAGGGGTTCATTAAAATTTCTCAGATAAAAATAGCGTAAAATTTGGGGACGTATTCTAATAATATCTTAAATGTCTCTGTTTTAACATCCCTGTCTATTAAATCAAAATTGTGGTCCGGGGCCATAAAATGGATGATCAAAATATCTACTTATTTCAGAATCGTTATTTTGTGCCCACAAAAGTATATTTTCATTCGTAACAGGCTGTGAGAATACTTTGATGTTTGATGGCATGGTAGTTATAGATATAGACGCTTCTTGAGGTATTAAACAGAATCCGAACTGAACGCCATCCGTTTGTTATAAAATCCTAATTGAAAATAGATAAATACAATTTATGGAATTTGGCTATTTTTTTATTTAGAAAGCTTATATATAAACTATAATATTAAATGCGATATTAATTAACTATTGATATTGATGTGCGCAAGTATATCAACACCACGTAGACATCCTTAGTCCCGCGTTCGACTTTGTTAAAATCTGTAATTAGCTACAATTAATTGTGATACTGTGTATGTATTTATTATACGATGAATCTAAAATTATGGCGCTTATATTGTAAACAACATAATTAATATTTATAGATGTCTACGACTGCAGTAATCGTCAATCAAACTGTTTCCGACATGACTATCCGGATACACCTGCTATTTACCTCGAAGGGATTCCCGTTTATGTGGATTCAGAGTGTACATCATTATATAGATGGGATACCGAGACAATTTTTTTTAATAATTTGCATACAGGAAGGAGTAATATGTATGCCTCGTGCCGGTTTTCAGAATGAATTTATTTTAAAATATTTAATTACACCTGAAACGCCTGAAAACTAAAAGTATGAATAACAATGTTCAGATCTTTATCGAAACCTATCAAACTTAATTCGAACAAGTGCATGGCCCGATCCATAATTCAGGTGTATTTTACGCATTGTATGAACACGGCACAAGCTAAGCTGTGTTAACATTATGAACTCGAAAAGCCCAAAAACACCAAAATTATTTACTATTTAATAATTATTCTGTTGAGTATGTTGAAACTAATTTGACTGGTAAATGTTGCTGCCATAGCCATAGCAGCAACAGCTTTCTGTAAAAAAAAAAAGTGATAAAACACCAACATCTTACCTGTAATTACGATTCTGGAAATCTAGGGATCGAAGGGCTAAATAAAGACATAGCCTATGTTAGAACCAAGAGTGGTCGCATAAATCACCTGGTCTGTTAATATTCGTCAGCTGTCATATGTCTTCGATAAATTTTTTTATGGATTTTCTAAGTCTTGGGCATGATTCTTTTGTCACTTCCCTTAACATAGCTTTACAAATTTTTTGCTGCGACCGGTATCTAGTAGTAACTATACGTTGGCTGGTCAGTCGGTCTGTCACATTTACACCTATAGTACCTCTCATCAGGTCCGCTCAGAAATCAGAGGCCTCTCTCAAGGAATGAAGAAAAACTGTCTTTCTGTCAGTCCGAAACATGTTACATATACCTACATAGTAGGATGGGGTAGGATGCGATGGGGTGGGAGGGGTGGTTTGTGATGAATGTTGGCTGCGGTTGGTGATTGGATGGGGATGGGGGTGTGGTGGTGGAAGAAGCATACTGTTTGGCCTATGGTATTCAATCTGTGGCTCAAATTTGAGAGGGTGGAGGTTGTGGTACCGTTTGTCTGCTAATAATGATGACGGCATTTAAAACTAACAGAAGTAACGTGTGTGTACAGACGATCATTAACCTTTTAACAGATTTGTTCATGTAACTCTTTCTCACAAAAAATGCCTATTTACAAACTAAGAGAAGATTATATTTGAAACTGTACCACTGGAATGACTGCTTCAGTTATCGAGCCAGTCGTTCCTATGGTAAACGTTCAGAAACAGGATGCAGGTAAGACTGTGTGGTATGGTATAATATCAAACCGGTGACGATGTCAAATTTCAAACCGGTTTAAACCGTATATCGGTTTTATAGTGGTGGGGGGTCAAGGATGTGTCGGTACAATTATTGTATATAATACCCTTTTCGAAAACTGTGTGGCAAGTATACATGTCTTCTTCTGAACGTTTGACCCTAAATACACGCTTGCGACCATATGCGTCGGCAGGTGGGATCGTCCGGTGCGAACGTGAGAAATGCAGGATATGCATCCTGAGAGCATCTAGATTTCGTATTTTCCGGGGGAGGACTCCCGGCCCCCCCCCCCCGCAATTCGGGAGGGGGGCACGGGAGGGGGACACCTCCTCCAGGATACCACCCCACACACACCCCAACAAAAAAATTCGCCCCCCTCTTTAGAATTGCTGGCGACGCCCATGGCGACTTTTAGTTTCATTATAAGCATCATCAATAAGGTGGGCCTATATACGATTAATCTCTGATTACGCCAGTAATAATTGTTAAAATCTAGACGCTTAATGACTACCGATATTATGTCTCCCATTTACATTCGATTAACTCGAATGTATGTGTCTAGTAGATTGATTAATTAATTAATCAATTATTCAATCATCAAATTTGTTGTTTGTTTATGCATTGGATTCGAACAACTGGGTATACACCTTTGTTAACCAGGTAATTAATTTGCGATTATTTTAAAACTGTTTGCTGAAAAATGTTGTTTAAAAATTCTGATGACATGCGCCCATTGGGCGGTATCGTTTGCCTTGGATACGATACATTCCCGTAATGCTCATTTTGGCATGTTACAAAGCGGAGTGGAGTGTATAGGTGTGGGGTGGGGTGGGGTGGGGGTGGTGGGAGGGGGGGGGGGCTGCATCGGTAACAATATAAGAGCGTGGTTGGAGCGTGTATGCCTGTTGGAATAAGAGAAACGGGATGCTACAAGCCAGTATACTAACTAATTAAAGGTGTATCCTCGCAGCAGAACGCGCGAAAACAAAACTGCTAACATCATATACCTTTAGAGGCCCGGGCCGTATATCCCAATGTAATGAAATGAATCACGAAACACATCCCTATTAAACATATGATGATTCCATCCAGTATAAATCAACATATCTTCCTCCAACTGCGAGACTTAAATAGGGACTCGTGTCTCTAATTCAACTTCACAACCCAAAAGAATTACATTAACATACACACAACTAAACCATCACATATCAATCCGAATGTCGCTTCATTATATCTAGCCACACAAACGAAGTCTCCAAAAGCACAAAACTCCAACAATTCTATTCTTAAACGCCCCAGTGTGAACACGCCCCATTAAACACCAGTAACACCATTTACTAAGCGTTATCTAGTCCTAGTGGGCATGCTAAAATGAGTACAGTAGTTATCATACTCAATTCCGCGGTTACCTATAATTACGCTCCACACTAATCGCGTGGAAATAATCAGGTAACCAGGAATGAACGGTGTCAATTGGCTACGTGGTAATTTTCGCTGACATAAAAAAATACTGATATTATTTGTTCGCGTTCGCTTGAAAACGTAGCAACAATTACGTATCTTGCACACAGCACAAAACTTGCTATACATGTATCACCTTCATTAGTAGACATTATAAATTTGAATTGCTATGACATACTTAATGAGCTAAAAGATTAAGATCACTCGGAAATTTCCTTAAAAGGGTATCTCTCTCCTTTGAGAATACATGGCATTGTATCGCAAAAGGTTCTTCGTCCTCTACAAAACAGGAATCACAAATTTTGCATAGTCTAGAATTCGCTAGTATTTTGAGTCTACTGTATCTGCCCGTTTCAATTCGAAGAGAGTGGACGCCTAGCCGTAATTTTGAAAACTCTTTGCGATTGCCGACATCAGGCTACAGCAGGGTAAAGTTTTCTAGCCTAAATGTTTGCTTATATAATTTGTAGGACAGGAGCTTAGGATTACTAACAGAATCATTGACATGCCTTAACCATTGGGACAGTGCACACATATTCCTGTTCGAGTGCATTTTGAAAAAGCTTTACATATTTTTGGAACGAGTTGACTCATGGTTTTCCCAAACGTCTGCGAAATTGTAGCGAGATAATTTACGTTTTAAAGTCACAGGCCAATTAGTGCTACTGTTAAGAGATGCATAGGATTCTAAACGCCGACGATTTAATGGAGCAAATACGAAACCAAAATTTGACTGCTTGCGAAAGGAATGCAATCCCTCCCTCCCCCCTCCCTCCCTCCCTCCCCCCCTCCCTCCCTCCCTCCCTCCCCCCCCCCCCCTCTCTCTCTCTCTCTCTCTCTCTCTCCCTCCCTCTCTCTCTCTCTCTCTCTCTCTCTCTCTCTCTCTCTCTCTCTCTCTCTCTCTCTCTCTCTCTCTCAGCAGTAATCTAGTAGAATTTGTACCACGTATTTAGAATTTGTACCACGTGATACCGTTATCCGATTGTACTCTCGGGCGTTCGGTTATGTAATCGGGGTAAGCGGGGTACCGCTATAACGTATCCGAACATTAGGTTAGATATAGGCAATCTTATGATTGTAACGGAAGTGTGATGCATGATCACACGGTATGGGACTCATCAATTACACGCCGAACAAGTGCTCATCATGTGTACACGAACTAAAGTACAAACTCATTCTACACGCAATTAGGTTATGTTGACAGGTTATGCTATGTTAAAATTCGGCTATGTTAAATACAAATGACCAAGAGAAAAACAATTATTTACAATTTTATAAATATTATCGAGTAGTATCGAGTGCCATTCATCATTTATCACAGTGCGGGTAGCCAGTTTAACCGTGTCTACTCAAAGTTTTGCTAAATTCGGAGGCGTGTTAAAAATCCCCATTTTTCTGATATGATAAATCCGGAGATATGGTCGCCCTGATCTCTCTCTCTCTCTCTCTCTCTCTCTCTCTCTCTCTCTCTCTCTCTCCATCTCTCTCTCTCTCTCTCTCTCTCTCTCTCTCTCTCTCTCTCTCTCTCTCTCTCTCTCTCTCTCTCTCTCTCTCCATCTCTCTCTCTCTCTCTCTCTCTCTCTCTCTCTCTCTCTCTCTCTCTCTCTCTCTCTCTCTCTCTCTCACTCCCTCCCTCCCTCCCTCCCTCGCTGCCTCCCTTAGGCCATAGGCAGCAACAGCACCCAGTCAAATTAGTTACAAAATATTCACCATCTTCCCTGTATAGTTTTCAGGAAATTGATGGCTAGGGCATTCGGGGATCGATCAATCCCAACAGGGCGATGTGTGTGTGGAGCTTGGCTAGTGATGGGCGGGGCATAGCTAAAAATGGAAAGGTTCATTGGTTAAATGATAGTTAATGTTGGTGTGCAATAAGTTTTGATCAAATTTGAATGCACTTTCACCACGTGTCTTATGTCTTACCTATTCCTGGGTCCTCGTCTCCGAATCTGTTAATCCTTTCTCAATTACACACACGTAACGTCGATACTCCTTAAAACCACGTTTACATAAAGAGTGATTCCGGCAGAAATGGTTACTAGCATCAATTGTAGGCGATATAAGCCTAATTGTCGTATTTATAATAATTAAGAGAAAGCCTAACAACGATAGTAAAATCCACTAAATAATTACATAATATAATTAGTAACACGACTTGGATTGGTATATTATCAAACACCGGGTTGCATTTACATTAGCAGGATGGCACTTTAGAAATGAGATAACCAACTCATTACACGCTAGAACTGCACCTCGAATTATGAGCCTCCCCCGACGAGCGCCTGTCTTATATATGATGGTGAATTCAAACCAGCAATCATGAATGATCATATAAATTAAGCGAAACAACTGTTTATCTTTTTTATCATGTCCGTATGTGTTGTCAAACTAGTACACTTTGTCAGTTGTAGTTAGCTGTTGTTTTTTCTAATGTAACGTCGTCATCATAACGTGTGCGTTATTGTTTCAAGTTTTTATATGTCTATAATGTATTTTAAGAAAAATTCATAAAAATATGTCTTTGTAATTATTAGTTCTGTAGAAGCATGCATTTGTATATGTACATAGTATCAAATGGTTGTGTGGAGAGAATGGTATGAAATGAAATGAGTAGAAAAATTTTAATTAAAAAATTAAATGAAATTAAAATACATTTAAATAAGATAAAATGCTAATGCTGTGGCCATTTTAGAACGACGAACAAATCTCAAAGCTTTATCAAGCTATGCGACAGGTGTCAATTTTTAATAAGATTGGAAAGTTGCTGTTGCCTAGCAACTACAATAACGTTTTAAGATGAATACTATTGTCGAGAACTAAACAATGTACGATGTTGTTACAATTAGAAAAAAATAAACTATATTTATATAAAATAACGTAACACAGTAATTCAATTCAGCTGTAAAAGGGGCTTATAGCGATAATATTTGATAGCTATAATTTATTGCTTGTTCTACTCAGGTCAGTTTCGTAACCAGTGACAAAATCATCCACGCGTGAAATCGTCAATTCCCTCAGTCAGATAGTCAGTCATTAATTACAATTATCACCGTCTTAATTAATTCGAGACGTCTACACATCAAACGATATGCAGTCATTTCATGGTAAAGCCGGCATTCGCTTGTGGGCCCAGAAGATGGTGGTTCTTTAAGAGACGTGTTCGTAATATCATAATTCTTAAAGAAACATCATCATGCATCTTCATAATGTCATTGCCATAGCCAATGAGTTGGCTTAGACAACTACCTTTATTTTGTAGCCACATTTTGATGGTGTGTGTGATGTCCGGTATAGGCAGGCGTCACTGTCTGTAGATTTGCTCTGAACGGGTTAATGTTAGGTTATATATTATACAGCCATATATCATCGCACTGTTGGTGTAATTTACAGTTATTATGATTTCTATGATTTAATTAGCAGTTTCGTGGAAGTGCCTCAGAGAAACTAATTATGGCAAGCATAAGAATATGATGTTTGATGAATTATTGTGCATACATAGAATTCAAAAAGTAAGTTTGTTTTAAGCAATGCATTCTGTGTTCTACTCCTCCTCCTCCTCCTCCTCCTCCTCCTCCTCCTCCTCCTCCTCCTCCTCCTCCTCCCTCTCCTCCTCCTCCTCCTCCTCCTCCTCCTCCTCCCCCTCCTCCTCTGACACTGAATGCGAATATAGTACAGTACGACTTTGTTATTCGTTTATAGCACGCTGATATTCCACGAAGGTGTAGAATGAAGAGTCCTGTACATTTTGGTAAAATGTTTTGAGTGCCTTTGGAACAACTTATAGAAACATCGTTTACAAAATTAACTTGGTGGAAAGCCGCTGTTGAAACGGTTTTAGTGTAATGCTGTCAGTACACGTGTGTATGTAAGTGCGTGTGCCCGTTTCATAGCGTATTTATAGTAGTCATGACTATTATTCCACCACCCCCAGCACAGACGGTTCAGCAGGAAATGTGTTGATTATTTGGAAACTAATTCAACTTGAATCAGTTACTACAACATATGCAACATGATATTTCTTACATCATCAGGAATTTGTCGCTTCCGGTCTGCAAGAGTGAAATGGTTAAGATAATTAATCGGTTGCCATATGAAATGCAATTTCGTGCCACAAATGGGTCGCTAATAGCGGAACCCTAGATAGTGAACCCAAAACCGGATCCGTCATACATAGGTATAACTGTGCACGCTCAAACAGTGAACACTCTAGAAGTCATACACTTGCATACACGCAATATCTCTCTACTATGATAACGCAGCTTACTGAGTCGATGCTGGACTAATACCGGGCCGATACTAACGGTATTCGCACGGTATCGGGCCAGCATTGGCCCAGTAAGCTGCGTTATCTGGGTAGATGATAACCAAGCTCCACACCTTACAGGAATTGCAGGGATGGCATCCTCAACCTCCACAATATTTGATTAAGCAAACATGTAGCCAATTTCTAAATTAACAGCACGAAATAGCATCTGATATATTTGATTTTAGTTGGAACTTTACAAAAACAGAAATCATTTGATTTCTACTGCTTCTAGTAAGCTGGTCATATTCCCACGTGGCTTGTAAGACCATATTAATTTCCATGTTTTACAGCTCAACCGCCACAGCTCCTCACCATCTTGCTTTTGACCTTCCTGGGTTCATGGCTTTTTCTTTTCAGATGATGCCCAGCTCAGGAAAACATTGGTTATCCGCCCTGGTGCCATTCTAAACATATCATGTCATACTGTGACCTTCTAGTGGTCGCAACATATGACGCAACAAGTCACATGTAACGAGCCTTGCGTTCTGTGAGGAAAACGTCCCAGAGCGTTCTGCGTGTGCAAAATCGGCTTTTCTCGTTTTGTATATTATATGATTTAATTAATGCGAAAACAACGGATTGTCAATAGTTTGCAGATTAGGTAGGTTTCCCCTACGGAATGCAAGGCAGTTTACATGTAGCATGCTGTGTGCAACAAGATCAAGGTGCGTGTAACTTGTTGCGCACAACCAATTGCAATGCCGCTACGTAGCAGGCAACAAGTTGTATGCGTCCGACAATGACGTCACGTGTAGTAAATTACTGTAATAGAGGGATCCATTTCTAGCCATACCCGCCCATTTCTAGCTAAGCTCCGCCAACGCTTTTCCCAGATAAGCAGCATAAACCTTTAAATATTTAGAAACAAATTTGATTTGGTGCTGATGCTGCATATGGCAGCAATAGCGCCCAGTTAAATTAGTTTCTAAATTTTCAATAGATTGTTTACTAAATAGTAAATCCACCAAAGACATACAAATCGTACATTTTACAGACTATTCCAGTTTCATAACGGAGTCTGTCAATTATGTGACATAATTGATTATGACGTCATATAGTCCTACTTGATCTGATAGATCGGACTCATCCATTGTTTGGGCAATTAAAATGTTGCATATGAATTTTTCACGAAGACTCTGCACACGACACAACTTAAATATGACACTGTTCTAATCGTTTCCGTCAACCTTTCACAGCATGCGACATGTTACAAGCCTATACACACGAAACATCATGGTGCGTGTAACTTGTTGCTATATGTGCGGTGACTGGAAACATGGTGCATGAAAGTTGTCGCCATGTGTGCGGTGACTGGCAACATGGTGCATGAAAGTTTTTAGATCGTGTCCGATGATTGGCAATGCCAACGTGTATTTAATCGTATGAATAACCATAAAGGAAAGCATATTTTGTTTGAAAATGGTTTCAATTGAAACAGTTGATGCCTCGGGACCTAGTAAACAGACTGTGCCTCGCTTAGTAAAGAATATATCATATTTGTTTGTAGGCGGACAACGGTTAATATCTTGTCTTAGGGTTAATAGCATGCGTTCCCACGCTTAGTCATCGGAAAAGTCATCAGGTGACCAGATTAGATCATAGCCAATCATTTGAGGACATATGATTTATATGAATTATTATTGACTATGCCATTGTGATTATAGACCTAATATACAGTGGTTATACAACTGGAAACAAAGACACCGTATAGAATAAGATAGCCTTGGTGTGCTTTGAATATATTAATTTTTCAGTCTGATTTTTTATTTAGTTTTTAATGTCTCGTCTTAAGAAATATTAATGACATAAGTTAAGATTAAACATAGTTTCGATGGGTGTCTATATTTCGTTTTGTGTACGTTATCGTAATAACTGAGCGAATTAGTAATGTTTGGTTGCGTTTATTGATGTGTGTTCTTGTGGAAAACATAGCGATGTCTCTTAAATTGTTTACCCTATTGAAATTGTTTACGCATTACCAAAGAATTGTCATCTCTGATTTTCAATTAATAACGCTTTTATTTTCTACTAATTGTATTGTTCAACATAACGAATAGGCAATCATTCAATATAGTATTGCTTTATCACTTTCAACCATAAAATCCCGGTTTTCTGAATTTTACATCAAAGGTACGGACATGCTGTTACATATTCTGAAACTTCTTGACTAGAGCTTGCTGTCTCTGACAGGAAGTTCAGCTTTCAGTCAAATACGTTTCAAACTATTAAATATTTAAATATCAAGCTGTTTCTGTCGTAGTAAGTAATCTCACTACTGCGTGTGCCTATTTGGTACGTTGTTTTTGTTGAAAGCGTTAACTCAAAATACTAATTGTAATTATACTAAAAACGTCACCCGTTGTGTGTTTTATTCCTTTAGTTTTTATATCATAATTAATTAGTGGAATAAATGCACAAATTGTACCGAGAAAGAAATTCGCATGGATTGATTTATAATTAGGCTATGACTCGGTCTGGGTATTGTCTTGATTTTATTGATGTAAGCTTTGTGACTTACATAATGTCGGCATAGCCTTCGTTGATAAAAGTGTATTAGTGAACAAAATTTGACTTTTTTAATTTAACTTTTTCTGTGTGTATTTGTTTCTTACATATCGTGAGCTTGCAAATGCAGATATAGAGATTATCATGCATAAATCCCTATCTAAGCCGGACTGGCATATGTCCATCCCAACTTTGGACATTAAGAACCTGCTATACCTGATCGATAACCGGTGTTAAGTATCTGCTTACATTGTTGAAGAGACGTCTATTAAATTTAATTGTCATACAACTTGTTTAATTATCGTGTCAATAAGTATCATGAAAACCACGTTAATACTGATCTAGTCAAAATCTTATTTTGTTTTTGTAATATCAATACTGAAATCTCGGATTATGTCGCCATTTTGATTAATTAATGACCCCCATTGCATTATTCCTTATCTAAAGAGTGATAGTCCACTGATGGACGCTTTCCTAAATGCATGCCCCTTTTCTGTTGCCCTGGAATATATTCATCGATCCGCCCTTCCTGAGAGACCCATTTCTAGCTATAACCCGCCCATTTCCATAATTTCTGTCTAAGCTCCGCCAACATTTTGCGCGGGTCTGTGGAATTGATTTGAGACTGTGAAACCTGAATTCCTAGATTCTAAATTCCAAGGTAATTATACAGGTAATCTGTTGACTACTTTGGAATGAATATGACTGGGCGATGTTGCTGTCTATGGCAGCCGCTCCCAGGCAAATTAGTTTCGAAATAGCCAACAAAATACTTAAATTAAATTGTAAATTTATCAAAGACATACAATTCGCACACCTTTTTTTACGAACATGTTCTATATTCGTGAGGGAGCGATGCCATTTTGATTGTGACGTCAGCTACCATAACACGTGACGTATTTGATTCTGATTATGATTAGATTCTTGAGTGACAGAGCATATCCTTCAAGAGTCATGATGCGATGTAATTCCCAATGTCCTAGTTATGCATATTACAGGGACTATCTCGACCTCACTGGTACGGCCTATACACACGTCCGGTTCTCATATATTGCTTGTTTGAAAATATGTTGATTTCAGAACACGCACGCTCGCGTGCCTGCGCGTACGCACGCACTCACCCACTCATATATCCGTATATATATATACACCTGTGCAAAAGTTAAGCACCAGCAAAAACAATAGAACGTAGATACATGATGGTACAACTAGGCTGCCATACTTTTTGTCCCCGCGTTAGCTGACATAATTCCAAGTACGAAATGCACATGCATGCATGACTTCACGCCGCTTGATGTCCGTGCGTGGCGGGAAACAGCACACGTGTTCAGTTATGTAAAAGTCCAGTTTGAGGTGTAGAACATTACATACAGATTTAGGCGACAAGATTAGGAATTTTGTGTTCATGACCGTGGTTTATTTGTACAGAGAGAATTAGCTCTTGATTGTGAACCGCTATGGCAAGACGAAGGTTAAGTGATCGTGTGAAATGGCAAATCAGGCATGCATACCACTGGTCTGTCATGCAGAGAGATTGGCAGACAGCTGAACATTAACCATACTGTAATCAGTCGTTTGATTGCAAAACATGGGCAAACTAACGAGGTGAAGGACAGGCCTAGATCTGGAAGACCGAAGAAGACTACTGCCCGGGATGATCGAGCCCTAGTACGCCTTGTTAGGAGATCTCCATTCACCAACAGCAGAGTGCTCAGCCAGCAATGGGAAACGCGCAATAGAGTGTCAATGTCTACCGTCAAAAGGAGACTGTATGCTGCTGGCATGAAAGCTAGGAGACCTGTCAGACGTCCTCTCCTCACTGCACACCACAAAGAGGAGCGTCTGAGGTGGTGCAACGAAAGAAGACACTGGAACATGAGATCCTGGAGACGGGTACACTGGTCCGATGAAAGTCGGTTCCTGCTTCATGCCACAGATGGTCGAACTCGTGTATGGAGGTCCAGACACACGGCGTACGACCAACGTAACATCATGGAAGAAGTTCCATTTGGTGGAGGTTCCGTTATGATATGGGGGTGCATCTCATTTGATTGTAAGCTGGATCTGTTGACTGTACCTGGAACACTAAATGGACAAAGATATCAAGATTCCATACTGGATAGAGTTGTGGTCCCTCATTTTGTAAATCATGCACCTGGAACCCACCCTATATTCATGGATGACAACGCCCGACCACATCGTGCTAGAGCTGTGCATGAATACCTCCGCGAGAATGCCATCGAAACCCTACCATGGCCAGCAAGGAGCCCTGACATGAACCCTATTGAGCATATCTGGGACATTCTGGGAAACATGGTGAGAAGGAGGAATCCTCCTGTGCAGAACCTACAGGAATTAACAGACGCACTCCATCTTGAATGGCAACGAATACCACAATGGCGTATCAGTCGGTCGGTGACCAGCACGAGACGTCGTGTCCAGGCCGTCATCCAGGCACAAGGTGGATATACCCGGTATTAATAATGACAGTCTCAAACTCGTGCACAGATGTTAAACTTCGTTTTCAGACACCATTAATGACAATCTAGCCACGTGTGTCAACTGTAGGGCAATAGTTGTCAGTTGTGTCAACGTAACCATATTCAGGCCTCGTTTTCAAGTTCAAACAAAAACATACAGTGTTTCCCCACCATCATAATCAGCATTCCTCTAGTTGCATTATTACCTCTTGCACTAAGATGGATGGGTACATAACTGTTTATGCTATTGCTTTCTTCATAGCACATGAATATACCCTCGCATGTGCGTAAAAATAGGGTGGTGCTTAACTTTTGCACAGGTGTATATATTACACACGTGCGCACGTAAGTTAACACGTGGCATATTTGATCATGACGTCAGATACTTGAGTGGCAGAGAGAATCCATTCATTGATTACAAGCTTTACATCAAGTAACGTGATGCAGATCTTCCTTGCAACTGTTCCATAGTACAAAATGCATTTCCATTGTTATATTGCATAGATGATATCATATAGGCCCTACTGAGATGTTTCCGTAATTTCAGAAACATGTTGACATGTGAGCTTTACGTGTCATGCGTAACGGTGAACTTCCAATTGGGCAGCATTTTGTTAGTGTCATTTTAGACATTTAGTTTGTCTATAGAGAGTGTTGTTGATGGGTTAATTCCTCCGTGCCCATATATGCATTACAGGAGGTGTTGTACGTAATGGATGAATCCAGTTTATCGATCGGCATGATGCCATAGTCAACAACGTCACGTAAAGACTGACTTTATAATCAATCACGTCATGAATGATGTTATTAAGTCGGTAATAAACGCTTAATAGTCCGTCGAGTTGTATGAATTGTAGGGCATACGTCTCTACTATTTAATAAACATGCTGTTGAACATTTTGAAACTAATTTGACTGGGCGCTGTTGCTGCCATAAACAGCTTACCTGTCTAGTTGGAAATTGAGATTCATGGGTTGTAGGGATCGATCCTAAACACAGACAACGCGTGGGCGGAGCTTAGCTAGAGATGGATGGGGCATAGCTAAAACTGGATTCATCTATTCCCGTACCATAGTAGGTCATATCATGAATACAGTGGATGCACTGCTTTTACAAATCTAGTCGGCTAGCAAGTCTACATCTAGACGTGTGATTTGCTCATATGCGGTCAATAAAACTACATGCCACAATTACAAACTACTCAAGAAAGTCAGTTAGGACCATTTGTGTTGCTGAATATATATGCTTGAAAAAATAATGCATGCTGGTCCAAGCAAGATATTAGATTAGATATGTCTATGGACACGCAATATACCGGTGTGTGTGCGTGCGTGCGTGCGTGCGTGCGTGCGTGCGTGCGTGCGTGCGTGCGTGCGTGCGTGCGTGCGTGCGCGTGTGTGGTTGTGGGAGGTTGCAGATTGTGGACGTGTAGCCAACCTGGAACCAGTAAATGCGACGCCTACCCCGACGGATGGCAATACCAAAACGCACAGGCAGAGGCAAAATGTCTTAGACAAGATTTGCCTCCACTGCGCATGCGCTGGGCTACTGGGAGCACGCCCGTAATAGACAGTTTTTCTCATTGGGCAGTACATGGCCACGTACGCGTGATAGCACTGACTGGGCAGACACTTTTTAAATTATGTTCTAACACGATTGTGATGCCATCCGAATTACAGTCTGGACCATGATTCAAACTGAACTACATTCTAGCACGAGTCAGTGACGTGTCTGAAACTCGGATAGGCTGTCGTTGGACTACATTAAAACCCTTTTTAGCGTTTCTCAAGCCGGTCTTTGTCGCTAAGCGGAGGATTCGTCCGATTTTGCATGGGTAGAGGTTCTCGCTTAATCTCGCCATCTGAGGTCTTTAAATACAAAAAATCTCAATCTTAAACTACCGCCGAAATTGTTAGAGATAGGCACACACAGAAGGCCTACCGCTGAACGTCTCTTGAGAACATCGGATCAGCCAGGCGGCATGCACTAAAAGCATTCAGCGGAGATTTCCCCCACCACCTTGACCACACATTAAAGTAGAAAGTCCGAAAGTATTCTAACCTATGCAGAACGGTAGGAATTCCTATAAACACCGATGACTCTCGGAAAAATTACTGCCGTCTCTCCGCCTCTTCTGATGACCCACTCCTTGTCCATGGTTAGGTGCCGAGAGACAGCTGCTTAATATCGAATAGGCTCTCCTGCCTTCTTTAGCAATGACCTAGAGCTAGGACGACGTTTCAACTGGCGATGAGGACGGGAATTGCTTTTCTCAGCGCCCCGTTTGCACACATTTTGGCCAATGGAAAATACAGTGCATGGAGCCTCTAAATAAGATCTAGAATAAGACTGCCAATGCGACTTATCTCTCCCTCGCTTCCCTTCTCCCATCACACTAGCGCCCGAGAGAGAATCGCCTAAAAAGAGACTGGTTCGAATGCAGACAGAGAAAACTGAAAACCACCGGCAGTAAAGAGAGCCACCAGCAGCCCTTTCCACCTCTCTTTGCACTCACTCCACTCGCACGCACCTCCCTTAACCCATGGATAACATGACCGGGCCCTCACGAGAAGGACTCGCTGGTCTGGGAACACACTTTAGCCATGCGTACAAGAACGCCCACCACCAGAGAGATCACTTCCACCGCATGTATAAGAGCACCCGCTTCCACCTCTACAAGAAGCACCGCACACTTCAGTGTATGCTTCTGTAGCTCGCGGGGGTATGTACTGGTCCGCTATGACGTTTCTGCCCATCGCACCACAAATGCACGATGAACGGAATGGATGGTTAGCTGCAGATCTCGGGCTTGCGGATCCTGTATGACGTATCACCGAGAAATACAAAGACCAATTTCTAGAGCCGGTGGAACACTAATGTTCAAGTGGGGCCGTGCGACCATTGCCACCAAGATTAAACCACATGGTGTCATCCCAACTATTAGTGTTACTGGTGTGTCTATCCATACTAATTTCGCGATATGGAACAATTTGTAATTAAAATAGTAGAAATATTAATATACTATACAAACAAGGTGAATCGTTTGCCAGTAAATGAGCACACAATAACACTCAACATAGAGCTATCTGGTGTTCTTACCACATGGTGTCGCCGAAGGTACCACACAGGTTCTTGAATCGGCAGAGGTATCCCCAAAAGAGAAGCATTCACAACGAAGTCACTAGGTAGTTTAATATAAACTAATATACCCCTAACATGCACACAAAGAAAATATTGTTGTTGTGAGAGGTAAGTGCCTCGCGCGGGCCTCCATCACAGGAAAATGCCTTCAGCGCCGAAGAGGAAGAAAAGAGCTGGCAAAAAGGGCCACTCTTTTGTTCAACAGAAAACTGCTTAAGTGAAGATCCTAGTGAAACCATAATTAATGTCATGCATAATGGTTTACGTGAAGATGGGACGAACGATTTCCGAAGAATTCCCAAGTCACCTTCTTATGCAGTTCCAAAGATACTGTATTGGTAGATGCTGCTTTATTTATGCAGGCCTTCTGCCACCATCGAACCTATCATTTAGTTGTTAGAAACAGAAACTAGTTTTGCCCGCAAGTGGCAGGAATTCCTACCTAACCTTAGATACAGTTGTCCAATGGGCGCAGACGCTTCGCTTCCCATAGGTTTCCTGGGTTAGCATCTACCTCCAAGGACAGCATGCGTACATGTTACGACACAAGGCATCCGAATTCCATGAAAATCCGGCTACCCTGTCCCGCAACCACATAAAACATCACCTGGACAATGGCTACATTTCACACAAGCAAGTTTTGATTCCTGACATGTCTTTATGGTGGGGTGGAGAGACGGATATCCATTGCGAGCATCCTTCCTGTGAGGGCGTGATGAGCTCCAACGCTTCATCCAGACACTGCAATGAATTGGATGGAGATCTGCATCTCATCCGCCACTGCATTCTAAGGGTCCAACAGTTGACCTGACGTTAGGGTTAAGTTCCAATATGCCCATGTATGTACTGCGGGCCGGTAAATAAACTAACTACTTCACATTTATAACTATATGTTTTCGCAGTGCTTCCTTCATTGGCAGGGTTATCTAGCTAACAAGTATCTGAAGACACGGGGGAGATGTATGTAAATCATGACTTTAACCATCACCGCTCGGAAACCTCTGATTGTTTCCCAGAGTCGGATCCGATCAACGTGCTGATGGGGAGTTCAGACAATTAACAAGCCATGCGGCTGGTGGATCGTGGAAAGAGACAATGACTTAATATTTTCGAGGCCATATAGGTAATTGGCCAATTTTACACAACCTTGCCAGAGTGCGGGGCTACATTACCACAACAACCGGAAAAGAGGTGTACACTATATGTCTCTAAACAACGAAGTTGTCCCTAACCACTTTAACCTATCCTATCGAGCTGAATAGTAATGTTAGTCAGTAACATGCCGGGCTCAAACAATTAGAGCACAGTCAGCGACCTCAGTGTAAAATTGATGATGGCGGGAATAGGATGATACAGATAAATCTGTTGCTGTATAGTATTTTCTAGCGTACCGCGGTCCAAAGTTTTCTACAATTAAATAAAACATATTAACTGGATGGCTAACTGCCATATACAACTAACCAATACAATAAAAAGATTATAATTATATGAGGTAACTAAGTATCACAGATCGATAAACTTAGGCGGTGTGGCTAGTTGAAAGCACCCACAGTAAACAAGGATAATATTCACAGTAAAACAGAAATTATAAATTGCGGTCTTAAGACTGGTGAGGTACCTATTAGTCATCAGTACCATATACGGAAATAATAATTAAATGTACAATAGTATAGTTACTTGAGTACCTAATAGTCATCGGTACGGAACAGGCTACTATGTTGCTGAAATTGAGGTGCTACCATATTCATAGCGCAAGTCGACACGTTCTCTGAAGCTGGAGAGATTTCCGCAGGTGATTTCTGCAACTGGTTTCCGCAGGCTGGTCTCCACAAGCTGACTCCTCCATACAGGGTAGATACGGTACACACTCAAGACAGTGAAACAAAGCAGTGAAGAAATGTCTATTAGATAGTCTTGGTAGCTAGTATACAATCTATACGAAAATGAGAAAGTTATCCGTCCGGCGACGGAAGCAGTAAAATTGAAGGTTGCCCATTAACAGAGAGGGCTGTATATAATATTAGGCAGTTACATAACTTGGCACACGGTGTAGGATGCATCCCATAGCTCTTGCAGCGTACCCAGCAAAGTTCCACCAGAGTGTGGTAAAAAAATAAATTAAAAACACACGACATGCAGTGCGGAGATTGAAGTCCACTTTTCAGCGTGGTTGGCAGATCCCGTGAGTCATCCACCAAGAATCATTGTCAGCTCTACATTCGGTAGAATCACATCCCGGGCCCGCACAGGCCTTTCCGCAGAGGTGTTCCCTTTAGACAAGTCCGGAAGCGGGAAGCATAACTTTAATTATTTTGCTCCGGGATTGCTGTCTGGGAGCATCCAAAATTCTGTAATGCGGAAAGTTCGAGAACTGCTATCCAGTGCAGGTGAGCTGAAAGCCGATTGGAACCGCGGTGATGTTCTGTATCTTCCGTCGGTGTTGCGGTTCACTTGTCAAGTCCCGCACTTTCAGCCAGTCCTCCAGACGGGTCGGTCTCCACGCCGACGATGCTCCTGATTCTCGATTTTCACCCCTTTTATACTACTCGTGACGTCAGAGGCAGATGCCTTAGCCAATCAGCGGCCGAGCAGTAGCCAATCAGCGTGCAGCTAGATCAGTGACGCATTTACCACGTTCTAGAACATTCTAGATCGATTTATGCATACACGCGATTATGACGTCAATGGCAATATTTTGAAGATAATTTAGGGGGATTTTCGTTTATAACATTTCTGGACCGATTTTAAAATGGTTAACAGTTCTAGAAAGCTCGTTTTATTCTGGTCCTGAACAACGAGAGCGGAATAATTATAGGTTTTTACAAGTACCCACTCGGTACACTATAGAAATGCACTCGCTTCCAATTCCATGACGTGTTGTCAGGGAAGCTCTGATGCGCGCGCATGTGCAATACACGTTTTATCGGACTTAGACGATTTTAACGAGAACCTCTCCCATAGGGCTTATGTACGCATACTTTCCCACCCAGGGGGCGTGCTTGGAGCGAATCCGGAGTGGCCGTTCCATACCCAGCTTTGCTGGGACTGTCAGTACCCATCCAGTCGGTCCGCGCTACACCTCATCTGCTCCGACTGAAGACAGATCATTGCCAGCCGAGATGACTACTCCTGACCCCGAAATCCGACTTGTTGACAGCAACAATGACAACGGAGAAAGTGACACATCAACCACTGGATAAAGTCCAGCTTACCGATTGCATCATCTACAGACACGTTGCCATGTCAAGATTGCCTGAGCGGACCTGCATGTCTCCAACGAGCAAATATTTGAGAATGTGACCATGGGACGGCATCGCAAGCCCCAAAACCCTGACTGAGAGCCACCCGGAAGGACTCCTGGTGTGGGCAGTCTACGACTGAGTGACCGGACCACACCAGATTGGCGCCCCGACCCAGAGCTCGAGTGATGCTACGATAAGATCGCTTCCGTGATGACTGACTGCCCACTCCCTTCAGACGACACCAGGCCCGGCCTCTCCAGTTATAGATGGGGTGGGGGGGGGAACAGGCCTGAGATGGCGGCTGTCTGGTCACAATATCAGACTCTAGCGACGATTCGTCAATAGTTTGCCAAATCATTACAGGGTTTGTTTCCAACTACTATATGGTATTACTGTACAAATCTCGGAGCAGATCTACAGGTACAACCACAACAATGAAGGTTACTGTGCCAGTACTGAACCAAATACGGGGCTGTATTGTCAAAGTATCGTTCAAGTACTGGCCAAGTAACCTACGTTAACATGGAAGAGCTGTATCAAGAGATTATTGCATGTACATGTTCCCAGGTGTAACCTGAAATCTCCCAGGCATTTCCCCAGGGGCGCCGGAAGCAAATTTGAGGGACCGTGGCAGGTTCCACAAAAAGGGCGTGCTGTATGGCACCATGAGAAAAGCATTGAAAGGTGCAGGCTCATGACACGATTTGAACCTATTCCCAATTCACAATGTGAGCGAGCGAGCGGGCGGGTGGGTTGTTGTGTCAGATGCACACGTTGAGCGTTCGTGCATGTGTCTGCGCAGTGGAGCTGCGCTGTTTGCCTTGAAAATATTTAATTGCACCTTAGTTCCTAATTATATTTGCAATCAGCGGGATTCAGAGGAAAAGTAGTGTTTGCGAAAACTAGGTTATCCAAGACAAATCTACCAATCACGTTGAACATGTAAACAAGGTTTGTTCAGCTCTTGCCTTAGATGACGACCACGAAGTTCCTTGAATGTCATGTCAAGCAGTTTCACAGAAGGTCTTTAAATGTAATTTTTTAAATAGTGCAAAATCCAAGATGGCCACCTACATAATCGATCAAGCAGCTTTCCGGGATCAACCATGGATCTGACCCTAATGGATCCTTCCTGGCCAGCAGTTCTTAAGGACTCGCTTAGAGAATACGATGGGCATATGATGGATGAATAGACAGATGAGGTAGCAACACAATTACGTCAAATTAGTAACAAACTATTCAGTGTATATGGAATAAGTAATTTAAATTATGATTTCGCAGCCTCTTACTTAGCCATATTGCCGTGTACATTTGGCCTGGGCTATTCAAAGGAGGCTTTCAAATGTCTGATTTCTTTACGTGTGTATGGATGGTGCCATCATCTTTTATGGTTAGCGCTCAAAGGGCGTAATATGGTTAAACATGTGTACCACAACCGTGCAGGTTTGTAGGGAGGGGGGGGGATAGGGGGTAAAGGGGGGGGGGGGGTTGGGGTGAGGAGCTCATACTCATATAAATAGCACAGTATTAAAAAGTCCAAGAGGATAATATATATTACTTAGTGATGTAGGAGATACGGGAGATGGCTTCTAAGCGCATCTAATTTTTACATTCTTTCGATGGAGGCCCCGACCACACCCTCCTCCCATTCTATATATGAGTGGGGGGCACATCTTTGACACATTCCTCAAATACAGCCACCGATATTGCACTTCGGCCATGTGTATACAAATTATTTCTACCTTTGCATCTGCTTTACACGTCAATTAAAAATTGGAGTTTGAGAGTTGCTGTTAATTCTAATATCCCATAGTGTTTCCACATTGCTGCATCCAGCTGCCCATCATTGCACATATATTCTATTCTACCCACTAAGCAAGCCACTAATGAGTGTGGACCAGTATCACTTCAAAAATTCAAATAGAAAAAAAGTCTTCTCTTGGCCTGTAAGTGGACACAAAGTAAAAAAATTGATTTCCTAAATGGTTAATCCTATAATCGCCAAGCCGGTCAAATGACCAACTCTTCAGAAAATATTTTCCTAAATTCCAGTGGTAAATTTACAAAAAAAAACCCAGTTCTATTGGCCAGCAAATGATCATTCACTTAGCTAATATTTGAATTTCTTTTCAATCTTGACAAATGAAATGGTTAACTGATAAAAGTAGCATTTTGAGCGCTTTGGTTATATCGTGTCCTTGTGCGCGATATGCCCCCATAGGCCTATGCACCCCATTTGACTGTCTGTAATTATTACATTTCTCGCGATGTGCTACGTGACGCATCTACGGTTGTATTTAACAGTGTCATAGTATTTTCAAAGTTAAAAAAATCCCAACGTGAAGATTATCACATTGAGTCATTAAACTCCAAATGACTTTCAGATTACTTAGAAATGATATTGTATAAAGTAAGTAGATTTTGTAGTTCGGATCGACCGGTCGGATACTGGCCATACCAGCTAAGCTGGGTACGCGCCGCCTGTCCTGGATTCGTTTCCTGAACACGCCCCCCTGGGTAGAGCCATAAGCGTATATAGGCCTATGGGCGAGATCGCGTTACGAAAACGACAATGTTCGTTAAAACGCATGATGCGCATGCGCTCACCAGGATGCTGTTTTTGATGGAGTGTGTAGCTACGACCAAGATAGGATGGCGCTTTTAGGGTACCGAGATGGTACCCTGTAAGCTTTATTGATTGCCTGTCCCCGTTAAATCTGGCATTGATCAAGACCAGAATTCAACTGGCTTTTTAAATCTGTAAACCATTTCAAAATCGGTTGAGAAATGGCTGAGTTATCCACGGAAACCCCTTCTTGATTATCTTCAAAATATTGCGGTGACGTCATAACCATGTGGACGCAAAACTTCTAGAATGTTCTAGAACATTCGGCTGCGCTATTATTAGCTACGCGCTGATTGGCTGTTGCTCGAACGATGATTGGTTGGAGCCTGCGCCTGTGACATCACGAGGAGCATAAAAGGAGACGCGATAACTGGATCGAGAGCAACCTCGGCCAGGGGCCGAACAGGTTGGATCTGTACCAGCTACTATCATCATGACAGACAATACGCGTTTTACTTCGCTATGTGTCGGGTTTTTATCCCGTAGCTGGCAGTTGCCCAACCCACCGCACTAAAACAATTTTGTAACTCCCTACCCACACAAGTAATTTGGAACTTCTGATTATTGTTCACGAATATCAATATCTACTTCGGAACACAAATTTGCGATGAGGCCCTTACGGCCTGAATATGTGAGTCTACAGATGTAGAGGCAGGCTGTTCTTTGATGGATGACTCACCGGATCTGCTGGCCATGCCAAAAAGTGGTATTTCAACTATCACCGCACTGATTTCGTGTAGGTTCTTCTGACTTTCGACCGCAGCAAGTGAACTCTGCCTGGTGCGTCTTCAGAGCTGGCTGACGTACCCAGTACCATTAAGCTTTGTTTTGTATCTTCATTCACATCTGACAACCCCCGCTTGTGATCGGGTTGTTGACAACTTCCATCCATGCCATCGGTGTATGGGAACTTTCTTCACCACAGTAGTACCATCGTATCTTTTGCTGACTGCTCGTAAGACATCCTATTAGGCTTACAGTGCTGAGTGATGTCCTCCTGCCATGAGTATTCTTGCGGAAATCTTGTTTGCAGAAAACAGCTTGCGGGAACCAACCTGTGGGAACTTTCCAGCTTCCGGAGAACGCATCATCTCACGTCGACTACGGAATGACGTATAAATTTCAGTAACACGGTAGCCTAACTTAAGAATGACTACCGAGTATTCAAGTAACTATACTTGATCATTTGATACCGTATTGATTGTTCTGGTTAGATTATGTATATATGTGGCCAGTGGCCATCCGTTCATATGTTTTGCTTATTTATAGAAAATATAGGACTGCAGTGCACGTAGGAAACACTATGCAGCAAGACTTATATATGCAGCACCTTCTCCCGCCACCAACAATTTTTCACTGAGGTCGCTGTCCATGCTATAACTCTGTTTAGCCCGGCATGCTACCGACTAAACCTTTTCTATTCTGCTCGATAGGATAGGTTCAAAATGATTAGAGACCCTTTCTTCATTACATACTCTGTAATATACTCTTCTTTTCCGGCAGTGCGATAATCTAGCCCCGCACTCCGGTAAGACTCATAACTCCAAGATTTTGTCTCTCTTCATGTTCCACTCAGCCTAGTGGCTTCTTAATTGTTTGGATGTCCCCATCCGCACCATGGGCTGATCTGACTCTGGGAAACTGTTGGGGTTTCCGAGCGGTGATGGTCAGGGTATGGTATCACACACATTCCCGTGTATCTTTGGATACTTAGTAGTTAGCACTTTAGCCAATGTAGGAAAGCACTGCGAAAACATATATTATATATTTACAGAACCAACCTCCTGCACTGCAGTGCAAAAGAGGGCAAATTGTATATAAACCTAACGACAGGTTAAACGGTTAGTTCCATAGGACCTGGTGACGGGCGAGATACGTACCCCACCGAATTCCGTCAGAATGCCTGGGCAGGATATTTAGATCTGCCGCACCCTTGTGGGAAGGACATAACGATAGAACAATGGTCTAATATGCATTCGTGAAAAGTAACCCATGTCTTGTAACGTTGTATGTGGTTATGGAGCGGGATGTCTGGATTCTTATCCAGTTCGGAGATCTTACTAAGTAACATGTATGAGCACTGTCTTCAGTATTGATGTCTTAGAGCACCTGTTTTCAGTGACAGCCGTGTCTAATAGCTAGGTAGGTACCAGCCAGTTGCAGCCAAAAATAGTTCTTGTTTTGAAAACAACTAAAAGCTAATTAAGCAAAGCAGAAGGCCCACATAAGTAAAGCGGCAACTACTAATTCACCATACTAAGAATCACATAAGACGGTGTCGAGGGAATCCATCGGGAATTGCCCGTCCCGTTTTCACATAAAACAGCATGCACCCCTATGGTCATAATCTCACTAGGTATGGTCTTTTCTTTCTCAAGCATTTTTGGTTGAAATATTAGAGTGGGCCCATTTTTGCCTACTACTCTTCTCCCGCTTTAAGCCGTGGCGACACCTTCCCGAGACGGAGGCCTGCGTGAGGCACTTGTCTCTCGCAAGGATTCAGGGACGATGGTCCACGTGAGGATAATACTCATCCCACAAACTAGCACTAGGAGTAGTGCCCGTGTGAGGCACATAACTTTTCATCCGAGATAACCTTCTTCCTTTCAGCTTAGAAGTATAATAACTTATATACAGTTAATTAGTTACGTCTCGTGTACGGGAGCCTCCCTTGCGGGGATACCTCTGCGGACCTATGAGTCTGTGTGGTACCTCCGGGAGCCCCATGTTTAAAAGTGCATCTACCTGTCTCTATGTCTCGTATTTTTGTATGCTCTTACTGGAGTTTTATCTAGCATATTTATAATTGTTTAGGTAAAATCATTGTATGGACTTATATTTTTATGTCACCAAAAATCAAATCCTGTAAGTCCATAGATCACGAAATTGCTATGGACAGGCATACTGGTGACACAAATTCTTGGGATGAGACAGTTGTGTTTAATGTTCGAGACAATGGTCGAACGGCCCCACCGGAGCGATTGAGTTCCACCAGCCGTAGGAGCAGGTTTTTGTTTCCTGCAGGGCAGTCTCGTACAAGGTCCATCACCGCGAGACTGAATGCTAACCAGCGTCATCACTCGTCGTGCACTTGCGGCGTGGCGAGTCAACATGATACACCGGAACGGCCCGACACTACCCGGCGAGCTACAATTTGCAGACTGACTGTCCGACAGACAGAGCGACCTAAACTACTTGCGAGTCACAACTAATAATTGCAATATTTTTTTTCTTCTGATTTCTGATACCGTTATGTGTGATGCCAGAATCAAATATCATTTCACGGGAACGTCATTGTGGTTGCATCCCAATAACGTTAACTCTCTCTCGCTGCTGCCAGCCATCAGACAATAACTCCAAAAACTTTCGACTTACTGAATAATTAAAAATAATTGTTTTCAAAATATTTATCTGGCCCAGAGATATATCGACTGAAATATATCACCTGCAAAATGTAAATTCATCATTCTTTAAAATATCGTGTTTTCACTGTTCTTTGCACTATTCCGTTTCCAAATACTCATCAGACAAACAATTTGAACGCCATTGATAATGTCATATATAGATTTCAAATCGAAATTAATATAATTCGCCACATTGTCCTTCAAAATGCGTGAAGAATTACCACTGTTGACGGTCGGTCATTATTTAGATGAATTAAAGCTATTCATTTTACGATGTTCTGAGTGATTTGTTAATTCTGTTGCCATGGAAACACGATCGGGTAAAACCACTTAGAACATGAATAAAGCTGAATCCATCCTTTGGTTGAAGGATTAAGCACATAAACCAACCACAGCTATCGACACAGCAAATAATGGTATTGAGTAAGAATCGTCATTTCCTGAGCTCGTGCCACATTCTCTTCTGAAGAATGATATAGTCCTGATAATGCAGGTTACGGGACCGGGACTGGACCAATACTGCGCCGTATTGGGCCGATATTGGTCCAGTACAGACACAGTAACCTGCGACATCGGGAAGGTTAATTGTGACGTGTTTGAATGTCTAGGGAAAGATAACTCCATAAATTCAGGGTTTTTCGATTTAGCGTATTACTATGCCGCCCACCTCTAGCTAAGCTCCACCCACACTTCACTGTGCTTGGATTGATCGATCCCCTAATGCCCTGACTATGGAAGCAAATTAGTTCCAAAATATTCAACAGCTCACCTCCATAGTTACCGTGAAAAGGGGATTCTGGGAAGTCATGGTTCAAAGTATGTATACAAATCACGACGTGCAGGCCTATCATCTCTTTCCGTGGCCGCTCAGCGCTACGCATTCACTTGGTTGTGTCTAGAATGGACCTTTCCACATCATCCATCACATCACATGACGTCGTAATCAACGACGTGACGTGTAGAATGATATCATAATCAATGACGTCATCATGACGTCATGAATGACATAGACAAGTACATCACGAACGCATAATGGACCTTTCCAGTTTCAGCTAGTCCCCGCCCATAAGAAATATCTGACTATCAATTTCCAGAAAACTAAATAGGTAAGCTGTTAAATATTTTAAAACTAATTTGACTGGGTGCTGTTGCTGCCGTAAGGGTGCTGTTGCTGCTTATGGCACCAACAGCGCCAATCAAATTAGTTTCAAAATATTAAACAGCATGTTTATTAAATAGCAGACATACAATTCTTGCAACGTGTTGGACGATTAAGAGTTAAAGACGGGCCAAATACAAGGATTTATGACGTAATGATTATGATGTCAGCATGCACGTCACTTAGTTGGCTATGATGTCATATGACGTCATATAATCGAAGGATACAATTGCGTAGACATTGTATGGGCTCAACGCATGCTTGTGTCGGTAGTCATGTCCAAACACCGGGACTTCCACAAAATGGGCATTGACATGCCATGAGCCTTCGACACAATTAAACACTCAAAGATCATAGATGTACCACACCAGGCCAGTTGCAATGAAGATGAGCTACGACTAGTGAGACTACTACTTGCAAACACCAAGCTGAGAGTTCAGTCAAGTTAGTGAAGTCTGTAGAGTTTGAGATATCATTCGGCTCCCCACAGGGAGATGGTTTGTCTCCTGTGCTTTTCAACTGCTACTCTGCTGCCGCATTGAAATCTGTGCGGGAAAGTTCCACAAGACCAACCCACCCACCCCCACCCCCCCCCCCCAGTGTCAATACTGGGCATGCCGCTAGAGATGGAATATGCCGACGATGTGGACTTCATAGATGAGGAAAAGAAACCACTTGACGAACTTCTCCCAATAGCTGCAAGCAAACTAGAAATTGAGAATCTCTTTATGAATGAATCCAAAACAGAGTTTACCCACATATACCTATCGACAAACCATGAAACTATAGAAAATGACGTCCCTCTTCGTGGTGGCGAACCATGGAGGAAAAGTAAAATCCTGGGCTCACTGCTTTGCAGCACCGCTGACATTTCTGCACGCTGCGTCATGGGGAACATAGCTTTCCAGTCCTTCTGGAAGCTATGGATTCGTAGATCAAAGATGCTCTTGATAAAGAGGCCACGTTTATACAATGCAACCTGCATATCCTTGATGCTGTATAACTGTAACAGCTGGGCAGCTCCAAAGGCAGCTCTAGGCAAACTGCCACCGCAAACACGTACGCACCATCACTGGACACCAATGACCAGACAGCATAACTTCCAATGATGCACTATACAAGATATGTAATACGTCGCCGCTGTCTGTACAAGTCGCCCAGCAAAGATGGTCAATGTTTGGCCATGTTCTAAGGATGCCAGAAGCGACACCAGCACAGAGAGCCTACTCGGAGCCAGCAAATACAAAGCCAGGAGAGGATGTCATTGCAAGAATCTGCTAAGCGTGCTACGAGGTGACCTCAAGAAATCAGGACTCGGTACACTCAAGTCAAGAATGGACCTGAGGAAGCTAACGATTTCGACTGAGGACAAGACACAGTGGGTAAAAGCGAAGAAGGACTGATTGCAGCTGTAGGACGTTTCTACTACTACAGCCGCAGAATACAGTAAGCATACATACATACAATTGGAAAGGTCCATTGAAGAGGGACTATGAGTTGTAAGAATTGCATGTCTACTATTTAATACATATGCTGTTGAATATTTTGAAACTAATTTGACTGGGCGCTATTCAGCGGCTTACCTGTATAGATTTGAGGAAAATTGATTGTCAGGGCATTCGCGGGGATCGATCTAACCCAACACTGCGAAGTGTGGGTGGAGTTTAGCTAGAGGTGAGTGGGGCATAGCTAAGGCTGGAAAGGCCCATTGCCGGCGCTGCCATTTTTCGCTAGGGATTGTGGTCATTCACGTTATCGCCAGATCTCCTAACACCAACGAGAGCGAGATATATATTTTTTTTTGTTAACGAGAGCGTCTCTATTTAGATTGAAATCGTTGATTTAGGATATATTGTCTAGATTTCTCGTGCGCATTAAACGCATATCCTCACTATTGGGGCTAGTTGTAATAGCTGGTGACCTGGGCTAATTGTTGACTGTACATTTGTATCAGAAATAAAATAGTATTGTGATCTGTCCCACTGTACCCAGTGTCGCGACGGAGAATGGGTGAGGGCACAGAATACACCACACTGTGTGCTTTCAAAAGATAGTCGCATATGAATTTGCCAGTGTATCAGTATATCCGATTCTTGTCTTGGTGCGGTGGTCCAACGGAAAGATGTCTGGGTAGCTGATTCTATGCGGAATTGCAGGATGATGGTTCGATCCCCGACCTGGGAAATGATGATCAACAAATTAAACTAACGGGTGCACTCCGTAGGCGAGGTTAGCACAGAAATTGAAGTCATCGCGTTGTCAGTGCATTAAAAAACTAAGCAAGCAAACAATCTTTTTTGACAGATCCAACATGTGGACATACAGACAATATTCAACATTCTGTTGAATATGGTGATACTAATTTGACTAGGCATTGTATGAAATGTATGGCCTTACTATTTAATCAACATTCTGTTAAAAATTTGAAACAAATTTTCCTGGGCGTCGTAAGTTTTTTTTACCATTATCAATTGCTTTTCACAGGCATCATAGTCAAAATGCTTAGTGAATGGCATCTCTAGCTCCATTGTGAATATTGAATAGTCCGTCAAGTGTACGCATTTTATGTCTACTTTTTAATCAACATTCTGTTGAATATTTTGAAATTAATTTAACCAGTTAATTTAAGATGTGGTAAATCTTAACAGTAAAACATGTATAATAATATTGTAGATCGTGAAAAATTTGACAAAATTCGCTAAAAATAATGTACGTGTGATGTTCATTAGTAATTCATTGTCCTTAGTCCTTCACTGGGAAAAGATCCATGCATGCAATTATTTAGCACTATGTATAGGCAACTGATGTTCCGAATTTCCAATCAAAACGGCTGTCAATAACATTGTAACAGGTGGTTAGATACATACATCAACAGAAAGGGTATGTATGTGCCAAGTTAGTAATGCCTGCAATGTGTTCGCCCCAAAAATTCCACCTATATGGTTAGGTAGGTATCTGAATATGCTAATGAAGCATTGAGTTTTTAAAATGTTTACCGTGAGGTAATTTAATTCGTTGTACACGATTTCATACCAAAGATTGCCTGAAATTTCAGCCAATTCACAGTCCTCACTGCCCTACTGTATGTAGGTTATGCTCGGCCCCAGAATTTCTCCCACATAAACTTGACTTTAAAAAGTATAATTTAGCCTCAATCCCTTTCAGCTGTAACCAATATGATATCATATCATAGCTAGCTATAGTCATAATTAAAACAAATTCTACAATGAAATAATTCCATAGTCTGCAATTCCATAACGAAAATTGACTTAAATTTTGGCAGATCAGTGATTTTCAGTACCATACTGTCTGCAATAAGTTTGGCCCATATTCGGTTCGAAATTCATATGTATGGTCAGATCGGTATATGAATACGCTAATAAAGTATCAAGCTTAAAAATGTCTACCATGAAGTAATTTCGTAGTACACAATTCCATGTCAAAAATTTGCACAAGTTTTGGCAGATCCATGGTTTTCGGTAGCCTATTGTCTGTAATAGGTTTGGCCCCAAAATGGCAGGTAGATATTTAAATATACTAATTTAAAATAATTTTATAATACACAACTTAGTAGTGACCAAAAGTTGTCAGATACCAATAATTTACGTACCGATATCTATGTACTCTGTTTGTAGTCATGCAGAACTCAATATGTATTATTATTATTATTATTATTTTTATTATTATTATTATTATTATTATTATTATTATTATTTTTATTATTATTATTATTATTATTATTATTATTATTATTATTATTATTATTATTATTATGTACTAGTGCTGTACGAAATATTGCACGATTCTACCATCAAATAATATCATAATTACCAAGTATGTCGATGTAGTTACTTATTCGCAATATGTCCCCATTCAAAGAGAGTTGGTTCACATTAGCCACAATTGGATAGATGTCGATAGGTCCTGGCATATCGCTTATAGTAGGTTCGGCTCCAGAATTTCACCAATATATTTACATATATGTGAATGCGCTAATAAAGTATAGAGTTTAAAAAAATTCTACTATGAAGTAATTTCTAAACACGCAATTTAGTCACAACTTACAGTTTTCAAATGATAATAATTTACTATATATTCAGTATCAAAATCTCTGTACTCGGTTTGTAACCAGGCTTTCGAACATAATATGATCTAGAACTCACTTGATATTGCACGAATCTATCATCAAATATTTCTTGCAATAATGTGAAAATCTTTATATATTCTATAATTTAGCTCCAGATAGAATCCGAATTATCAAACAAAAACCCCAGAATCTACGCAAATGGTCAACAAGATGGATGGAAAGATGGATGGACTGCCCCAAAATATAATCTGCTTCTTCCTATAGCCCATAGCTAATCCTATCCAAGGCCGACGCCATTACAACCATCTCAAAGATATAACACTACCAAGAAACTATCATTATTACAATTGCAACCACCATCAGCACTACATAGGAAAGGTAAGAAACTGCAAATGATAGTCAGAACTATGTAATATTGAATGTTAATATAACAAGATAAACACATTTCTCTCTGTCCTGCATATATATTGTCAATTTATCACAAGTCTAATGGCTATATCTTTATAGTACATTGAACTTAACTTGAAGCTCACATCTTCCTATAGTATATAGTGTCGGTGTCATTTTTACATGTATGATTTATTTTTTGTTCTATGTAGGGGTCCAAGGTTTAGATATAGTCACTGTCTCTGGTGGGCCACCTGTTGTGTTAATGCAAATTGTATATTATATATAAAAATAAATTGAAACTCAACTTAAATTATAATAATCTCCGGCCACGCTATTTGCCATTGATGCCTTGCATCAATATGTGTACTTGTAAGAGCTATTGTTTTGTATTATAGAATGATATCTTGACAACTATTTTAAATATAAATTTGTAGCAAATTATGAAACAGAATATGCCACGCGTTTTGACCGGATCATATTATGTTATTGTATTATTTGATCGTCGTGGAAGCCATTATTAAAATGCGACTAATTAAAAAAAAAATTTGCAAAGTACATTCGTATCGATCATCACAGCAGCGAGATCATAAATGTAAATTTAACACCTGCACTTAATTGGAATATTAAGATAAGTGATATATAGATAATCATTTGTTTGCGATGTTTAAACACCTCTACCACTGCGTGATCTACTCAAGGCTTCAATTTTATTACATCTGAACAGGTGTAGAGTTGTATATACTTTGATAACAATATTGCTGAAAGCCGTTGCTACTTACGACAGTATCAGCTTTCAGCAACGATGTTCTCAAACTAGACATATTGTCTATGCTGTTAAAGGAAAGTGGATTACGGAGCTTACAACTAGGGATAAATATACTTGTCTATATTGATGACAAAGGCAATTAATTAGTAATCAATAGTTACTCGTGAGCAATAATTCACATGTTGGCACCTGCTGTCAAAGGATATCGTATTACCCTGCCCCCATCCACATCCACCCCCACCCCACACCCAGGTAGAACAGAAACAGATTTAATATAGGCGGATATACGTTCATAATTTATTCGGTGTTCATATCTAGTAGTAGTAGTAGTAGTAGTAGTAGTAGTAGTAGTAGTAGTAGTAGTAGTAGTAGTAGTAGTAGTAGTAGTAGTAGTAGTAGTAGTAGTAGTAGCGATGGCGGCGGCGGAAGTAGTAGTAGTAGTAGTAGTAGTAGTAGTAGTAGTAGTAGTAGTAGTAGTAGTAGTAGTAGTAGTAGTAGTAGTAGTAGTAGTAGTAGTAGTAGTAGTAGTAGTAGTAGTAGTAGTAGTAGTAGTAGTAGTAGTAGTAGTCGTCGTCGTCGTCGTCGTAGGATGCGGAGGTGGAGAGCGGTTGCAGTTGCTGCTGCGATGATGGGGAGGTGGGGAGCTGCTGCTGCTGCTGCGGCGGCGGTTCCCGGGAGGTGGGGAGCGGCTGCTGCTGCGGCGGTGGCGGCCGCTGCACTCCTAATATAGACAGAGGTTTTGTTTATGGACTTATTGCTTTATTTCGATTGTTTTCTTTTGAACTAACTCACTGAAGCAGACAATCTTATGCTAATTAAAAAATTTACAGATACCTTAAAGGCTTAGCTTTTTATTTTCTATCTTTCTTTACGTTTCATTGAATGACATGTAAGGTTACGATATAATCAATACTTGCCTTTATACCCTAGTATGTTAGCGCATAAAATAAATCACATGCATGCTTTGAAATTTCTCCCGATATATTTATTGAATCCTACCTGGCTGTAAATAATCATAATTTTAAGAACACGTAGGCCTCTGAATCACTTAGCCACGTACTCTCAAACACTGTCTTGGATTCTGAAGTTGGAATTAAAGAAACAGAGAACAAGTTAAACTTTTCGGTAGCGAAGCACTAAGACGCAAACTTAGCCATAGTAGAAATAACGATAGGTGAAAAACAAATGTTATGCCAGTATGCTGCTGTGTGGATATGCAATCGTGTTTGCCATAAACCAGTTTTATTATTACCTTCGCCCCGTATAGGGCCTAAGGGGACGATGGTATTCCGATCGGGTCTATCTGTCTGTCCGTGTGTCTGTCTGCGTGTCTGTCGTAGTGAGCGGGTCCGGAGCCGTATCTATAAAACTACTGATCCGACTTTGCTTAATTGCTAACACAACGAAGGAACTTGCGGTGCAAGAAGATTTCCACACTCTTGATCGTGATAAAAGAACCCGGGTACTGCTAGGATCAAATTCTGGATCTATGGATAGCTTGGAGACTACTGGTATGATTTGTCTCAAATTTTACCACACGAAATGGTTTGATTCACGAGGATTCTATAGTTAAAAGAGCAAAGATTATGGACCACATGACAAGAAATAAGCTATTTAGTAAATTCCAACTTAGATTCCTTCCTGGAAGATCAACTACCCTACAGTTAGTTAAAGGCACGGAGAACTGGATTGTATCATGGATAAAGGCGGAACGATAGATACAGCGTATATGGATGGACTTCATGAACGCCTTTAACACTATTCCAAGTCAGCGTTTGCTAGGAAAACTAAGCTATGGCTTCGTCAATAGATAAACACATAGATTGAAAACTTTCTGTCAAACAGACAACAAAAGGTTGTCGTCAATGGAGGTCCTCCAGATAGTAAGTATGTGGCACGTGGAATATCACAGGGTAGTGTACTAGACCCGGCATTGTTCGTCCTTTATATAAATGATTTACCTGATGTTGTAAAGCTAGCAGCATATCTCTTTGCTGACGATGATGAAAAAAAATCTGCAAAAATATCTGGATGTACTTCAGAACTGGACAGATAAATGGCTATTGAGGTTCCATCCAGACCAATGCAATTAGTAATGACAATACACAGTCAAAAACGCAAGAAGAAAATAAAGAAAAGCAATAATGTATTTTATGTAAACAAAATGGAGAGCGCGTGAGACTTGAGAATGCGGATAAGGAAAATGATATTGGAGCGATTAGGAGATATTTACCTATATATTCAAAGCATTAGTGAGGGCGCACCTTAAATATGCAGTCAGTGTGTGGGGACCACACAGTAAGGGTTCACTTTGTTTGTCACCGGCTATCACAATAGCATGTGGGGGTAACATAGTATATTAAAATATGTTTATTTTATGCTAGCTGTGGGAAGCCTGTGCTCTGGGGAAGTAAATAACTAGACAATTTGTTATGACATTGGAGATAGAATAAATGCAGTTAATTATTTAATGCGCTATAATGATATACATGCTTTAAAAGGCTTACATAACAATACTCATACGTTCATATTAACCCTTCGAGCCGTGAGTTACCAGAATCTCTTTTTCAACGTAACTGTATACGAAAGCAATTGAATATTTTGAAACAGACCCGACAGGAACCTGTTTCTGCCATAAACAGCAACAGCTCCCAATCAGGCCAGCTTGAAAATATCCATCGGGATATAGTGAAGGATTTTGGTGGTGGCCTTTTGGTTTGTGTTACTTTTAGTCATTTATTAGTATACGGTAACCTTATGTCTCACTTCGCGAATACGAAACTACGGTACCAAATAATTTTGTATCGCTAGTCAGTTCCTGTCAAAAGTAAATAGATGTCAAGTTGCCGAAATTAGTTTGTGTTACTAAAACCCGTCAATACGTAACATATTAGTGACGAGAGAACACAAGTAAGTTGAATTAAATCATAGCTAAGGAACTCCACTCACGCGCGAGAAGCGTGACAGTTAAGTGAATTGATGGAATTTCTCCAAAATTAATGTGTAAGCGAGTGATAGTTTTCGAAATTATGTGAAGTAAAACACAAAATTAAATCATGGCAGCAACCCACACGATAGGATCTATAGTGCCTTATGATGAAGGGCTGGGGCTCATACCTAGAGCAGTTTGAACAATTCATAGACGCAAATGATGTAGCCGACAAGAAGAAAGTACCCATGTTTCTAACAGTAATAGGCAGTAAAACGTATGGACTTTCACGGACAATTGTAGCACCAGAAAAGCCCAGTACAAAGACGTATGACGAACTAAGTACACCACTACGTAAGCATTTACCACCTAAGACTTTGATTATTGCAGAACGGTTTCGTTTTCATAAACGTGATGAGAAACCTGGAGAGTTAATTTTTCAATACGTGACAGAAATTAAGAAACTTTCACAATATTGTGAATTTGGCGATACACTTGATGATACATTTCGTGATAGGCTTGTTTGCGGATTAACAAATGAGCATTGTCAGATTAAAAAATGCCTTCTTTCAGAAGCTACACTAACATTTGCCATAGCTTTCGAGATCACAATCAGTATGAAAAGAGCGTCACAGGATTCACTGGAGTTGACAAAAAGGTTGTGAAATTCTAAATGCTAGCATTCATAAGATTCAGGATAAGCACACACATCAACGTCCGAAACCACAGTCTTGTCAGTCAAAATGTTACCGTTGTATTGTAATCGTGCTGGCCATTCACCAGACAAATGTCGTTTCAAAGAGGAAACATCTCATGGTTGTGGGAAAATGGGCTACACCAAGACAGCGTGTCTCTCGCATAAGAAACAATACACAAAACATGGTAAATCTGTCCATGCAGTAAGCCAAAATTATGAGCAAAGTGATGACAGTGATGGTGATCTGGAGGATGCCATACACACCCTCGAACTGTATTCCTTGAGCGCCAACCGTGATGCTGTCTGGCTTTCAGTTGATATTGAGGACAGGACAGTACACATGGAACTAGATACCGGATCTGCAGTTTCGGTCATTAGTAGACGAGACTATCTAAATTGGTTCGCGAAAATACCACTTCAGAAATGTGCTGTGCGGTTGGAAACGTACACCAAGGAAAAGATTATTCCTAATCGAACCATCTCAGTTCGCGTAAAACGTAATTGGCAGCAGAAAACACTGAACGTATATGTTATTGATAAAGGAGGCCCACCTTTATTCAGTCGTGAATGGTTGAATGCGTAGAAGCTAAATTGGCCAGTCATTAACCTTCCTAGACTCCGCTAGTGTGTCAGAAAAACTTGACTCAATATTGCAGCACCATTCTGCTGTTTTCAGCCCAGGTCTCGGGAAGGTGAAGGATCAGGAGGAAATACTGACAGTGGAAGCAGGTAGTCAGCCATGGCTCTTCAAAGCCCGTCCTGTACCATACACGTGACATCCTAAGGTCGAACAGGAACTAGAGCACCTCCAAGCTGAAGGTATCATCAGTCATGTAAAGCATAGCAAGTGGGATGTACCACTTGTACCAGTGATAAAGAGAAACGGCTAAATTCGTCTTTGTGGAGATTTCAAGACAATGGTCAATCCTGTTCTTGTAATTGAACATTATCCACTACCAAAAATTGAGGAAATTTTTTTCGTCATTATCACCAGGTGAAAAGTTTTCGAAAATAGATCTTTCCGACGCTTATCTGCAACTTGAAGTATTGTCACAGGTAGTACCAATGACGAACATTTGTTGAACTTAAACCATGTGTTAATATGGCATGCAGGAAAATCGTGAAAAGTGTGAATTCTTTCGGAACCAAATCGAATATTGTGGTCATGTGATTGATAAAAATGGATGGCATAAATCATAGAAGAAAATTAGTGTGGTGAAAGATGCTCCTCATCCCGAGAACATTTCACAATTACGCTCTCTGCTAGGTTTTGTGAACTATTATTATAAATTCCTGCCAAATCTCTCTACCACTTTGCAACCACTACACCTGGTACTTCAGTAGTGTCAGAAATGGCACTGGGGTCAGGAACAGGAGAATTCATTCCACGAAGTGAAACAGTTAATCTCGTCAGATTTGGTACTGACTCATTACGATGTGAATCGACAAGTGCGTTTGGCGACCGATGCATCAGCATATGGTATTGGAGCAGTTATTTCGCATGTCATGGATAATGGCGAAGAACATACGATCGCATTTGCCTCCAGATTTTATCCACAGCTGAGAAAAGCTACTCACACATCGACAAAGAAGGTCTCTCTGTCGTGTGGTGGATACAGAAATTCAACCGGTACCTAGAGGGGCGTGAATTTACAATTGTGACAGATTATCAACCATTACTAACTGTTTTCCACCCTACTGAGCCTGTGTCATCCACAGCGGCTGCACGGTTGCAATGCTGGGCTTTGTTTATTAGTGGTTATAAGTACAAAATATTATACAGAGGCACCACTAAGCATGCCAATGCAGATTGTCTTTCGCGGTCGCCTAAGTCAGATGCATCTACAGTTTAATCCATTGATCGTACAGATCTGTACAGTTTTGACCATGTAAATTTAATGCCAGTAAACAGCAAAGAACTTGCAAAAGAAATGTGTCAGGATCCTACGTTAAATCAGGTTTTCCAACTTACCATGATGGGTGGTTGGAGCAGTGAGCATAAGCAGGATTCAGAACTTGCGCCTAACTATCAGCAGAAAGATGAACTAACGGTGCAAGGTGGATGTCTGCTATGGGGTGCACGTGTGATTATATCACAGAGTGCTTCGTGAACTTCATGTTGGTCATCTTGGTATAGTGAAAATGAAAGGACTTAGTCGAAGCTATACATGGTGGCTTGGAATCGATCAACAAATTGAATACGTTACTAAGGAATGTCGTGGTTGCCAAGAAACGCAGATAGCACCAGAATCAGCTCCGTTACACACTTGGGAATTTCTGTCAAAATGTTGGCAGCGTGTTCACATAGATTTTGCCAGACCATTCCTCGGTAAAATGGTTCTGGTCATTGTCGATGCGCATTCAAAATGGCTGGACGTAGTTGTGATGAACTCTACTACTTCACTACAAACGATAGATATACTTAGGAGCCAGTTTGCTAGATGGGGGCCTTCCGGAACACATTGTTAGTGATAATGGTCCACAATTCCCTTCAGAAGAATTCTCGTTATTCATGAAACAACATGGAATTTTGCACATTGCATCTGCTCCCTACCTTCCAGCGACAAATTGTCCCGCTGAGCGGTTTGTTCAAAGCTTCAAAAAGAGTTTGCGTGCATCATTTTATGATTCATCTCTAAAGCTAAATATTCAGCATAAGCTAGACAACTTCCTGTTTGCCTATCATAATACACCACATCTCATGATGGACAGGATCCAGCATCACTTATGTTAGGACACAATATCCGTTCAATTTTGGATCTACTTCGACCAGATGTTGGTAGAACAGTTTTCCGTAAACAGCTGAGAAATGAAGGATGCGGATACGAAATCTTTGTGATGGACAGTCAGTCGTAACCAGAAACTATGGTTCGGGGCCTAACTGGGGTACCAGGACAATACTACATCAGACAGGACCAGTTAGTTACACAGTAAAAGTTGGTCATCAAACATGGCGCCGTCATCTAGATCAGATCCATGAAACGAACATGTCGATTGATAATTCTAGTAACTCAGATTCGAATGTGGGTGTCTACAGTGAGCCAGCACCAACTGTATTCATACCCGTGCCTTCGAATATTTCGCCTATCGTGTCTATACCAGGAACACCAGTTTTAGCAAGAATTGTACCAATGGTGTCAACACATCCACCGGAGTCACCAAATGTAGTCAATATGGAAGGTTCACCAACCAAACAATCTCCCGTTACATCAGTCAATCCCATAACTAGACAACGTTACCCAGTCAGAGAAAACAAACGTGAACCTAAGCGATTGGACTTGTGATACTTTGACTTTCATTTATATTAGAACTATTAGAGACTGTTTTATTGGTCCATAACAGTTCACTTAATTAGTTAGTAATTAATGTTTGTATGTATTTTCTAATTGGGGTCGTGGGTGGTGGGTGGTGAAATGTTATATTTCATTCATTTATTAGAAACTTGCCATTTTAGTTTACGAATACGAAACTACGGTACCAAATAATTGTGTAACTCTAGTCATTTCCTGTCAAACGTAAATAGCATTCGTAACTCGCGAGATCTCCTTCGATACGAGATCGAGAAAACTCTATGTAAGTGTATTCCCGAAGCCACGCCTCTACTTTTAGATTGAAGTAGATAGATGTCAAGTTAACGAAATTATGTTGTGTTACTAGATCCTGTCAATACGTAACACAAACCATTGTTTATTTTTCAAATTGAAACTCAGATTTTATTTCCCTGTAAAAAGATAATTGACTTGACTCGTTTATTTCAATGTGGCATTTTTCTTTAAATTGATTTTGTAAAACAGTTCTTATTTGATTGGTTATCTGCACTGTGTTTATGTTTTCAGTGTCAAATGTAGTGATGTATCCTGTTGAGTTAAGAATTGTTTTTATTTTTTCTATAGATTTGAATTTTACACTTTTTTTCTTCGCTGTGATATAAACATGTGTGGTAAAGGATGGAAGATAGCTTTCCATATCCCGCATTGACAATGTTCGCCCAGAAACGAATCATATTGCACTGTATAGCGATATCTGCTAGGGTGCCTGCTTGTTGGATAGCAAGATCTTTTAAGCGTTCGCTAATGTGGCACAGAATGTTATTGCGTTCCTGGCGTAGTTTGGCGCGATCTTCACTTTGGCCACTTTGATAGATGCGCAGACGTAACGCTTTCTGTTCTGCTAACAGTTTTACTACGAGAGGGTCGCTAGTTTACCTAGTTCTGTTGTTTTTTTAGAACACCTATGGTGCTAGTAGCTGATGATTTCATATATATATATATATATATATATATATATATATATATATATATATATATATATATATATATATATATATATATATATATATAGGCCCTATATATATATATTTATATATATATATATATATATATATATATATATATATATATATATATATATATATATATATATATATATATAGGCCCTATATATATATATATATATATATATATATATATATATATATATATATATATATATATATATATATATATGCGGGGCTGACGTGGCTAGACGCGATAAAATGGCAGCGCCCTGATGCGCGGAAAAATTGTTAATTTTACCGATTTTATCTAGCGATAGTTGGTTACCCTATTTCTATCTGGTTATTATTCTGGTGCAATTTCGTTAAAACATGTAATAATCTTTCAAATAAAGCGCACTTTTTATCATCCTGGAATTGTCCTTTAATATTGCGTTCGCACCATCGATAATTTCCGTTCATTTTGGGATTTTCGGGTGTATAGGCCTGTGACTGCACCTGAATATTCACGGCACCTTCTGGCGACTCCAAGGCTTTACGTCTGCGTAGGTCGCTGATTTGATCGATTATTGGGACTAAACCTCGCTGGCCCCCACGGACGGAATACTGTAGAGCACAATTCATCGAGTATTAACGGCCTTAATAGTCGCAATGACCAGTAATTCATTCACGGATATAGAGAATTCTCATATAGAACATATAATAATTCTCCTTCGATCAATACTCATCATTCTGTTACTTCTGATATACAGCTGGCCCTGACAGCGGCTCTAGGATTATAGACTTAGAAAGCTTTACCGACTCCTGGGAACCGGGTACTCGGCTCCCAACTGCCGAGTACCCGTTTACCATAGAGCTCATTCTTGTTTGCATAGCGACAAGAGCAATACATGCTTTTTGCATTAAGGATTTTAGTGTTTTAAAATAATCTAAGTCTTTAATCAGTGATAGTTTGTGTGTTCTGAAAGGATAACTAAGGACTATGGAGAATACCGCCCAAGACAACCAGGTTGTATTGTTCTTTATTATCCATAGTTAAGACTTAGGTCTCTAAATTTCGTTGTGTCGCATGTTCCAATTTCTGACCCCATAGAATCTGGGACGTGTGCTAACAACGATATATGCCAGACGATCGCCTTCTTTAAACCCCAACAGGCGATCGGCAGATATGAAAATAGGTGTTTGCTACGGTATTTCTAACACGAATATCGGCTGACGTCGTTCTCCGTAGAATCCGAGCGGGTGACGTCACACCCGGTCGCTCGGATGTTTATGTGAAGAAAATTTTTTTCATTAATTCGCGCATCTTATTCTGGGTGCTGCGTACTAAAAATGGTACCGGAAACTTTAGAATGATCAAGTTTACGTGCGATCACGATCGGTTTGCAATGATCGGTGGTTTCAAAATTCTTGAGTAGATGTGTGGTCTGCGGTTTTACCGTGTGAGACAGCAGTTTTGTTATACATTTTGTTGTTTTCTTCACATATCGTGCTGCGTTCGTTAGGAGTATAATTTATATTGATTAGTAAATATACCCTGAATGCTATGCGATATGATTCCTGGAGCCGTTACACATCCTGGAGGATCTATTATGGGTGTGTTGTGCCCGCCGCGTACTTGTCGTCATAATCAATGCGATCGTTGTTGTAACGTGGCGGGGTGGGGTGCGGGGAGGTTACGGTTAATTTATGAGTCAAATTATTTGAAAATTAATTGTCTGCCTTCCATCCGGGACTCGTTCCGCTTGTTTATTGTAGGTTTGTGCTTATTTTATAGGCCAAGCCAGCCCCGCCATCATGTGACGACTGCCATAAGTTTGTCCGTGTAATGTTCAAGGACCATGTCTGTTTTAACTGTGCCCTGTGTAATATAGATCATAGGTGTAATGTTTGTGCTGTGTGGTCCGTCGAAACGATGGTTAAGTTCCTTGCCCAGAAGGACTTGGCTGGGTCTGACGCGGGGTCAGGCGGTCCGAGAGTAAATCGTGGAGCGCCCGGTTCGGCCGGTGCGGGTGCTCCACGTCCCCAGCTGGAGGTGGCGGAGATGGCACCACCGGCGTGGTTTGGTCCGGCTCTGCAGGGTTTTTCTGCATAGCGTTCTGACCACGCTGGTGTCGTCCCTGCTACCAAAGGTTGGGGGGCAGTTTCTCCCCATGCCTGGTACGGATCCTGTCCTCGGACAGGATTCTGGACTGGTTACCGAGGGGGCCGTCTCGTACGGCCCCCTGGCAGTCCCGTCTGGCTTCGGCCAGACGGGTTTCTGTTTCTCTGCGGCCACCTCCGGGTTGTCCAGTAGCGGTGGCCAGTCCGTCAGGTGTGGGAGCCGTCCGCCAGGACGGTTCCACGGTTGACTCGTCTAGTGACGACTCTTCGGAGTCTGAAGACGAGGAGGCCGAGGAGGAGATGTTGCTGCGGCCCATGAAGCCGCAGGTGGAGAATATGGAGGTTGATTCCGTCCTAGACGGAACCGGCCTCCATTTGTCTGGTTTGGCGCAAGCCAGGTCAGCGGCTCCGCCTGTGGCTGAGGCAAATCCGTTACCGTGCACCGGTTCCGTGCGGCTTGGTTTGGCACCAGCCGTCACGGGAACGGGTGTGCCGGGCCGGGCGTGGTACTCACCTATCTCGCCTGGTCCGGCAGTCGGACGTGGGGTGCCGTGGGCGCCCGTGTCCGGCTATGGTTCCGCGACTGCTACGGGTCCATACGGTTTTCCGTGCGGACCTACCCCATGGACCGGAGTGTTTCATGGGGTGGCGGCGGAACCGTGTGGTACCGGAGTGCCTGGCGTGTCAGCCGTGGCTCCTTGCTGGGAGGCTGTGGCTGGCAGACCCGTGAGCACGTCAACGGGTGACGTGTTTGCGGGGGTGTCTTCATCGGAGGTAGATTGGTCAGATGCTCTGGCGTGGCTAGCCAGGGTTGACCCATCTGTGGTTTCGGCCACGGCTGATGAAGATGCGCCCCGTCCGTCGGTTGCGTCGATCAGGACGGGGATTTTGCCCGCGGCCCGGATCCAGTCAGTGGGACTGGATCCACGGTTCATAGAATGGTTGGATGCTATTTATGGCAAACAACTGATGACCAAGGGTCAGCTCCCTGCGGCCTCCAGGGAGGTGCGGGCAAGATGTCGTATTCCGCGGGGGGAATACGACAGGTATGGTGTAGTCCCGTCGGTCACGGAGGATGACCGATGGGTACTGGGCGTCCAGAGTGCCGTGGCGGGTCACCCCGGTCCGGCACTTGTGGACAAGTCTCAGCTACACCAGGAAGAAGTCCTGTCCCTATGCGATGAGGGTGTGAGGGCAGCGATGAGCGCTGTCAACCACTCTTATCGTCTCCTTCAGTCGGTGTGGGCTGAAGCGGGGCAGGCCACCCTGTGCCACCTGTGGCGCTTTCATGTGTCAATGACGGCCTGGTGCTGTCGATGGACGCATTGGCAAGGGTGCAAGCGCGTGTGACGAAATCCAGGAGGCAAATGGTCATTGACCATATGCGTCCGGCTACGGCAGTCAGGGAGCGTCTCCTTGGGACACCCCTGACAGGGCCTAGCATCTTCGGTGGCCAAGCGTGGGCCATCTTAGAGGATACCGCCAGTATCGCGCAGAATCGGTTAGCGGTAAACCTACGGCTAGAGCTAGTGCGGCAAGCGCACGCACTAGGGCCTGTGGGGAAACCGCTAACGGGACAACCTTCAAAGGAGCAGAAGAAGCATAAGGGCAAGGCGAAAGCTAGGCCTGTTGCGACTTCTGCTTCAGCTGGGGTTTCAGAGCCTCCGCCGGCGAAGAAGCCCAGGAAGGTTGTAGAGGCGCCTACCCTCCCCAATGTTGCTCCTGACCGCCCTAGAGGCGGGAAGGGCAAGGGGAATGGTAAGGGTAAGGCCTCAAAGGGCGGACAGAAGGGGCTGAAGCGTACCTGAGGGTACGAAAGCTCCCTTCATATCCGCCTGGACCGCGCCTGTGCGACAGGAACAGCGGTGCCAGTTATACCCGTCGTGCCTAGAACGAAATGGTTCTCTCTCTCTCTCTCGTTAAGAAAGAGGGGGGGGGGCGGACTGCGAGCTGGACAACCCCGTTAGATGGCGAGGCGTCTATGGTGGGTGGAAGGCTCATGCGTTTCGTCGAGGCCTGGCAAGGTGTGACGTCAGACAGTCTGGTCCTGGGATGGTTATCCCAGGGTTACATGCCGGAGTGGTGGGACTTTCCACCACAAAATATGTCTTTGGCACCTGTCTGGACACCCGTACTAAGGGAGCCAGACAAGTTAGAAGCCGTTCAAAAGGAAGTGTCGGGTTTGCTTCTGAAGGGAGCAATAAAACCAGCAAATCGAAACACTCCAGGCTTCTATTCAAACATGTTCCTTGTCCCCAAGAGCACAGGGGGATGGAGACACATACTCAATCTCAGGCCATTAAATTGGTTTATCCATACGCCTCGGTTCCAGATGGAAACGCCGAGGTCGGTAATGGCGGGATTGAGGAAAGGAATGTGGTGTGTATCGATCGAGCTGAAAAATGCATATTTCCACATTCCTATGAATCGGAGTTGGCACAGGTTTCTGAGATTTGCGTTTCAGAATCAAGTATGGGAGTTTACAGTCTCCCGTTTGGCCTGTCGACAGCTCCGAGGGTTTTCACAAGAGTGGTCCTTGCGGTGACAGCGTTTCTCAGAAAAGAGAACGTGGCGCTACACACCTACATAGACGACTGGCTGCTTAAGGCAGACTTGGCAGCCAGGTTGAACGTGGATACTGCTCTGACTCTGAAGTTACTTTCAGATCTACGCTGCATAGTCAACGAGGAGAAATCCGAGTTGACGCCCACTCAACGTTTCGTTTATTTGGGGATGCGATTCGACCTCGAGGAGGGCAGGGTTTACCCGTCAGAGCCCAGAGTGGTGTCTCTGTTAGCCATCCTCAAGAGTTTTCGAGTGGGAAACCACATTCAAGGCGAGGCGGTTCCTTCAGATGCTGGGCATGATGGTCTCCATGGAGCAGGTTATCCCGTACGATGCTCTAATGCGAAGGCCTATCCAGTTGTATCTGATGTCTCTGTGGAAACAGAGAACAGAACCCCTGTCAAAACTGTTGCCAGTTTTGGAGCCGATAATATCGCATCTTCTATGGTGGAAACAGCGTCAGAATCTCCTATATGGGGTTTCGCTGCACCTACCCCGCCCCCAGCTGTCCATCTACACGGATGCATCGCTGGAAGGGTGGGGTGCCTGCCTGGGAGAACTAGGTCTCGGGCACATGGACTCTCCCGGAGAGTCAGCTGCATATCAATCTGTTGGAAATGATGGCAGTGGAACTGGCGTTGGAAGAGTTCCTTCCGATGATCAGGGGCAGGGTGATATTGATACGGTCGGTCAATTCGACAGTAGTATCATATATAAATCGCCAAGGCGGGACCAGGTCGCCCACTCTGTGTATCAGGCTGTGGCACTTGATTCAATGGTGCAGGAATTACTCGGTTGTTTTGAAAGCAGCTCGTATTCCTGGCCGATTGAACATTCTGGCGGATGCTTTGTCTCGCAGACAGAGAATCCTGCCAACAGAATGGTCCCTCAACCCTCCAGTTCTGCGACGGATCTTCGAGCATTGGGGCAAACCCAACGTGGACTTGTTCGCCACAAAGGAAAATGCTCAAATCATGACATATGTCTCGCCGATTACAGATCCAAATGCCGTCGATACAGACGCTCTGGCGATAAGCTGGAGAGGGATGCACGCTTACGCGTACCCACCCACCATTCTTCTACCGAAGGTATTGGTGAAGGTCAGGGAGGAACCGTGTCTGGTCCTGCTAATAGCGTCGTATTGGCCGAGCAGGGCGTGGTTCACGGATCTTCTAGATCTGCTGGTGGAAAATCCTGTGCAGTTGCCCGAGATTCCGAACATAATCTCCCAGGCCAAGGGACGCTTCCTACACGAGCGTCCCGAAATGTTCAATGACTGCGTGGATGTTATCAAACAACGTTCCACGTCGGAAGGCTTTTCTCGACAGGCTGCTGATTTCATCGTGGCTGCGAGAAGGAGGTCAACCCTCAAGTCATATAACAACAAGGTTAACAGATTTGCAGACGGGTGTGAAGAAAAGGGTATTGATACCTTTCAATCCACTATCAGCAAATAGCAGACTTTCTCTGTGAGCTCTTCTTTTGAGGACTAGCTCCCGTCACAGTTGCTGGATACAAGTCAGCTTTGGCATCAGTTATCCCTTGTCTAGCCAACAGGGATAGTCCAGAGGTGGCCCAGTTAAATGTGATGTTGAAGGGAATGAGCAATCTCCGACCGAGACAACCGGTAGTCATTCCAGCCTGGAGTCTATCTTTAGTGCTTAATGTACTGGCCAAGCACCCTTTCGAACCGTTGCGTTCGGCTAGTCTAAAGCATTTGACTCTAAAGGCGGTCTTTCTATTGGCAGCTTCCTCAGCTAGAAGGCGCAGTGAGATCCATGCGCTTTCGGCAGAGAGGAACTGATTTATTGTTTCTGGAGAAGGTCTGCGTCTTCTGCCAAGAGCAGAGGTTATGTCAAAGAACCAATCTTTGAGATATCCCGGCAAACCGATCATTATACCGAAGTTAACTAGGTTTGATCGTGATGCCAGTGTCTGGTGCCCGGTCCGTGCTTTGACTAAGTACAAGAAACGGACTGACTCGTTACGGTCGAACGATAGACATCTGTGGATCTGCCATAAAAAGTCTTATGGCGCCGCATCCATGGATACTATCTCTCGTTGGGTGGTCGAATGCATTCAGACTACTCACGAGATGGCGACTGGGCACCAGGTGCAAGGCGTAAGGGCAGACAATGTCAGAGGAATAGCCGCCTCGACCGCCCTTTACAATGGTGTTCCGTTATAGGACATCATGGCCGTTGCACAATGGCACTGTGAGTCCTCATTCACAGATTACTATATGAGGGATGTGTCAGACTCAGCCAATCCACTCGCTTTAGCTGTTTTGAAACGATAGTTAGTGACCACACTGCTTTTCACCCTTTTCTCACTTCGGTAAGAAAAGAACCTAAAGCAGGCATGGTCAGGCGAGAGGATGTCAACCAGATTGTGTCACTGATGGCCGAACCGGTGAATGGTTGGAGGCGGTACGTCTGAAGTCCAATTATCATAAGGTAATTCAGTAGTGAGAGTTTTTTGTATTATGGATATGTATCATGTTCATTCATCTTATATATTCATGCTCATTCCCAGGCTAATACATGGAATATGCAGGGAGCAGTTAACCCTCTTGGCATATTTGTGTTTTCAGGCGAGATACATGTTCGTTAGTTCTCTCCCTTTTCTTAGGAGGAAAAAGGGGGGGGGGACTGTGACGCGAATGTGATTCGGTTCCGTGAACTTGACGGTCCTTTTAGGTCTCCGTTAGTCAAGTTTGAAGTCTAAAATCTTTCTCCAAGGGGCAAAATTAGCATTTATGGCTTGCCGTTTCCCACCAGGTTACTGATCAAATCTGGTGTATATCAGAAGTAACAGAATGGTGAGTATTGATCGAAGGAGAATGCAGGAAATGTCAATTTCCCTTTCTCCGAGATCTAACAATACTCACCATTCTGTTACGGACCCAGCCTCCCAGCCCCACGGAGGCAAGCCATAGTTTTCTCTTGTTTGGTGGCTATGCAAACAATATGAGCTCTATGGTAAACGGGTACTCGGCAGTTGGGAGCCGAGTACCCGGTTCCCAGGAGTCGGTAAAGCTTTCTAAGTCTATAATCCTAGAGCCGCTGTCAGGGCCAGCTGTATATCAGAAGTAACAGAATGGTGAGTATTGTTAGATCTCGGAGAAAGGGAAATTGACATTTCCTGCATTCATAAACTCTCCAAAAGCATTGCACATTCGTCACGTCCAACAAGTTAAACAAAACCAAGCACTGACTATATACTATTTAGTACAAAAAAGTTTCAAGATGCTCAATAAACATATAAATTAAAAACTTAAAATTCTCTATCAAAACAACACGTCTTCACAGCTCTGCTACCTACAACTCGATCGGAGGACCCTGATAGTTGAAAATGTACAAAAGATGACAACCAAACTTGTTCCCCACGCTGAAAGACTTAGACTAACCAGCCAGATAAAGGAAGCTCGACATACCATCGCTCAATTACAGGCGACTGAGATATAGCACAATAGAAGTTTATAAAATATTGAATGGAGAGTATGACACACAGGTTGAAGATTTTCGGAAGTCTTACGGAGACACTTAATATGTCAGTCGAGTTCTGATACCGACTCGCTAAGATGGGCCTTAGACTCGATGCTCGGAACTAAAATAGAAGATTCAAGATTCAAGAAAAGGAATTTTGACTGATCTTAGGAACATCAGGTTAATGAGTGTTCTCGAAATGAAGTGTGATAAGATTATATACCTTTTAGTCCATCACAGGCACGGGCTTGTGATGAACTGTCAAATCTGCTATTTCCCACAGAATTACCGATCCTAATTGACCGGCCAATAATTCCTGGCCAATTGGATCTTACCCAAGATTTTCTCACAATGCAACATATTGTAGGATTGATCCGGTTCCATCTGAATTAATCTGATGGAGTTCTTTTATACAACAAGGATTGTTTTGGCATCCATATCAAAAGTGGATACCATACATTCTTTAGCATTCTGATGTTGCCTGACAAGGCATTCATAGAGTGCATTCTGTGTTGCCATGACTCAATTATGCTGGGACGCATTCAATTAAGGCTTCGGGAATTAGCGGTCTTCACATATCAAACATTAGTCTGGGTCAACATTTAACCTATTACTTGAAAAACCTGCAGTGTGATTCATTCTCATGGGGTACTTTGCCGAGCTTATTCCTCGTATATGCGGAACCAGATTAATAAACCCAGCTAAAGCCTGAAACAAATTATGTTTCTATTTTTCAAAGTAATGACTTACAGCTTCATCTCGCAAAGCGCTGTCGCATCAAGTGCCAACAATTCTTGTTGTGTACTCCATGATCATGATTCATGTATATTTCGGGTAATTTGACAAACACACAATCTATTAAAGTAATTACACAATGTGCAACTATCAGTGATTCTGCCTTTATATGCGTATGCTGATAGTGTTTGCATTGCAGGATCGCGGCAGCAACATCTTGGAATAACAACTAACAAGGTGAGTTCATTATATAAAACGATAAAATCAATAAGATTTATGATTTAGGTCCCATCCGACCCCATGTAAAATCCTTCTAACAGCAACACTACATTTCTACAGATTCATTCACAACATTAAATTTATAATGATCATATATAACGTGAAGTAGCAATGAATGACACTAGAATATGTCCATCCATCAATCTATCTATTTTACATACCTGTAAAATAGTAATCACACATACAGCAACACGTAATCATACGGCATTAGCATCACAGTATAGCGAACATGTTCAATCTTGTTTCGATACAAAGTCTAATTTGACATATCTAATATTTAAATGCCCCTGTGAAATACGATCACTGCGGTCCTAAAGGCAATCACCGCTCGTTATACTGAGGGAGTTATGATGACGACATAATGAATATTCATATCTGGTCAGGATCAGCGGGTCAAAGGTCAGAAGTCATGACGGTTGTCCGAGGATAGCTAGGCCCAGGGACCCCCATGTTTGAAGTAATCAACAATAATTCTACAAGAGGCAATGAGCTGAGGTTACGAAATGAAAGAATCAACCTGGATATAAGGGAGCATTCCGTTACAAGCTGGGTCAACGATGTATGGAACACCGATGGATGAGTAAACATCGATTCAGTATTTAAATTCGGAGTAGGACTGTATTGTTTCTGGCAAAATAAGGAACTATATATATGACTTTACTGCGGAGTATCAAATGTCTTGATGTCATGTGAATTCATCGTATGTGTCAATGAAATATGAAGAAGCAGGCATATGAGCTGAACAAGCCTAAGGCCACAGCAACATCTTACTAAGACATCCTAAGACACAATTTTAGGTGTGATAAACAAAGTCCGGAAAATCCGGAAATGTGCCAAAAATCTATAAAATATTCAGAAAATCCGAAAACGTTTTACAATGTGACAAATACGTGAGGGCGAGTGTCCGCACTCTCTGAGTGTTCTAATTGTGAACTGCATTATCTCAATATCAAGTAGGGAGACCATGCTAGGCTTAAGAGGAACTTGTACGATGTTTCCTGAATGCAACTGGGGACTCTCTAATGTTGATGGGATACTCACTAAAGAATTAAAACTAGATCATAAAACATATCTGGACAATGCCACCCAAAAGGGCACATGAACTTTCAAGAACTCGATCCTGATCTCCTGTCTCATAACTTGGCTCCTAGGAAGATTTTGGTTTTTCTTCGATAATGTAAGTTCTACTTTGAGCATATCAATGAAACACCATGTAGGTGTATTGGCTATCGTAAGTGGGATTAGTCTATTTTCGGTGACAATCCATGAGCCAGTTAGACCATCATTTGATCCATTCATCTTGTCTGACAAGTTGAAGATTTCCATCCTTCATACATTGGTCTGTCGCCTTCACAAGTATGGGAGATAAATCGATTCTAATTGATAAGATGATGATTGGTTGCTATCGGAGGTAAAGCTTTGGATGTAGCTGCGACTATGGTTGCCTCAAGTGAGGAACAATGAGGCTCGCTTTCATCTGGTAGTGATGAAGAATATTTCTTGAGACTACCCAGCCTGTCTAATAGTTTCCTATTTGATAATTTAATTTTTCCGAGTACGGGAGCCTTTATTCATCTTTTACGACGATACTATAAAGAGATAACATAACCACTTGCACTTTATTATATAACTTTTATTAAATTAATACTAGAAGAATTTCAATGCAGAACTGCCAATTAAATAATACTTTTTACAAAATATACCTTTATTATTCTATTTCCTATTCAAAAGTGCTAATCAACAAAACAACAAGGTGAGCGATTCTGATAATTGGACCAAGATCTGAACCACGTGTGATAAAGATGTTACTTCATGCTCTCTCGAGTTTGACAATAGTTAATATATAAACCTAATTGAGGCAAAGAGAACCTCAGAGCTCGTCAAGTTATTTCCCAGCTTCGCTCAACTTCCTGTATGATTACCCAATTAGAACATGCACTTTGATTATCTGACAAATAACTCGACCCATTTCGTGACGTCACATTGACCGATCACAGTAACTAATTCAACTTCTTTTGCCCGATCAAATGTACCATTATAGATAACCTCAGTAATTTTGGAAGTGACATAGAGGGCTGGAGGAAAAGTAAAATCTGGGGCTGACTACTTTGCAGCTGCTGATATTGCTGCACGCTGCGTCATGGGGAACATAGATTTCCAGTCCTTCTTGAAGCTATGGATTCGTAGATCAAAGATGCCCTTTATAAAAAGACTACGTTTATATAATGCAACCTGCGTATCCTTGATGATGTATAGCTGTAACAGCTGGGCAGCTCCAAATGCAGCTCTAGGCAAACTCGATGCCTGCCACCGCAAACACCTACGCACCATCATTGGACACCGATGGCCAGACAGCATAATTTCCAATGATGCACTATACAAGATGTGTAATACGTCGCCGCTGTCTGTAAATGTAGCCCAGCAAAGATGGTCCATGTTTGGTCATGTGCTAAGGATGCTAGAAGACACACCAGCACAGAGAGCCTTGGAATTCGCCCTACTCAGAGCCAGCAAATACAAAGCCCGAGAGGACGTCATTTCATAAATCTGCTAAGCGTGCTACGAGGTAACCTCAAGAAAGCAGGACTTGGTACACTCATGTCAAGAACGGACCTGAGGAAGCTAAGCATTTCGCCTGAGGACAAGACATGGTGGGCAAACGCGAAGAAGGACTGATTGCACGGTAGGATGTTTCTACTACTACTAGTACTACTACTACTACTACTACTACTACTACTACTACTACTACTACTACTACTACTACTACTACTACTACTACTACTACTACTACTACTACTACTACTACTACTACTACTACTACTACTACTACTACTACTATTACTACTACTACGGCTGCAGAATACAGTAATCAAACATGCATAGAGGGGATACCCAAGTGACATAAACGGGATACCCTGTGACGTAGAGGGAATCCTTCGTTTGTGTGCACCACTATGTGTTGGATTCATCTGGGTTGATCCGGTGGTATCTAGTACTATTTGATATACTCTTGAATGCTTATTATCAGCCAATCTGTTATGATCAGGCTCATCACACCAGAATACCGTGCATACTTTCATTCTTGATGCTACATTTAACTCCTATATCATTCTAAGTGCATTCCATAGATGTCTTATATACTGACTAGATCGCTCATGACCCTCTCAAAAGCGTCATTTCAAAGTTCAATATGATCTCCCTGGACGTATAGTTTCAAATATAATATATTGTTGTTACTACACCTATTACGTAGTCGAATAAAATGTCAGATTAATATAGTCCATACAATTTTATTTCTGATAAAAATATCTAAATTTGCGGTTGCTCAATTTGTCCTCAACTTACCAAAAGATAATTTAGTACGCTTCTAAGGCTATATATGCAGCTGATCGTCTGCGCCAGCCAGTAAGTGAATACCCAGTCATGCGCCATACACCTTCTCCACATGACGTCATTACGCCGGGATTCCCCTAAATCAACGCTCAGACCACAACTGCTGGCTGGTTATGCAGCCATCAAGCAGCTGACCCGCATTGAGTTACTATTGCCCGAAAATACACTGCAATTTAAACCGTTCCTATGATAAACTATAATTATTATAGTATATAAGTCGTACATCATTGGAAAGCGCATTCAATTGTCTAAACATTAATGCATTATTATTTTTTTTTTTGTAAAATCTTCACTGGGTCATCTGCGTATATAAAATAACCCATTATATCTAGATTCATCAAATCAAGTTGACAATAGGGGATATCTTAAACTCATAAGCAATTATATTAAATTTTACAAAACTATAAAAACGGATACATAAATGCATAGAAAATAGTCTTAGCTTTCCAATGATGTATGACTTCAATAATATTATGAAATTAGTTGTTCATATAAACTGCTTAAAGTACATTGTATCGGATTCCAATAGTAAAGTAATGCTGTTTGCGCGTCGGCTATCACCATTACCAGCCAGAAATTGGTATGCCATCATGCAAGGCATTATGGGAAGGTATTTTCCCAAAATATACTAATGTGGGATCGATCTATTGTGATTTGCTGAACTCGCATCATCGGCGGTCGCGACAACTAGCCCCATAGTGAGGGTATGTGCATGAGCTATCTAGTCAGTATATACGATATCTATGGTGCATTCTGCTTCGCAATGTAGCTCTCCTATTCTCACATTTATTTGCCATACCACTACCATGCTGCTGTCAGAGTTACTGGGCACCTGTATATGACAAAGCTTGTAGGTGTTGGTTTGTATGTAAGCTTAGGCTAATGGACCTTTCCGGTTTTAGCTATGCCCGCCCATCTCTAGCTAAGCTCCACCCACACCTCGCTCGTGTTGGGATCGATCGATCTCTGAACAGCCTGACTGTCAATTTCCAAAAAACTACACAGGTTCGCTGTTGAAGATTTTGAAACTAATTTGACTGGGTGCTGTTGCTGCCTAACAACAGCATGTTCATTAAATAGCAAAGAATTACAAAGACATACAATTCATACAACGTGTCGGACCATTTGAGATTTGGTAACGGTCTACATGGAACCCTTTGTTTGATTGTGACGTCATCATACACGCGCTGAGCTGATTATGACGTCATAAGAGGGCTGATTATGAATTGATACTTTGGAAAGGTGAATTCTCTCAATTCAGAAAAGGGACTTTCCAACATTTGGCAAGCTAGTATATTACAAGTATAATCTGATTTCGCAACAGCTATAAATGAAGTAGCTACATGTCTAGATAACAATCAACTAAACTATTATTAACATCACCAGCCCTGTCTATTTCTATTTATGGAATCGATGCTGATAATCAGTTTTCGCTTACATTATGGGTACGCTTTCTTATCTTATAGAATCACACTTGTAATATTAAAACCACAATCAGTACATCGATTCATATTGAATTCCGTATGCTTGGAAACAAATAGTCAAATTACACGTATTGTACAAAGGCATTCCAAGTGTTTCCCTAAACCAGGTGGCATACAGAACCATAATAACTTTAATTAATTCTATATTTCTGGCAAATGTCGGGCTTTGAAAACATTTCTTATAAAGCTAATTAGGCCACCAATCCATCATACAACCTATGGCCATTGCCTATACATAGTAACCTCTTATGGATGCTCAGTATTGCTGCCTTGACATAGTATATAATATTGGAAAATACGCACATAACACGATAGGAATGTTTACATAATAGTCCTGCAGACTAGATTTTCCTGTATTAACACGTCATGTGCTGATTACTAAATTCATTAATAATTCGATTTCATGATGTTTCTTAAAAATGCCAATAAGACAAAGTGTTGTTCCTGTGCACTATTGCAAACAATACGGGTAGGTCATAATAGACGGATCAAAGCTGGGTGATTGGACCAACTCATCGAAATCCACAGTCTGAAAATCAATGAAAATTTCAGTTTTTGTTCAATAGCTTATGTTCTACTAGGAACATTTTAATAATCTTCACAACAATGTTGTATAATGGACTTTAAAAAGTATTTTCTGGTCCATTCCCGTACCCATCTATTCATAATGCCGAATATAGGAAAATCTTACAGCAAGTGGGCTGATTGTCCCGAAATCTACACACTAGATTAGAATCTCTTTGATAACTTAACCATTAGCATAATTTAGGTCGATGTGGACGTTAACAATTCGTTTGTGAAATCTTTAATGATGGTGATGATGACGATGATGACAATGATGAAGACGATGATGATGATGATGATGACAATGATGACGACGGCGATGGCGACGACGAGGACGACGAGGACGATGACAAAGCCGCCTATGTGGCAACTATAACATGGGTGTAGCGCTTATTATTTGTATTTGTCTACTTTGTTTATTAATTTGTTTCTAACTTTGTTTATCCTGGGATGAACAATCCTTTGATCCTTTTGTCAGTATTTAAATGTTTTTAATATTTAAAAGTTACGATGTAAACACGCACATTAATCTACCCGAATGGGTTTAATATGCTATTTTAATAGTTTATTTGACAAAGACGAACATAACAATTAAATATCTTATTTTAGACATTGAACCTACATATTTAAAATAAGGATATAAAAAAAACCTGTTATCATCCTTTTGAAATTAAGTAAATTTAAATATCTAACATCACATTAAGAGATTAACATATTAATTATTAGCTATAAAATCGTGCCTATTGTTTTAATCTGTTTAAAATAGGCGTATTTATAATGCAGTAGGCCATCCACGCAATATGATTTTATTAACCAATATAATTAATGCATAAAATGAGTATTTTTGCATTTGTTTAAGTTCAACTTTATGACGATATTTTGGTTGTTACTGCAGAGGAAAGCGTGGAATTCAAATCTTATGTAGGCCTATAATATATATTCGCCTTTGCCCTCATAATACCCTGAACCATAGAGTCACAGTATCTTAATCTTAAGGCAAACTTACACCTAAACTGTTTAATAATTTAAAACTAAATTCAGCAGGAACCTAGTTAGTTTTAAATTATTCGACATACTATTTCGTATATTGTAAATGACTTATCATTTATTCAATATAAGTTGTCTAATTGTCTGTTTGAAATTCTCGTCTTAGTAAATTTACAAATTTACCTACTGCCCCTCTTCATGACCCATACGAATCTTGATCAAATTAATTTGTTATTATGTGGAGATGTTGAATCTAATCCCGGCCCCAAAGTGTGTCTGCTATAAGTGTATTTCATTTAAACATAGATGGCCTGAGTCATAAACTATGTGAAATTCAAGACTTCATCTGCGACTACGTCGTTGTCTGTTTTACAGAAACCCAGCTAAACAATTCAGTATCGGATGAAGACCTGCAATTAGAATATTACAACGAACCAAGTAGAACGGACTAAGCACCTGACGTTAATGGTGTATGCGTTTTACTCTAAGTCTCAAACATTACAAATTTTTTAGAGTCGTGCAGACCTGGAAACCGAAAATATAGAACATATATTTGTTGAAATTAAGAGTGACCACTTTTGTTTTAGTGGAAGTTTTCTATCAACCACCAGATGCTCCCCAGACTTCTTAGTCTAACTTATCAAATGCGTTTGGAAATGCTCTTGATATACATCTGCCCTTAATACTAACAAATGATTTAAATGATGACTTAATGAATCCAAACTATCATAATCTCAAAGACGTAATTACTGTCTATAATATGAAACTGGTAATAAATGAGCACGCACTCATAACATATCGGACTGTAGCACTTCTTGATCCAATAATAAGTTACGGAAATATCGAGATAACAGAGTCTGTTGTGTTGCACGATTATATGAAATACAGCGACCACGCAGCAACATATACAGCGATCAAACTAAAGGCAAATATCAATAGTACTTTCAAGCGGAAAATCTGGGTTTACAAACAAGCCAATTTTGAGCAATGGACTTTTCCGGTTTTAGCTATTCCCGACCCATCACTAGCTAAGCTCCACCCACACCTCGCCGTGTTGGGATTGATCGGTCCCCAAATGCCCTAGCTATCAATTTCCTGAAAACTATACAGGGAAGCTGTTGAATATTTTGTAACTAATTAGACTGGGTGCTGTTGCTGCCTATGGCCTAGGCTAGCTGAAAAGTGCGCCAGATACTCTGGTCAGCGCATCACCAGCAAAAATACCAATTATCTTTGGTTACTCTTACTCAAAGTAACATCTTGAAAAGACTCATGAGCCTTTCGACGGCTACGATTGATATCTCACCACTTCTTATCCATACCACGACCGAAAGGTGATCCGTTTACACGCACCTCTATTGTGCCAAAAAACTGTGCTAACTCACTTCCAGTTATGCTGAACTCACTGTTCCGCTAGAAGACTATTAGGTGCAATTCCCACTTGAATTTTATTTTTCACCAGTAACTACTGGGTGCCACTATCTTTTGCTAACACTGCGCCGCCGACTATTAGGCGTGCTTTACGGTCAGATTCGGCCCATTGTCAAATTCTCTTCATTAGCTTTTTCACGGCCTGTGCCGTTCATTTTGGAACTTGTATAATAATATTGTTTTTCTTAATCATTATGTTGTACGTTATTATACGCCGTTATTATACAAATATTATTTATTTATAAAGTGTTATATTTGTGTGCGGTTTCTATTTGTGACTAACTCCGGCCCATCTATAAAGTCCCACTTCGGTTCTGTTGCGCCATCGCAGAAATTGTTTAGGTTTCTCGGCGGATTCAATCTTAAAGAAGACGCATCACACTTCCTTAGTATCTTCAGTGATACCTATTAAAATGTTAACTACATGCCAATGTAGGAATTCACTACCAACTAATTAATAATAGAGGCATTGGCAGTGGGTATTTTCAAGTATAAACCTAATGCAGAAATAAGCGTTAGATCCTTGGAATCATGTCTATATGGCCTGATTTCGATACTTCAGCTCACGGCAAAAGACACGCTTAGCAAACTAACTCTCTGGTGACCAAGAAGGCCAAGTGAAACCTCCATGCCTTCTAATGTAAAAGTCATCAAAGTTTGCTACGTGTTTCTTCGGCCAAGCCATAAATAGTAAATTACGGTGCTTTTAAATGCTTTTGTAATGTCCTGTGTTTGTCTTGTCTTGTTGTGGTTGCTCTAGTGGGCACAGGCTGGGAGTTTTACAAGACACGTTCTTTTCGAACGACCACTCCAACTGACTGTCGTTTCTTTGCTGATGAAGATCCTTTTATCCTTTCCAGTGTCCAATGAAATTACAGCCAATCTAGACTGTAGGCCAAGGCACCCTTATCGCGCTACCCAAGCCCAAGAAGCCACCTGCCCCCCCCCCCCCCCCCTCATCCAGCCAGTCTGCGGCCCATTGTGCTCCTTAACAGCATACAGAAAATCCTATCCAATGTTACTCTATGCCGCATCCGAGACAAGATCGATGACTTCACCGGATCATGTCAAAGTGGGTGCAAATGTGGACGCAGCTGCGCAGACATTATATGGGCTCACCGCATGCTTGTGTCGGTAGTCATGTCCAAACACTGGGATTTCCACAAAATTGGCATTGACATGTCACGAGTCTTCGACACAATTAAGCGCTCAAAGATCCATACTGCGCCAGGCCAGTTGCAATGAAGATGAGCTATGACTAGAGAGACTACTGCTTGTAGACACCAATCTGATTGGTGTCTCAAACTCTACATACGTCACTGACTTGACTCGTACTCAAGTTATTCCCGTGTTAAATTTTCAAAAAATAGTCTTCTCTTGGTCTGTAAATTGACATTAACCAAGACCACTGCAGACGGCTTTTCCCGCTGGATTTAGTATTAAAAGGTTAAGAGTAGGGAGATCTATAAAGCCTAAAATAATGGGCTTTGTCCAATTTCATTGTCAGGACTATCCTGCACGAATGGTATCTTGCCCAGGCCAGGTATTTGTTGACATAAGGCTTTTGCTCTTTCACAAACTCTGTTCTAATCCTTCCCACATCTCTCAACACTTTCAATGATAAATGACCAGAAATGGAAATTTGTATACTGCTACAAAGATTCTATTGAACATTTTGAAAGTTATTTGGTGTTTAAGCCGCATTTATGGTTTCCAGACAAATTACTAAGTTTACCTGTATGACTGCCTTAAAAGGTAGATAAAGATGGGTTTAATAGTGCATGGGTTAAAATGCTTTACTTATTTAATCTTATTTTCTATTAACATACCTACAGCAATTTCAACACAAACATCCAGAATTTTAATTTCGAACCCAATTAACAGCTAAGTTTTTTAATGTTTTGAAATTAATTTGTCTAGAACCAGTTGCAGGCTCAAGCAGCAATGGCTACTAGTCAATTTATGTTTAAAATATTCAACAGTTTCCTGTATGATAGCCTTGAAATTTAGATAAAAACGTTTCATTAGTGTCATTAGTCAAATGCTTGTTATCGTATTCCCTATAAGCATACCTACTGCAGCAATTCCATTTTCCAGGCAAACATCCAGAATTTCAATCTTAAAACAACTCTTTAAAATAAATCACTACATGTATGAAAACATATTATAAGGTAGCTTAATTTCAAAATTTTGAGCAGATAGCACCAAGTCAGTCAAATTGTTTGAAATATTAACTAGATTTCATATCACCTCTGAGAACAAGTGCTTGGAATTTTGAATGAAATGAATAAAGTATGCATATAGTTTTTTATGTAGAAAATGGATAAGTACCTTGAAGGTCAATTTTTCCGCAAATTTTCTTTGTAAATTTACAAACGATACTTTTCAAAAATCTAAATTTCCTTGAAACGTATTGGCAATCAAATGGTTCATTGAAATAAGTAGTATTTTGAGCGATTTAATGCAACACAAGAGGGGTTAAATTGCCAATTATTACATATACATATATACGGCTGTTATACTCAACGGCCTATTGGGAAATATCGATTACATGTTCTCCTCAATCGCCATCATTATTTTGCCTGGGTCTTCTTTAATGTACTTGTAGAATAATAGTCTCGTCGATGTGTTGAGTTTATCTTTCCACGTATTGAAATATTGCATCTGGGCGTATTCTTTGACACCTTTACTATATGGTGCTTGTTGATATACTCAGCATTAAATAGGTGTTCTTGATTTGTTTCTTGGAGGATGGACTTTATTGCTGTTAACGATGCAAAGTTTAAATTGGTTTCCTGTTCCAATTCTCGACAGATAAAGTAAAGTACAGAGGACAATTTTCCGTACACTGCATTCACTAGATCTGTCCAAATCTGGATCATGTTAGTCTTGATGGTAATACTTAGTGGATAACGCCCTGTTTCTCCATACACCATTAAATTGGGGGTGCTTTTCTTTGCGGTAAAAGTGTGTTTTAGAAATTGTATATGACAAGCTTCAAACATATCTAGGTTTTCATACCCACCCCCACCCACCCACCCCCACCCCCAAGAGTACCAAGTACATGCGACCACTTGATAATATGTACTCGAGTACACGAGTAATGAGTACATGAGTGCAATGACCCCAACCTTTTTTTGGTTGGCGTACAGTTCGGGTTCCCTGTTAAACAAGTCCCATTCACGGTTGACCACCAACTCACGGTGATAGCGGGATTTATGGAGTGTGTGGGGTGATGTGGGGGTGGGGGGCACATTAACTCAACAGCGTGAGAGCAAATGTGACACTAGCCTCTGGCTACGTGTCTGATCTGTATTCTTCGCGTGAGAGAACAAAGAGACCAGATTCAATAATCTGAATTTATCTTATGAGCTGTTGCAAAACGCCATGAGTGAAAATAAATCCGTAGTTTCATTAAAAAACACCCCATTTTGGTACAACTAAGCGGATACAATATTCGCTTACGAAGTAATATCATAATCACGTAGGTCTAACCGGATTTGAGAAAAAAACAGTTTATTTAACACAGGCCCATATTTTGTTGTTGCTTGTTTTTTTGACGGTGTCTTTGCGTTCGATTTTGTTCGGTTTTGTGTTTTTACATTTTACATTAATAACAGCCTTATAAAATTCAAGCCGCGAACTAGGATAGTTAGTGTCTAATATACAAAGACAACCCATATCGAGAGGCCATCTGTCTAATCTGTCCAGTATCTCTCTAAATGTATATATTTATATATATATATATATATATATATATATATATATATATATATATATATATATATATATATATATATATATATATATATATATATACACTCTCTCTCTCTCTCTCTCTCTCTCTCTCTCTCTCTCCAAGCCTCCCTCCTTTCATCCTCTCTCCCTCCCTCCCTCGCCCCCACTCACTCACTCGCTCGCTCACCTTCCACTCTCTCTCTCTCTCTCTCTCTCTCTCTCTCTCTCTCTCTCTCTCTCTCTCTCTCTCTCTCTCTCTCTATCTCTGCCTCCTCCTCTCTCTCTCTCTCTCTCTCTCTCTCTCTCTCTCTCTCTCTCTCTCTCTCTCTCTCTACCCACGACCTGCCATTGGCCTTTATTAATTGCAATAAAAACATCCCAACGGACACACATATGTAAGCAAATATAAAGAACGATAAAGCAAATATAGACAATCAAATGGCATATCTAGCCTACTATCAATACATTCACTCTATAATTATATTATTATAAGTCTGTAATTGCGCACTGCAAGCATTGCATAGGACTGTTATGACAGTGTGCGGGCACGCCATGAGGACAGTTAAATTAATAATAGCCTTCTTAGACGCTATGGGACTGCTCATTGGGCCATCTGGATTTCTCCGAAAATATATGACATACACACATAGATATAATGGTGTAAATCGTTTTCGCCAAATACATATACTCAAACTCAAACGGTTTCCCTCGGGCTTTCACTAACATCTTTCTCCTCTCCCTCCCCCCACCTCCCCCCCCCCTCTCCTTCCCTTGCTCTCCCCCCCCCCTCTCTCTCTCCAAGCCTCCCTCCCCCTTCCCCCTCTCTCCCTCCCTCCCTCGCCCCCCCCCTCACGCTCACTCACTCACTCACTCACTCACTCACTCACTCACTCACTCACTCACTCACTCACTCACTCACTCACTCACTCACTCACTCGCTCGCTCGCTCACCCTCCACATCCTCTCTCTCTCTCTCTCTCTCTCTCTCTCTCTCTCTCTCTCTCTCTCTCTCTCTCATCTCTCTCTCTCTCTCTCCCTCTCTCTCCCTCCCTCCCCTCTCTCCATCTCTTCCTCCTCTCTCTCTCTCTCTCTCCTCCTCTCTCTCTCTCTCTCTCTCTCTATCTGTTTTTTTCTAGATTAAGTAGAAGTTGCTTGATTAGCGCTGTTCTGGATTGAGTAAATCAGATGCATGTGTACTCGTAATGGGTCTTTTGCTTCATTCAGTCCATTTACATATGATGAATAATAATTTTAGAATAGTAGGCAGTCGCTTGCCTACAAATCCGTCTTTCTATTTCAGCGGTTAAATATGAAATTCTGTTTCGGAACTTGGCTTTGCAGCAAACAATTGATAGATTAGATCGTTAAATATGTTTGAAAACATTTTATGAACATAGCATCCCTATCATCGTTACTGTAATATTGTAATGGTGAACCAAATCTGGCAGTCAAGTATATGCCGTCATACCAATTATTAATCATTCAATAATCAACATGTAGGCTGACGTTATAATCAAAATGTGTAATGAATGACGCATATATACGACCATCGTGGTCACGTAGAAATCCGTCAAATGTACGGATTGTGTGTTCTTACAATTTAATAAATATTTTGAAACTACTTTGACTGAGCGCTATTGCTGCCATAGGCAGCAACGGCCCCCAATCAAATTAGTTTCAAAATATTCAACGGAATATTTATTAAATTGTGGGTCAAGGATGTGTCGGTACAAGCAAACCAGTGACGATGTTAATTTTCAAACCGGTTTAAACCGTAGGCCCTATATCGGATGTAGGCCAATGATGTGTCGGTACAACAACAACAACAACAACAACAACAACAACAACAACAACAACAACAATAATAATAATAATAATAATAATACACACCAGGCGAACACCAACAAACGAATCTACTGGGTTCCACATAAAAAAGAAATGTTTGTGCAAAACTTAAGCCCTGATACGCTTAAGGAAATTAAGACGAAATTAAGCTGACCAGGAAGATATCAACGTAATAATGAATATGGTAAGCGATCTGTTTATTGAAAGTACGCAAAAGACATTCAGCAAGAAAAATATCTACCATGGTAGATGTAAAATTAATAACCAACCGTGGTTCGGCAAAGAATACTCCCAGAAACTCCAACTATACCACACAGTGCGAAAAGATATAATCTTAACAAGACTGAAAACAACTATCAAAGACATAAAGAGGCTAGCAACCAGTACAAACGAGCAGTTAGGCGGTACTCGCAAGACATGCGCCAACAACTACACACAAAGCTGCGCAACCTACAAAAACGGACACAAAAATCTTCTGGAAGTTAGTTAACAGTAAACACAAGAGAACTGACGATACACGAATCGAGATAGATAAGCTCTTCGAATACTATAAGTCAGTCAATGAATCTACGGAAACAGACGACATAAGCCCTGAAATTGAAATTCCGACTGTAAGGAACTCGATGTACCTATTACGCAAAACGAAATCGCCGAAGAAACCAAACGTTTGAAACAAGGGAAGGCAAGGGGGGGGGGGGGGGAGGGTGACCAAGTTCAAGTTATCTTTATTTCTTCCAGGCTATACAATAGCATATGGAGGTAAATCTATTTACATTATATAGTGGCGGTGGAGTAATATTTTTAAATCATTTACATAGAATATACATTTCTCCTTAGAACACTGTTATCTTTGCATTTGTGTTCCAAAATCGTGATCAGATAAGCTGCCGAATACAGTCGAACCAGTCTGATGTTGATGCTGTCTTAGGCAACAATTTTCCCTAGTCAGTCTAGTCCCAATATACTCAACACCATATTCTTACACCTTAGCCGTAAGCAATGAATATATTAAAGCTACTGCAGACCTAATGATTCATATCTATGAGAAACTCTTTAACTTAATCTTAGACAGCACGTGTATGCCTGAAGTGTGGTTAAAAGGAAAAATAATCCCTATATATAAAAATAAGGGAAACCCAGCAGAACCGGGAAATTTTCGCCCAATAACATTACTTAGCTGTATGTGAAAGCTGGTCACCTCGATATTAAACAAAAGACTAAATAAATATTCAGAAAATATGGAATTATCTCTGAATCACAAACCGGTTTTAGAAAAGGAAAGGCTACACTAGATAATATTTTTTCCCTGTCTTTAATAAAAAGAACTGTTATTTGCGCAAAGGAAGAAACACTATTGTTGCTTTATCGACTTTCGATAATAATAATAATAATAATAATAATAATAATAATAATAATAATAATAATAATAATAATAATAATAATAATAATAATAATAAATAATAATCTTTATTTACGGAGGTTAAATCTTCAGCTAACTGATCTTACAGAGACCCTCACAAAAATAAGTAAATAAATAAATAAATATATTAATTTTTTCATTTATTTATTTATTTATTTATTTATTTATTTATTTATTTATTTATTTAAAAATATATATGTATCTACAAAAAGTGCAAACTGATTATTTCAATGGAAATATAAAAACTAAAAAGTGCATGTAAACTAATACTATTATCTTTAATTAAATAATCACTCATCACTTATTATCATTATTATTACTACTACCATTATTATCACTATTATAATCATTATTGCTATCGCCGTCGTAGCTGTCGTTGTAGCAATTCTCATAAGTCTGTCTGTTTGTCTCTCTCTGTCTGTCGGTCGGTCTGATAGTACGTCTGTCAACTCTCGCCAAGCGCCTAAAACCTGGTAGTTGTTGCTATTACCATTACCTTATGATAAGCCTATACATGCGCTCACGCACACAATCTTGTGTACTCACACTCACACTCACTCACATATAGGCATGCACCCACTGCCGCACTCATATAGATACTCGCGCACTCACACATTTTATATACATTGCAATAAGCAATTTAAATAATAGCTATCATGTTTCACGTTTTACTTATTTACACTTAACCATCTCAACACTGAAATCCCAGTATTAACATTCAAAAGCCACCAGTCAAATTAGCAGCAAAATATGCTACTGAGATTATCTGACATTATAAAGTTCTTTGGTTTTTGGTTCGTTTTACATATCTGGGTGTTTTTCGTGATCAAATGACTAGGACACATCAATAGAAATAAATCTTTTTTTTCCCTGACAGTCAGTTATGTAACGATACGGTAAAAGTTAAGCACTGTTCCAATTTCTTTATTTCAATCATATTAGTTCCAAAATATTCAACTATTGTTGACGAATTTCTTAATGACATACAATTCGTACAATTGCAACTACACAAAGACCAAATAAATTGGTCATTTTACCAAGCAAATTAGTATCAAAATATTCAACAATTATTACATTGTGGATCTAAAGCCCTGTTCTCGCTAGAGACTCAACCCGGAATAGCACCATACCTCACTATGGCGGTGCGCCGGTTAAGTCTCTAGTGAGAACACGACCTATGGCTGACACGCAATTCGTGGCATCACGGCAGGCGTGCACACATTGTGGATCTATGACTGACAGGCAAGTCGTATCGTCACAGCAGCCGCGCGCACATTGCGCTTTTCCACCACTTCATCAATGAATTCCTCTGTATATGGATTTCCCGACAACAATACATGAACAACTGTTGAATGTTTTGAAATTACTATGACCGGAAGCTATGTCTGCTTTGGACAGCAACAGATTCTAGTCATATCAACTTATAAAGACTCAACAGAATATACTACTATGCGTCGGCAAGATGTACTGATTTAGTGATTTGCCTGTGAAAAAGGGTTAACATATAGCTGAGCGTTATTGATTTCAATAAGTTTGGGGTAATCTAAATAGTGGTTGCGTTAACAAAGAAAGTCTGATATGTTGTCAATTATTAGTTCCTATTTCGTTTTCGGGTGTTGTTGCTCTGATTCACAATATCCCAGAAGAAAAGCTGTTACTTGTCTATACCGTTGTGGATACCAGGTGTTTGTGTTTCATCAGGACGGCAAACTTGCTCTCCAGGGCAAATATGGCAAGAGAAAAGAAGAAAACATTATTATTATTATTATTATTATTATTATTATTATTATTATTATTATTATTATTATTATTTATCATGTATGTTTGAGGTAAATGACCTAAGAGTTGGCACATGTTTAACATTAATCCGTAAAGAATTCCACATCTGTGTTGCCGTGTACGTAAAGCTGTACGGAAGCTTTAACAGACTGTTTGTTTTTTACCGTAGATTCCGAGTATATGTGTCTTCTACCAATGTAAACATATCGTTCATGTAGATAGGTACAAGGCCGTTTAACGATTTATATATCATGATGTTGGTCTTTATTGCCATTCCCTGAGTTAACGATGTCCATTTCAATGTTTCATACATTTCTTGTGACGGAGTGCGATACGGGAGTTCTAATATTATTCTAGCTGCACGCTTTTGTAATTTTTCAAGCTTATATAACAATGAAGGTGTACCAGCGTAATAAACACGACAACAATAATCTATGTGGGAAAGGATATATGCCTTACAGAAGAGGTTTCGTTCTTCAACGTTCACGCGTTGCGTATTTTTCTTTAGCATATAAATAAGTGATGCTATCTTGTTACAAATTTTGCTAATGTGGAGTTGCCATGAAAGCTCTTCCTTAATATATAAACCTAATAATTTTGCTTCATTTACTATGTCTAACGCGCCATTATATACCGGTATCGTCATTTCGTCATGGTTATTCTACCTTCGTTTGTATGTACTGCTGATCATTATTAGCTTTGTTTTCTTCGTATTCAGAACCATTTTGTTATTTTGGCACCGATTTTGTACCAACGCCATATCCGTAGTTAGTTGTTCTTTAATCGTTTGCAAACTTTCAAAATTACAATGCATGGTTGTATCATCACAATACATGTCAACTTTACTATCTATACCCATATGAAGATCATTCACATATAATATAAATAGGAGAGGTCCCAACACAGTACTTTGCGGTACCCCTATACTCACAGGTAAATGTCCAGAAACCTTATCAGAGATAGCCACATATTGATGTCGGTTTTCTAAGTAAGATGAGAACCACTTTAGCGTAAGCGAATCAAATTAATAAATGCCTAATTTTTCTAATAATATGTTATGATTAACTAAGTCAAATGCTTTATTGAAATCTATTAAAATAGCTCCTACAAATTCGCCATTATCGATCGCAAAACGCCATTGTTCGACATACTTAAGTAGTGCAGTCTCGCATGAATGTTTTGGCCTGAATCCTGATTGTGATTCATTCAGTAAATCATAATTACTAACAAATTTGTATAAATGATTGTGAACATGTCGTTCAATAATTTTGGACAGAATCAGTAAAATAGATATTGGTCTATAGTTACTAATATCGCCTTTGTCATCTGATTTGTATAACGGTTTCACATTAGCACACTTCTACGTTGTTGGAAACCTGTATCGAAACTTATATTTATAATACGTGTAATTGATGGCGCTATAACTGGTGCAGCTAATTTTAGGAAACCACACTTGACCACAAACTAGCGATTGAATTCAAAAGATGGCTATGTATTGACAGATCAGAAAGATTGTGTTCTGAATGCAACTGCATAGAAGATGAGATGAATTTTCTTTTCTCTTGTTCTAAATTCAATAGACAAAGACAGAAATTCATACCACGATATAACTAACTAGTGAATAACTGGGGAAATTAAAAATAATTTGGTCGCTTATGGTAGTATTTAGGTAGTGTTTCTGACCGTAATGTATCAAAAAAGCTGCAAATAGAAATGTAATGAAACTGATCTCCTATTTCTTTTTTGTCACAAATATTGCATTTCCTTTGTTTTCTTAGTATTCCTTCCCACCATCCATTTTCTATTGGTAATGAATGGTTACTGGTCCTATACCTAGTGAAAAATATTCTATTTCTATCATTAAGTCTAAGGAGGTATGGTGGCGTTTCCCAGTTAGTCGAAAAAGAATTATAGATCTTACCCTTCCACGATTCCTGCATTTGGGCGAACCACGTTTGCATAAACCTGTCCTCTATGTTTCTAGTAATTGCAGCTTGGATGCTTTTGGTGCTAGATGGATCGTTTGCGTGTTCCAAAGTTAGCTAGAATGGTTTTAATGCGTGTTAGCCATTTGTATGGTTTTCTGTTTTCATTAACATCTTTTAACATGCAATTATATATTTGTATTGCTAGTTTATTTTGCTTTCCTGAGATAAGCCTTATCCCGTATATGATAATGCACTTTTCTATTAACACCTTTATTGGCAGTTCCCCTCGTTCTCCATATGTCACGTATTTAGGTGCGCTTCGCTTAATTTTTAAAAGGTGTCTTAGAAATTCTAGATGTGATTTTTCAATTAAATTACATTTTTCGATTCCAATAATTTCACAGTCATAAAGGAGGCTCGGTTCTATTATTTCGTGGTAGAGTTTTATTTGACAATCAATGGGTAGATCTAATTGTTTAGATGCACTGTTGACACAAGGTGGGCTAACGCGCAAAGCGGACCCATGAATTTGCCTGAATTCAATTTCTGTAGTAAATCTATATATTGTCTTCCAAATCATAGATTACTTAATTTTAGTCGTCTATGGTTCAGACTATGGGCACGTGACCCAAACATGTCTATATCACATAGCGGATATCTAGTGGTGATTCATGAAGCATTGTGGTCAAAATACAAACAGTCGACTTGTATTAATTATTAATTATTAATTAAAGTGTTGGATTAATTAGAGCATTTACTTTGTGTAAAACAGGCTCTCCGAAAGCTCTGGACCGTGTTTGGCGTAAAAGAAGTATAGCTCACATGTGGGCGTTGTGATTAACCATGTGGTTGACTACGAGACTTGACTTGACGGTAGTACATTGTGTATCGCCACCTGCGGTGAAACTGGTTTATACGCGTTCTAAAATGTGAACGAATCATAAGTTGTCGGTATAGTCTGCGTGGATTTTTGCGTTACGATTACTAATTGTGTGTTATCAAGCTTGTTCGATTGCACCTATTACGGTGTGTGGCGAGACTGGCTATTGGCGTAGGCCCAATTGACATTCACATTAACAATGTGCTTGAATAGCGTCTCCGTCTTGCCAGAAGGATACTAGCATGTGTCACTAGACCCGTGACAATTGTAATATTTTCTTTTACAAATTTTTTTAATTTTCTGTCGTTGTATGATGAAGAGCCATTGTCTGACAACAGGATGCTCCTATCCCAGTTTGTTTGAAATTGGCCCAACTGCGGCTGGTGGTTAATAGTCTTTTAACCAATATCCTGGAGATTCTCGTAAACCCAAGCGGGCCGCCAGAAGATTGACCAATCAACTGTCTTTAGAGAAGTTTGGAAGCCTACAGCAATAGGAACCTTCAAGTCAAGCTTTGTAAACAAAATTCATCAAATATTAAATGAGGATATACGCTTTAAATATAATGTTGGCGGATACAGATGGATGGATGGACGGATAACAGATAGACGGGCAGTTAATGGCCAGTCGTCGTGTAAGCTCACTTGGCCTTTTAGGCCAGGTCAGCTATAAACAGGGGTGTAGATTTGGGGGTGGGGATGATCTCACCAGGCAGGAGGTGTGGGGGGCCCTACCCAGAATATTTTGAAATCTGGGTGCTGAGGTGAATATAAATCATCAGATGGAAACTAAATTATTGCAATTTTTAGCCCTTTTACTTTTTTCTTTTTCTACAAAATCTCTTACTTTTTATTTTATTGCGGCAGCTGTGGGACTCTCAGGCTAGTGCGCCCGCGCGTGTGTGTTTACTCACCACACCCCAATCCCACCCAAGCCAACGGGCCTAGGGTTGCCCTCCCACTGACGTCTTCCCCAGAATTTTTTTGAAAATAGGCTATCTGAGAAACGATATTATGCATTTTGATCGTGCAGAAATGCATTTATTGTAGGCCTACTTGATCGAAGGGAAAGTTTTGTACGCAGAATTTGCTCGTTGCATTTTTACAATTGGTCTGTTTTACAATTGTACCTGATCTCCGATACGTTAATTTATTCTCTGTCTTATTACCAGATAATAATAAGATGGCACATATCTTTATTTTTTCATCAGATATGTGTGTGTGCGTGCGTGCGTGCGTGCGTGCGTGCGTGCGTGCGTGCGTGCGTGCGTGCGTGTGGGTGGGTGGGTGGGTGGGTGTGTGTGTGTGAGAGAGAGAGAGGGGGTGGGTGGGGGAAGTGGAGAGGGTGGAGAGAGAGAGAGAGAGGGTGGGGGGGGGGGTGGGGGTGGGGGTGGAGCTTCGTCTTGTATATGTACCCACAAACAGGATATTCAATGCTGTGCACAGTGTGGCAGGAATGAATGACAAGTCGGAATCATGCTCAAGTGTCTGAGCACACGGGTATTTTTTTATTCTTCATCACTCTCCTGGCTTGTTTGTTTGGAGTAAGATCTCAGTGTGTGCTTGGAGTAAGATCTCAGTGTGTTTTCCCTCATTGTCACAATATCATCAAGGCCTTCTTCTGTAAAATGGCTAGAGATTCCATACCGTTCTTGCAAATGGCTCTTGAGATACTGATTGTCATATGGAAAAGAATCTGCACCAGACAGAAATTCCTTCATTTTCTCCTCCCCCCCCCCTCCCCCCCCCTCCCATAAACCAACAACCCCTGAAACAGTCAGTTGTTCTTCATCATGCAGCTCAAGGTAAGAGCACATTTTCATAAACGCCTGCTCCTGGTCTTCGTTTTTGAATGGCCCAGACTTTTTGCGCTTAAACTCAGGAATGTTCCAAAACTGAAGGGGCACGCCAAGGCTAGACCGAAAATATCCGCTAATGATGATACAAGCAATCTGCAGCATGTAGATCACAACCATAGTATTCAACCCGACCTTTCACTATGAAGACCCTACACTCTGAATGCCTATCACAATACTGTGACAAATCTCTTGGCTGGCTCTGGCTGTACTCATTGTTAGACCAGAAAGTGGCAGGGTGTGAGCCGCTAACTCGTTTTATCTTGCCCACAAAAGGAATAATAGAATGAATAGATAGGATAGCAGAATAACACAAGCATCAATTATTTCTTATTTACTTCATAGACCATTTTCTAAAATTACCCCAGGCTATATGTTGTGTTATATAAACAATTCCGTGGAATACAGAGCTATCATGGATGCCATGCTGAATTTCGAAAATGTCAACTATCAAATAGCCCAGGACATTTTACCTGGTCTTAATGCATTGCAAGGCACCATGAACAAGGGTGGGGGGGGTGTAGGCATCAAGATCTTACCATAGATGAATAGTTAACGACGTATGGACATTTTTAGGGTTTGACGGCCATTTTGAATGCCTTGTTAGATTTCTCACATATCTAATATCCCCGTGGCATTCTGCCTGGTCTTAATGTTTTGCTAGGCTCCATGAACCTGGGGTGAGACACCAAATTCGCCAGTCTAGTATGACTAGTTGCCGACTTATGGCCATTTGTAGGGTTCTGGCGGCCATCTTGGACGACATGTTGGATTTCTCATATATCTAATAACCCCATGACATTCTTTCGGGTCTTAAATGTCTTGCTAGGCACCATGAACTTAGGGGTAGCCACCAAAATCGCCAGTCTCGTATGAATAGGTAATGACTTATGGCTATTTTATTTTTTTGGCAGCCATCTTGGACGCCATCTTGAAAATAGTAGCTTTCCGATGGTCAGATTGTGGTAGACTTTTAGTACGATCTTTAGTACACCAAACCCTACCATAAAACGTTAAAAAAGCTTTTGGAGCAATTTTTTTGGTCTAACCATATATTGACCTGACTAAAATATGCATAGGCTCGAACAGTATCAACGTAGTATGGTGTTTATCTTAAAGCTAAATTATCGATCTCGGTTCACCAGAGGCAAACGGTCTCCTAGGTATGAAAGTGTTGATCAGTTGTCCTCTAAGTAATGTTCGTTATGTACACCGTCTGAGTTTGGTCTTGTCCAAACTATATATGGATTCAAGTGTTTATTGCTACTCGATGGGCACGTTTTCTTGTCCAAACTGTATGTATACACCTGTGCAAAAGTTAAGCACCAGCAAAAACAATAGAACGTAGAAACATGATGGTACAACTAGGCTGCCATACTTTTTGTCCCCGCGTTAGCTGATATAATTCCAAGTACGAAATGCACATGCATGCATGACTTCACGCCGCTTGATGTCCGTGCGTGGCGGGAAACAGCACACGTGTTCAGTTATGTAAAAGTCCAGTTTGAGGTGTAGAACATTACATACAGATTTAGGCGACAAGATTAGGAATTTTGTGTTCATGACCGTGGTTTATTTGTACAGAGAGAATTAGCTCTTGATTGTGAACCGCTATGGCAAGACGAAGGTTAAGTGATCGTGTGAAATGGCAAATCATAGGCATGCATACCACTGGTATGTCATGCCGAGAGATTGGCAGACAGCTGAACATTAACCATACTGTAATCAGTCGTTTGATTGCAAAACATGGGCAAACTAACGAGGTGAAGGACAGGCCTAGATCTGGAAGACCGAAGAAGACTACTGCCCGTGATGATCGAGCCCTAGTACGCCTTGTTAGGAGATCTCCATTCACCAACAGCAGAGTGCTCAGCCAGCAATGGGAAACGCGCAATAGAGTGTCAATGTCTACCGTCAAAAGGAGACTGTATGCTGCTGGCATGAAAGCTAGGAGACCTGTCAGACGTCCTCTCCTCACTTCACACCACAAAGAGGAGCGTCTGAGGTGGTGCAACGAAAGAAGACACTGGAACATGAGATCCTGGAGACGGGTACACTGGTCCGATGAAAGTCGGTTCCTGCTTCATGCCACAGATGGTCGAACTCGTGTATGGAGGTCCAGACGCACGGCGTACGACCAACGTAACATGATGGAAGAAGTTCCATTTGGTGGAGGTTCCGTTATGATATGGGGGTGCATCTCATTTGATTGTAAGCTGGATCTGTTGACTGTACCTGGAACACTAAATGGACAAAGATATCAAGATTCCATACTGGATAGAGTTGTGGTCCCTCATTTTGTAAATCATGCACCTGGAACCCACCCTATATTCATGGATGACAACGCCCGACCACATCGTGCTAGAGCTGTGCATGAATACCTCCGCCAGAATGCCATCGAAACCCTACCATGGCCAGCAAGGAGCCCTGACATGAACCCTATTGAGCATATCTGGGACATTCTGGGAAACATGGTGAGAAGGAGGGATCCTCCTGTGCAGAACCTACAGGAATTAACAGACGCACTCCATCTTGAATGGCAACGAATACCACAATGGCGTATCAGTCGGTTGGTGACCAGCATGAGACGTCGTGTCCAGGCCGTCATCCAGGCACAAGGTGGATATACCCGGTATTAATAATGACAGTCTCAAACTCGTGCACAGATGTTAAACTTCGTTTTCAGACACCATTAATGACAATCTAGCCACGTGTGTCAACTGTAGGGCAATAGTTGTCAGTTGTGTCAACGTAACCATATTCAGGCCTCGTTTTCAAGTTCAAACAAAAACATACAGTGTTTCCCCACCATCATAATCAGCATTCCTCTAGTTGCATTATTACCTCTTGCACTAAGATGGATGGGTACATAAATGTTTATGCTATTGCTTTCTTCATAGCACATGAATATACCCTCGCATGTGCGTAAAAATAGGGTGGTGCTTAACTTTTGCACAGGTGTATAGATTGAAGCGTAGATTGCTATTCGATGGGCGTGTGTCGGTACGTGTGTAGTCCTATCCTTTACGTTCACGTGGGCTATCGCTATTGTCGGCAGCATGAGTTCATTCCTTGTTCTGCCGGGGGGGGGGGGGGGGTGTGTCTGCCCGCATGGATATTGGTTCGTCCGTCTGGGAGTGAGGCCTGGAAGCTTTGTACCAGAGCACAGATAAGCAAGCAAACAGACAAACAGACAGGCGCAAATGGAATACAATCTTCTGCCTATCAGTCACGCCATAACCACTAACTTTGAGCGGTTGGGTATATCTGGTTAGAGTTGTGGAACTAGGTGGCGGGTGGTGGGCGCAAGACTGAACAGCAAGTTCAAGTCTGTCTTTATAAAGGAAAACACATAAATTACAGATCTTGGTCCATCCAAATATGCATCAATAGCTGAACTAAACCTACTACAAAATGGAGCTGCAAAGCAGCTATTTGGTCTAAACACAAGGAAGGCTATAGGCTCGGATGAAATCCCTGTCCGATTTTACATGATCCAAGCAGCATCCTTGGCGCCTGTGATTCCACTGTCACTAGACTGCAAAGCAGCCCTAGTAACTGCCATATGCAAGAAGGGCCCAAACACCGATCCTACAAACTATCGCTCAATTTCACTCACTTGTATCCTTTGCAAGGTCATGAAACACGTCATCGCTAGCCGCATCTTTGAATATCTAGATGCTGATTAGATCCTCGCAAACCATCAACATGGTTTCAGACGAAGACAAAACACAGCATGCATTAGCCATAGATGACTGAACAAAGGTAGTAAACTCCAGTGGCCAAGTTGATGTAATATTACTTGACTTCAGCAAGGTTTTTGACGCAGTGGCCCATCAACGGCTGCTGAGAAAACTTGAGCATTATGGAATCAGTGGCAAGACAAACAAATGGATAAGTGGTTTTCTCTCTGGCCGTTCAGAGAAGGTCTCGGTCAATGGAACGCATTCTGAACCAGTGGCTGTCACATTCGGAGTTGCAGAGTGATCCCCCCCCTAGGACCCCAGCTCTTCATTCGCTTCATAAATGACCGAACTGAGAGATGGCAGATGCCATTCAATGTTAGGAAATGCCATGTGCTGTCAATCACACTGAAACGAAGCAAGAAGAGACACGAGTACACCATGGATGGAAATCCTATTACCATGGTATCAAGCCATCCCTATCTAGGCGTCAACATTAGATCGACCCTTATCTGGAATGTCTCTTACAGGTAAAGCTAACAAAACATTGTTAGTTGTGCAGCGGGCTCCCAGCCCATACCAGCAGTCAGTGGAAAAACGAGCATATGAAGCTCTAGTTCGTCCCGGGTTAGAATATGCTGCAGCATCCTGGAATCCCTATGCTGCCCGAAATGTTAACTTCCTAGAGGAAGTTCAACACAACGCAGCTGGATTGGTGTCTGGTGATTACTGCCGTATTACCAGCATGGCCGGCCTGATACACAGCCGAGAATGGCAACGCTTAGAGTTCCGTAGGATAGTTATTCAAACAACCTTCTTTCACAAAATCCATGCTGGCCTTGTTCATATTTCATTCCATACCTCTTTTCAAGTATCTCAGACCAAAACTATGCGCATGAACATGATCTAAAACTACAACACATTCAATGTAAAAATCGTGTCTATCGTCGCTCTCTTTTTCCACATATCATTACAATCTGTAACACATTTCCTTTAACTGCCATACATGCTCAGATTCTCAACATTTTTGGGCTGTTGCTACATTTTAACACCTATTTGACAGCGGATGAAAATTAGCTTGAATTTAATATTAATAATAGTCAGTAATTAAAAATAATAAATCTCCCCAGGATCTTTTGAGAAGTCACCTAGCTATATTGCCATTTAATTCACACATATTGTATAATATTTTATTTACTTGGATTTCAAGTGGCGAGATATTGATCCGAGTTACCGTATGAAGCATGTGCCGGTGCTAGTGTTCATCTCCACGTTTGATGACAAAAGCAACTTGAGAATTACAACAGACAAGTCTGTGCTTAAGGCTAAAATTAAGGTCTATGTTTTGTCTATGCTATGGCCGGATCCAGACGTTAACATCATTGACGGATGTGCTATCCTGTGGGTAATCTCACGGCATAATAAGGGAACTATTAACGTTATTACAAAGAACTGATGCAATTACATATTTAGATGACAAACAAGAGTGATGTGTATCTGGTCTTCGATAAAGAATTTAAATTCAGCATCAAAAATGGAACCATCAGTGTTATCTAAGTCGTGATCCACTGCATCATCAGCATTACTAGTGTAATCTGTTGCACGCTTCTTGATATTTAAAGGATTTGAGCGTGCAAGATTACTGCCACAGAAGCAGAACATCGTGCAAACAAGTTGGCGCCACATGCAGTCTCAGTTTTCACTTCCCATCTCTACATGTTCAAGTTGATGCGCATCCACACCTGACCAACTCGAGGACGTACTCTGGAGTTCAGGGTACTCCATCTCCCAAGTTCCATGGAATTACCCGGATTAGGCATATGTTTGTGTTATTCACTTTTCATCCATGGTCTACTTCATTGAGAGGTGGTGGATCTCCACTTAGGGCATTGTCCTGTTGAGCGAGGTGATGGTGTGCTCGGCGAACATTTCAAATGTTTCAGTTGTTGAAACAAACTACGCTTTGGCGTCCCTGTTGTTTTCCCAGTCCTCTGCTCCCATTGTCGCTTGAAGTGCTCCGTAATGGGCGAACAAGGTATCTTGATGCCGTAGCACGTGGTGATGAAACCTGCTGCTTGCTTGGTTACTTTGACAATATCTGCTGTTTGTTCCCCGACCTGATTCTATGTATAGCTTTTCGAGGCACAATGATTGCTGTTGTCTTACCAACTCTGTCAATCATCGCAACTGAATCACAACCAGTTAAAGCATAGAGTGCCAAGATTTCATGTATGATCATAGCACTTCTGCGAACGGTTCCAGTCACGCCAATGCAGGAACGACCATGGATTACTCACTGCATTGTCATGGAGGACTGTAACTTCTCTCTCGAGTAGAAGAAGAGTACGCTAGTAAAGCAAATATGTTCGTGTCACCAAACAACTCACGATTCTGGATCTTCATTTGCAAGGTGGATGGCGTGTTGAGTAATGACTGCATCTTCTTCTTAGTGTGTCGAGGCATGATCCACATGAGGCGTTTTGCATAGCTTAGACAACTGGCTGGGTGCTGTGTTGTCCCCCAGTAACCACCAACTTGTGATATTACGTCACATTCTGTATGAATACCAATTAGGATATGCTTGCAAATGAGTAAGTTCAGCTCTGCCTACTTGTTGGAGTTCTTGAGCACTGCATTCCAAGAATGCAGATGGGGCCACTAAGATCGAACTGATGGGCACGGCTAGTGTTTCCTGGAGCGTAACTTATGCTACTATTGGTTGAGTCGCGCTATTGCTCGAAATGCAGGTGCACATCTGCTGCAGCCAACCACGTGGAGAGCCACACATTGGCTCCGATAGTAGTTGAGCTTATCGCTATGAGTTCTGACACTTCCACCTGAATATTCTTCTTCAACGTGGACTTTCCAGGAACGATCCACATCTAGCCATCAGCATGGAACACCGATCTTGCATAAGTGGTCAGCTCCGTAACGAGTACTTGGTGCAGGTCTAGGTCACATTGCGCAGATCAGCTCTTGGTCAATGATAGCATTCTCCCCATTTATGAAGTGTTTCTTCTTTGTGGCGAAGGCGACCAATTGTTTTGAAAGTGAGCTGTAAAAGCCTTCTAGCCATAATCCCTCGAACTGGACTAGTTGCTCAGTCCTGATCTCCGTGGCCCTGTCAACGTTGACGTCTGGTTGAGTTAGGTGGTCACTCGAGATGCTGAGTAGACCTGCTGTCATGCGGGTAGCTGGATCCATTGTATCCACTCGCGATCTCGAGCTGAGCGTAGTTATTGCCGATCATACCCGTCTCTAACGATGTGACTTGCAGACTCATCCTTGTTGGTCATTTGCACATTCTCTTCATTCCAGACATCTTCTTGAGGCCACCAGTCAGGATCATGCTCGCATTCATACTGTACACCCACGTCGCCATCGTTTGAGCGCTCTCTGTGCTTCTAATAATGTCACCTTGTCACTGTCCTTTCCGCATCAAGTTTGTCACAATAAACATATCAAGCTAGTGTTCATTGTAGACACCAGCATGACTTTATTTGTACGTACACTGCTTTCAATCAAAATTGCTGTAATCTATATTGGCATGCACTACTTTATCCCGTCTGAACCAATTTATACATGAACACGCACAATCTCGAAAGATTATATGAGTTTCATGCTGATTTTTATGGCCATCTTTGATTACATCATCAAGATGGCTACCAATTAGTAAAATAACTTCAGACTCGCATTCCGCCATCTTGAAAACATACTTATAGAGGGCAACATCGTCATTCTACTGAAGTTACAACTGTTTATATGGGCCAGTGTGTTTTACCATGATTTTGTTGTTTTTGTGGTGAAATTGACGGCCATCGTGGAATTACGTCATTGAGATGGCTGTGAAATGTTAAAATGGCTTCAGAATCGGATTCACTACCATCGAAAACATACTTATAGATGCCAACATCATCATTCTACTTTACTTAGAACAGAAGTTATGACAAAATCTAGACTGATTTTTGAAAAAGCAAAGCAGGTGGCCATCGGCCAGCCAGCAACAATTTCATTTAGACACCAAATACTATCGAAAAATACCCCCCAAAAACTGATTGTAAACAGGCATTGCAAGCCTTTCTAGAATCATCGGTTTCTGCCACCAGAATATCAGTATTGGCGATGACGATGCCGATAATGATGGTGATACAAATATTGTATACTACAATGTAACTTACCGGAAGGCATTGGTTACTATTATTACGATGATAATAGAACAATAACTTTACTAAATTGTTGTCGGCTAAATAATGTATCTTATAAGAGATTTTTCCATTAAACTCATACCATTTCATTTCATTTCCTTTCAGAAATTGCAAAAAATGCGTTGATGTGATTGGACACTTTCCTGTCCGGCAATAGGACAGGAAAGTGTGCAATCACGTCCACGCGTTGTTGTGTTTAGTAATAATCAAACAATGTTCTCTCAAGCATTTCTGTGAAAGCAATCACTGTCTTTGTATTTGAGTTGTATTAATTCTTGTATATAAAGTAAATATTCTACTTGTCACCTGATGAAGGACGTTTATGTGTGAACGCTCGTCAAAAATAAACTACTTGTTAGTCGTAAAAGGTACTACTCTGATAACGTAACTTACTGGGCCAACGCTGGGCCGATACCGGGCCGATACTTAAAGTATCGGCACGGTATCGGCCCAGCATCGGTCCAGTAAGCTGCTTTATCTGGGTAGCTTTGAATCCTGTTTTCTTGTCTATACAGACTAGCACGGCTAACTAACCTTTCTACTATTATTATAGAAATAGCATCTATACAATCAACCCCTCTTTAACGCGATCTACATTTTGGTATCAAATAATGATGCTTCTTTAAGATTGGTGGTCGTAAGACCACTCGTCTTGTTGAACCATCATCATTTGACATCAAAAGCTTTTTTAGCATATAGAGAATAAATTGAAATAAGTGGCCATCTTGCTTAGGCCAGTTTTTGATCACCCATACAGTGTCATAGATATATACCGTGCAACAGCCATGACCCTATAGATGTCAATCAATCTGAACGCAACCAGTCTGATATTGGCTGCACACGTGTGTTCTGTGGATACGAGTTTGCGTGAAAAAATAGTCACGTGATCTTTCGAGAGGTTCTCATTAAATAGCGCCCCTAGCGATGACAATCTGAAATGCGTGCGTTCATATTGGCGATATCCTTCGGAACAACTTCTTCGAATTAGTTAATTCGCCGATTTTGACGAATTAACTGCTCCGATATAAGTTTCGAATTAGCGCGTTCACACGTACGGCTGTAACCGAAACTTCGACGTTATTCCGTATTAACCCTCTAATGAGAACACGGCCTAATAGTCATTGACCCGCTATATTTGCTTGTTAACTACAAATGCATAAACTGGGATTTTATAGGTGAAATGGTAAATGTTTATAAACCAAAAAAAATTTCCTACGCCTGCTTGCAAAATGCATCGTATTGGCAGATAATTCCAATTTCAACAAAGCTCTTAATTTAGGCAAAAGTAAACACAGTTGTACCTTTTATCCGTGTTCGGTCAATTAGCGCGCACATTTTCAATTGTGTGAAAAATAGTTAGGGGCAATTCACCTTTCCAGAGTACCCACCCATCATATGACGCCATAATGAACTGCGTGATGTGTACAATGACATCATGAATGATGTCGATAAGTACGTCACGAACGCATATTTGAAGACGGTCTATGCGTTGTTGTACTAATTGTTTGCTTTTACTATTTAATAAATATTCTGTTGAATATTTTGAAATTAATTTGACTGGGCGCTCTTGCTGCCATAGGCAGCAACAGCACCCAGTCAAATTAGTTACAAAATATTCAACAGCTTCCCTGTATAGTTTTCAGGAAATTGATAGCTAAAGCATTTGGGGATCGATCAATCCGAACACGGCGAGGTGTTAGGTGGAGATTAGCTAGTGATGGGCGGGGCATGGCTAAAAATGGAAATGTCCATTCCACAGAAAATGGATCAATTCGTATATTTCTATTCCCTGGCCTCATAATCCTTGTATTCTGATTGCTGATTAATAAAATTTGAGTTTTCTGATAGAACTCATAGAGTCCTACTGGTACATATATAGTTTAATATGCTTTGTAGTGTATTTTCTTACTAAGATTTATCCTTGATATGATTAAAAATGCAGAAAATGGCGGTCCAAAACTCAGAGCATGAATTTTAGATAGACGACATTGGTGTAAAAAGTATAATTGCAGATAGTTATTGCCGTTATAATAATTAAAACATCAATACAAATGATACGGAAGCATGTTAATCATGATGTCATCTCCATTACAACGTTTTCCGTCATGCACACATTTTCCAAAGAATGAGATTTATTACGTGATCAACACCATGGACGGATTTTAAAATGAAGAAAATATCCAGAATCGTATGGAATGTGTGCGTTCTGACGGTACCTACATAGGTACTGTCTTCTTCTTCTTTTCGATCGCTGGTATCACACTTGGACAGCCGTTCTCAAGATACTGTTATATATATATATATATATATATATATATATATATATATATATATATATATATATATATATATATATATATATATATATATATATATATATATATATATATATATATATATATATATATATAACAAGAAGACGAACCTTGTTAACGCTAAGTAGGCATAAGCCATTTGAGTCCTTAAAACTCTATGTCTGGACTCAATAACTAAATATTAGTCTAGCTCCCTGAGGACGGGCAAAATAATGCGTCGCTGGGTAAACCAGTAACAGGTATAAGAGACGACTGCACTGACTTCTGTTGAAAGCTGTGCACCGCCTCCACGTATATTAGCATGCATCCCTATATAAAAATAACAAGAGACCTATAATTCAGCACCTTTAGCCTTGTTCTAAACTGAGCGACCGGTATCAACCGATTCTCTTCCTCATCTTCGGCGTGGTAGGCATTTTCCTCGCGCAAAACCAATTCATTGGCCCACTTGAGGTATTAGTTTCCGTATTAGCTTCTGTATACATATATACGATATCTGGATATTTTCTTCATTTTAAATTCCGTCGATGGTGTTGATAACGTAATAAATGAATTGTTAAAATCTAGGTGAGTGTGCGTGCGTGCGTGCGTGCGTGCGTGCGTGCGTGCGTGTGTGTATAGGTTTTTTAATGTCAAACCTTATGAAAAGGAGCGACCATCTTAAGAATGTGTATTACGTTATTAATATTTCTAAATAACTACCAGATGTACATGCAAAATAAAGTATGTCATAACAGATGGGCGTGTTCTGATCCCCTGGACACCAAAAGATTAAAATTAACATCTATCACAAATCTTCGGCTGGTGTGGAAAGAAAAATGTTTTTATTAGGATATGTCAATTACGTTATCCTCTGCAGAGTCACAATGTACACACATTCCAGTGACGCGTCACTAACAGAAACTCATTCCTAAAACGTTCATGTGTTACAGATCTGCGCAAGGCGAGGTAATATTATATGCCTGTCAATATCTTTTTTAATGAAAATACTGTTAATTTAAAACATACAATCGCATGCATGGATAGGCAAATAATTTATACAGTTAAGGCCGCCAATATTATTACGTCTGCCTGAACAGAATGCATTGGCAACAATGGCGCGGTAATTCACCTCTCCAGAGTATCCATCTATCATCATACCTCGTATGACGTCATAATCAGCGCAGCACGTGTATGATGACGTCATAATCATTACGTCACAAAGGGTTCCATATAGACCGTCACCAAATCTCAAATGGTCCGACACGTTGTATGAATTATATGTCTTTGTAATTCTTTGCTATTTAATAAACATGCTGTTGAATATTTTGAAACTAATTTGACTGGGCGCTGTTGCTGCCTTAGGCAGCAACAGCACCCAGTCAAGTTAGTTTCGAAATATTCAACAGCTTACCTGTGTAGTTTTTTGGAAATTGATAGTCAGTGTGTTCAGAGATCGATCGATCCCAACACGAGCGAGGTGTGGGTGGAGCTTAGCTAGAGATGGGCGGGGCATAGCTAAGACTGGAAAGGTCCATTGAGACCTAGATTTCGGATCTCCATTAGCTAACTACACCACCAACACATGGTATAACTTGACGGACGTCTTAATGAACATGAACAACGTAATACAATTGGCGAGAAGGTCTTCTTTTATATGGTGATTTTTCGTAATTTGGTTACATATTGTAGATCAATATTGTGACCGGCGATGCTCCATAAATATATTTTATTAAATTTAAATACAAAATTTCCTTATTAAGCCCGCTAGAGGTATGCAATATGAGGGTGCAGTAACCACATTAAAATGAATTAAGAGAAACGCTGCTGCAGCTCAGTACATTCCAGCAATCCATGGACAGATGTCCTGCCTGGAGTTTCTAAAATATTTCTTAGCACATAATAAGTCATTAATAATAGAGAAATCAACTTATCTTGCCAGATATTTCTTGGTAGAAAGCTCCCAGATACTGACAGTATAGATAATGTAATACGCCGAATAACATTGTTTGCACAATCAGACTAAAACAGATTATTTACCGCTAAGAATCTCTCAAAAACAGGTCTGTGAGTGCATTAGAGTACACATAGGAAATGAGCATGCCTAATCGTATGCTCATTTTGGAAAATTCGCGACCTGAGACCAAATGGATCCCTCCCATCATTGCCAAGTAACACCCATGTCTCCCACCCCACCACCCAGTAAGAGAGTAAAAGCATGTCTAATAATTTTTTATGTAAGAATTACATTGGAACATGAATCCCCAGAATTTCAATTTCAAAACAATTATAAAGCACAGATGTTTCATAATCTGAAACTAATTCGCTTGGAAGCTGTTGCTATCTCACGCAGCATCGGCTTTCAGCAGAATTAGTTCCAAAATATCCAACAGTGAATTTACTAGATTCTAAATGCTTTTCTCGATCTGGGATTTTACTTTTAAAGGCTTTATGCTATTTATAATACTTTTATTTTATTTATATTTTAACAGCAAAATGGGTCGCAACAGTGCAGCGAATCAAAGACGATATAGACAAAAGAAATGGGCTGACATGAAATGGAGACGTCGCGAGGTGAAACGAGTGCAGAAGTACTACGCACCAACATCGGAGTTGACACAAAATGAAGTGGAAAAATGCAGGGAAACGAGTCGGCTCTCTATGAGAAAGACCAGAACCAAGAGAATGGTGCAGAAGACGCATTCTGTTGAATAAACTATAGAAACATTTGCACATATGCCGCCAAGTATCCAACAGCCACCTGCCCATGTAACACACTCCATGCCAAAGACAGCGCCATTTCACCTGGTACGAATGGCGTATCACCAAACAGGCATCAATACAGCCATGATTCGGATGCATCTAAATGGTGTCTTAGTAACTCAAGATGGAGTACAAATAAAGCTATTTTGGATGGTCGATGGCATGCCATCGCAAATCCACACGATCGCTCCTCTGTTGGGTGGAGTCAAATGTAAATGCCCTCGTGCATACCACAATCATAGGGGTATCTCAAATACCAAATTTGTTTAAATTTCCGTGAACGCATCGCAAATCCACACATTTGCTCCTTTGACCCTCTGCAATGCCCTCCCCTATTTGATGGAGTCAAATGTAAATACCATCTTGCACGCTGCACTCATAAGTGTAACTCAAATATCAAATTTGGTGAAATTCTGGGGAACGGTGCATGTACGCGCACACGCACGCACGCACGCACGCACGCACGCACGCACGCACGCACGCACGCACGCACGCACGCACATGTAGCTCGCCGGGTAGTGTCGGGCCGTTCCGATGTCTCATGTCGACTTGCCGCGCCACAAGTGCACGACGAGTGATGACGCTGGTTAGCATCCGGTCTCGGGGTGACGGACCTTGAACGAGACTGCCCTGCGGGAAACAAAAACCGCCTCCTAAGGCCGGTGGAACTCAATCGTTCCGATGGGGCTGTGCGACCATTGTCGCGAACATTAAACACAACGGTCTCATCCCAAGAATTTGTGTCACCAGTATGCTTGTCCATAGCAATTTCGTGATCTATGGACTTACAAGATTTGATTTGATGACCTAAAAATATAAGTCTATACAATGCGTTTACCTAACTAATTAAAAATATTTTAGATAAGACTACAGTGAGAGCATACGAAAATACAAGACATAGAGGCGGGTAGATGAACCTTTAAACATGGGACTCCCGGAGGTACCACACAGACTCGTAGGTCGACAGAGGTATCCCCGCAAGGGAGGCTTCCGTACACGAGACATAGCTCTTTAACTTAATATAAGTTATTATACCTCTAAGCTGAAAGGAAGAAGGCTATCTCAGACGAAAATGTGATGTGCCTTACACGGGCACTACTCCTAGTGCTAGTTTGGGTGAGGAGTATTATCCTGGCGTGGACCGTCGTCGCTGAATCCTTGCGAGAGGCAAGTGCCTCGTGCAGGCCTCCGTCTCAGGAAGGTGTCGCCACGGCTTAAAGCGGGAAAAGAATAGTAGGTAAAAATGGGCCCACTCTAATATTTCAAACAAAAATGCTGTAGAAAGAAAAGACCATACCTAATGAGATTATGACTATAGGGGTGCGTACTTTGCGTGAAGACGGAATGGAAGATTCCAGATGGATTCCTTCGCCGCCGTCTTATGTGATTCCTAATATGCTGAGTTAGTAGTTGCCGCTTTATTTATGCAGGCCTTCTGCTTTGCTTAATTCCTGTTAGTTGTTTTCAGAACAAGAATTAGTTTAGGCCGCAACTGGCTGATATCTACCTAGCTATTAGACATGGCTGTCACGGAGAACAGATGCCCGAGGACATCAATACTGTAGACAGCGCTCATACATGTTACTTAGTGGGATCTCCGAAGTGGGTGAAAATCCGGACATTCCGCTTCGCAACCACATGAAACATTACAAGACATGATTTATATTTCACGAAAGCATTATTAGGCCATATCTCCTATCGTTATGGTGGGGGTAAGAGAGACGAATGCACACCGTAAATGTCCTTCCCATAAGGGCGTGGCAGATCTAAATATCATGCCCAGACATTTTAACAGAATTCGGTGAGAATACATATCTCGCCCGTCACTGGGTCCTTTGGAACTAACCATTTAACCTGTCGTTAGGTTTATATACAAGTTGCCAGTTTTGCACTGCGGTGCGGGAGGATTGTCAGTAAATAGAATAATAATTAATACATGTGCAGTGCTTTCCTACATTGGCTTAAAGTTCAAACTACTAAGTATCCGAAGATACACGGGAATGTGCAAGTGAAACCGCACCCTAGCCATCACCGCTCGGAAACCCCAATAGTTTCCCAGAGTCGGATCAGCCCATGGTGCGGATAGGGACATCCAAACAATTAAGAAGCCACAAGGCTGAGTGGAGCATGAAGAGAGACACAATCTTAGAGTTATGAGTCTTACCGGAGTGCGGGACTAGATTATCGCACTACCGGAAAAGAAGGGTATATTACACAGTATGTAATGAAGAAAGTGTCTCTAATCATTTTGAACCTATCCTATCTAATAGAACAGGTTAGTCGGTAGCATGTCGGGCTAAACAAAGTTATAGCATGGACAGCAACCTTCGTGAAAAATTGTTGGTGGCGGGAGAATGTGCTGCATATATAAATGTTGCTATATAGTGTTTCCTACGTTCACTGCACTCTTATATTTTCTATGACTAAGCAAAACAAGTGAACGGATTGCCACTGGCCATATACATACATAATCTAACCAGAACAAACAATACAGTGTCAAACCATCAAGATATATATATATTAATACAGGTTAACGAACCAACTATAGTGCAGTTGGCAACACATTGAAGAAAATGATAATAACTATTAACAAATACAGAAATTATAACTATCGGTCCTAAGACCGGTACGGTTCCTTTTAGTCATCAGGACCATTTTTACGGATACGATATAATTAACAAAACCTATATAGAGAAATAATTAAACTGTGAAGTATAGTTACTTGAATACTTGGTAGTCATTCCCAAGTTAGGCTACCATGTTACTGAAATTGACACGTCAATCCATAGTCGACGTGAGATGATGCGCTCTCCGGAAGCTAGAAAGTTCCCACAGGCTGGTTCCCGCAGGTTGGACCCCGCGAGCTGTTGTCCGCAAACAAGACTTCCGCACGAACACTCATGGTGGGAGGAGTACATCGCTTAGTGCTGTAAGCCTAATAAAATGCCTAACGAGCAGTCAGTAAAAGATACAATAGTACTATGTGGTGAAGAAAGTTCCCGTACACCGATGGCATGGATGGAAGGTGAAAACAACCCGTAACAAGCGGGGCTTGTCAGAGGCAAATGAAGATACAAAATAAAGCTTCACGGTGCTGGGTACGTCAACCAGCTCTGAAGACACACCGGGCACAGTTTACTTACTGCGGTCGAAAGTCAAAAGAACCTACACGATTGGTGCGTCGTCGTTTGAAATACCACTTTTAGGCATGGCCGGCAGATCCGGCGAGTCATCCATCAAAGAACATCCTGCCTCTACATCAGTAGACTCACGTATTCAGGCCGCAAATGCCTCACCTGTTCGGCCCCTGGCCGACGATGCTCTCGATCACTGGATCACTTCTCCTTTTATACTCTCTGTGACGTCACAGGCGCAGGCTTCATCCAATCGTCGTTCGAGCAACAGCCAATCGGCGCATCGCTAATAATAGCGTCGTCGAACATTCTAGAACATTCTAGAAGCTTTACGTCCACGTGGTTATGATATCACGGCAATATTTTGAAGATAATCAAGAAGAGTTTTTCCTGGATAACTCAAGCATTTCTCAACTGATTTTGAAATGGTTTACAGATTTGGAAAGCCCGTCGAATTCTGGTCTTGATTAATGCCAGATTTAAAGGGAACAGACAATCAATAAGGATTACAGAGTACCAGCGCGGTACACTAAAAGCGCCATCCTATCTAGGTCACAACTACGCGCTCCATAGAAACAGCGTCCCGGCGCGCGCATGCGCATAATGCGTTTTAACGAAGTTAGTCGTTTTTCGAAACGCTCTCTCTCCCATAGGCCCATATACGCTTATAGCTCTACCCAGAGGGGCGTGTTCAGGAAACGAATCCTAGACGGGTGGCGTGTACCCACTTAGCTGGTACGGCCGGTACCTGACCGGTCGACCCGAACCACACACGCACGCACGCAGTGAAATTCCCCTTCAAAAATAACTGATGGAAGCGAATCAATCAACCTGTCTTATGTGTGAAAAGAAGACACACAAAGGTAGTCGGTGAAAATGCAAAATTTCAGCGAAATATCTGGCGCTTACAAAAGACATTGCCAAGACTGAAGCAGTCAAACGAAGTCGATGGACATGAAATCTGCAGCGAATTTCCCAACGTCATCAACACCAGTTAAAGATGCAGTTAAACTTTTCCGATCATCAGGGATATCTCCGCGCAAAGCACCAATGGTTAAGAGAGCACTTACCCTGCATAATTATGTGCTAAAGGGTCTTAAACAATCTGGGAAAACAAGTTGCAAGCATGTGATGAAATCTGTGACTGTTAAGAAGAACTGTTGTGCAAGCCTTCTGGCGAGATCATTGACAATTTGCAGACAGTTTAACGAAAAAAACACAACACACCACAAGATCAATACAATCGGTATTATTACGAAGATCAGTGGTTGCATTTATGCAACGTTGTGATAATGCAATATACCTTCCAGGTAAGCGTTAAGGTTTTAAAGTAGGAAACATGTCACTCCAGAAGTTCATTCTTACTGATACCCTAGCAAATCTCCATAAAAATATCTTCTGGAGAACAACAGGAAAATTCCCATAAGCCGTTCCTGGTTCTGTAAATACCGCCCAAAAAAAATATATCCTGTACAATAAAAAAACCGTAAAGTATGTCTTTGTCAAAAGCACCACACTATGGCACTTAAACTTCAAACTATCAATCACCTTGGTATTTCTTCACACCCGGACAATTTTATTAAAACAGTGTATAAAAAAGAAGTAAGAGGAAACCTCAAAATATTGAAGAAGGTGAGGTGTCATACAGGGAATGGCGAAAGACTGCAGAACCATATGAAGAGACAACCATCAAGAGAACGACCTTGAAAGAGATAACAGAGTCCAAGGAAACATTTATTCAGAACCTTCTATCTGGCATGGCTAAATTTGAAAATTACGCATATAGAGTGACAGAGCAACATGAACAAATACGGCTTCTTAAAAGAACACTACCTACAAAACACGTCACATTACAGCTAGACTTCGCCGAGAATTATGTTTGTAACTTTGTTGAGGAAGTGCAAAGCGCGTATTATTCAAAGGTCCAGGTTATAGTACATCCAGCTGTAATGCATTTCAGGAAAATGGACGACATCCACGCTGATGTGAGTTCACCTGATTCTACACCACTAGAAGCTCTACTCCACCACACACACGCTTTGTAGTTCTGTCTGATGAAACAGCACACACAGCAGCAAGCATTTTCGCGTTTATCAGGCAACTAATTCTCAAAATTAAAGATATCACTCCAGATGTTCAGGTAATTCACTATTTGTCAGACTCACCAACCAGTCAGTATCGAAATCGATACATATTCAACATAGTATCTCGACACGAGGACTTGTTTAGCATCAAAGCAACCTGGCAGTATTTTTTAAAGTGACCATGGTAAGAGGCCCTGCGATGGCATAGGAGGAGCTGTGATGCGAAGCGCTGATTTGGCTGTAAAGAAAGGTGAGATCATTCAGACAGCATCTGACTTTTATAATTTGGAGCTAAAACAGACATCTCACGTAGATTACCTTCTAGTACCGAAGGAGGAGATACAGGCATGAAATCCTGAAATGATAGCACTGAATGCAATCCCACTCCCTGGAACAATGACACTTCACTCTGTTACGCCTGCGAATGACGATCTGTGTGTACGCAATGCATCGTGTTTCAGAGAGTGCTGTTGGACGCAAGGTAAGTTTACCCCATCATATAATGGATGGGTGAAGAAAACAGTTAGGAAGCAGCAGGGAGAGACACCAGATCTATCTTGGGACGCTGAGAGGTCGGATGGATCTGAAATACTTAAACAAAGGGCATAGATCGAAACGACCCATCCACGTGAACCAACACAGATTCAGCCAACGAAGCCACAACCAGAGAGCAGCCACAACATAGGTAGCTTTGTCGCAACTTTTTATGAGGGTAGACTCTATATCGGTAGTCTCCTGGATCATGATAGAACAGATAATGAGTACTTAATCACATTCATGGAGCCCTCTGTAAACAAAATTAATTCTTATAAATGGCCACATCATGACGATGAGCTATGGATACGACATGACCAAATAGTGAAAAGAATTAGCTCACCAACAGCGATTGGGAAGTCAAAACGTGGTTTGCGTTTAGTGCAAGACGATGCTGAAGTTCAAGGGTCATATTCTAAAGTGCTATTCCTATCCCTCGTTATCTACACGCACGCACGCACGCACGCACGCACGCACGCACGCACGCACGCACGCACGCACGCACGCACGCACGCACGCACGCACGCACGCACGCACGCACGCACACACGCACACACACACACACACACACCATATGTCTTTCTCCAAGTTTGTCTTTTATGTTTTCGTTGAATAACTTTACTTTTGATTGAATGTGTTCATGAATAGGTTGGTAATCTCATGCGGCTTAAGATGATACACCCCCCCCCCCCCACCCCCATTATATGCCTTACTATCTATCAGTTCATCCCCCTGCTATAGCACCCGTGAAAAGGGCTGATGTTGCGGGGGAGGGGGGGATCATTTGATTTATATCATCTAGTGTTAATTATGTTCTCAATTCTTTGTTAAATGCGTATTTGAAATACATTACTATGTTTGACAATTGGAAATTGTAATAAACGTGTGTATTACGTTATCCTGTTGTGTCTGTATAAAGTAACAGTTGTGCACTGCCTACGTGTTTGTGCACTATATTATGACATGAGTATAGTTAACATCTTTCAATATATGTCATTTAACTTCATTTTATTACTATAATTAGTCTTGTAACAAATGACAGAGATATAAAATACATATATTGCTTTCATACGAAAGGTATAATTGAAGCTTATAAGAAAATGAGCTTCTTCATGTCAGTAATTCATGAGGGAATTTTATTTAGTATTGCTTTATAAAAAAAATTTGGTATTGTACCATATTATGCCCAAATATTCTGTTTTAAATTGTCAATGAAATTGATACTCTGATGGGGTGCTTACGTTATCCAAACACAAGCCTTTGATTTTAGGTGATTGCCCGAGCAGGTATGCAAAAAATATACTTGGCATGAATGACAGTTATGAGACAGAGGAACCCTATTTGCCAAAACAAATATTAAGCAAACTACATAAATTAAATGATTATGATATAATATGGTTTGGAGGTCGTTCTATGTTATACTATAGGCAACAGGTTAGTATGGAAAGAAATAACCTCGTGGGACCACTGTAAAAAAACAAGAGTAAACCATTGAATTACGTCAAATATAGTTTGTTATTATTCCATACCAATGACATTCACTTAACACTCATTGTTATTCTAAAAAGCATTGGTCTTATATGTAATTAGCAAACTACATGGAATCCAGGTAAAGGCAGTGAATAACGTAATAAACATTGGAAAATATGTGTGAACATGCCATGATATTGACAGATTCTTACGGAAACTTACACGGAATGGTGTTGACAACAATTACTGATCCATTATCAGTGATATCATTACTTTGTATTAACACTAAACAAAGCCAGATTCAAGGACATTTTTATTTTTGAAAAAGCAAATTGCAATTGATCCATTTTCATTGACCCATCCATGTAATGCGTATATTGTTTACTAAGAGACCATTAATAATATACCCTGCTTGTCATTATTTACTACTTTGTGAAAAAAGTAATTGGTTTAAACAAATTGTTTAAAGCATTATATAAGATTTTAACTCTTTCTACACTAAGTTCCGGTATTTACATTTCATTGCAACTATACAGGTAATAATTTTAAAGATGTTGCTATTTGCCTGGAACAGTTTCTGCATTTGGCAGCATCAACAACATCCAGTAAAATTGCTGTCAAAATATTCAGTATATTACCTTGTACAACATAAAAGATACTGGTTGTGTCTGGTATGTAGTGTTAAGCGCATTTACTAACAGGTATATTAACGAGTTAACGGTTATTAATTAATATTATTTATATTATTATTATATTTATAAATGTTGTTATTAATAATAATTAATAATAATAATAATAATAATAATAATAATAATAATAATAATAATAATAATAATAATAATAATAATAAATGTTGATAATAATCCACGAGCAAGAAAATGTACGGGTGTTTCTGAGCCCTGTCCTGCACTTTGAATGGCCTGCATTGTCTTCGCTAGTAAAAGAAGGATGGATCCGATCTGTCAATTAAGTATATGACGTTATAATTAATTACGTCACATGTAGGCTGACGTCGCAATCAAAATGTATAATGAATGATGTATTTAACGCCGTCATGGACATTGAAAAGTTCGTTAAGCGTCCGAATTGTATGTCTTTGATGGAATTACTATTTGCAGTGGATTAGACACTATGCTACGCCCGCTTTTTCTGCGTGATGGAATCAATTCACCTTTCCATTTTTAGCTATGGCCCGCCCATCACTAGCTAAGCTCCACCCACACCTCGCCGTGTTGGGGTTGATCGATCCCCGAATGCCCTAACTATCAATTTCCTGAAAACTATACAGGGATGCTGTTGAATATTTTGTAACTAATTTGACTGGGTGCTGTTGCTGCCTATGGCAGCAACAGCGCCCAGTCCAATTAGTTTCAAAATATTCAACATAATATTTATTAAATAGTAAAAGCAACCAATTTGTACAATGGAGGGGCAGTAGCCGAGTGGTTAGCGAGTCGAGCTCGTGACTCTAATGTCATGGGATCGATTCCCGGCCGGGCTGCGGCGTTGTGTCCTTGAGCAAGACACTTCACTCTGCGTTGTTCCAGTTCACCTGTCTGTAAAATAGGTACATGTGAGGGCAGTGTCGGCAATGTGGAATGTCAAAGCCTCTGGGCGCCTATAAAAGGGAGTTGAGATTGTCAAGGAGTGAAATGGGCCCAATGACCAGGGGGTAAAGTTGGAAAGTCGGCTGAGCACGCAAGTGGAAGCAGACTATAAACCTGACCTATATACAACAACGCATAGACCGTCTTCAATTTTGCGTTCGTGACGTACTTATCGACGTCATTCATGACGTCATTCATTATGATGTCATTCTACACATCACGTAGTTGATTATGACGTCATAAGATGGGTGAATGCTCTGGAAAGGTGAATTGAAAAATAACTTATTTATTAAAAATATAAAGAACTTGTAAATAAGCAATCTAAAATACCACAATACATAATTATTAAGGCGTGTTCTTGTTGGCATGCCAATTGGTGGTTGGTTTTTATCGAAGACCATTTAAAAATATGTATTTAAATGATAATTTCATGGAATATCAAGATACTTGATAAGCAAATCTCTTAAACTACTACATGAAGTTGTGTGCTAGAGAAAAATAGGGCGCAGTATCTACACAAAATCAAATTGACATGTTTATGACATATCAACTGTTTCATAGCTAAGGGTTTGAATTGTGTATTTTGGGTCTACTTTGTGCATTAGGCTGTCAAGATTAATGTCCATTCCGACAGGACACATGACTTTGACGATGTTGTGATCGTAGTTAATCACTGAATTAATTTATGTAGCAATTAGAAATTATCATAAACTGACATAAAATGTAAGAATTGACCATCACATCATAAGTGGTGCATTTATTAACTAATATCTACACGGACCTGATCCCATACAATGAAACATAACCGTCCATGAAAATCATTGGTAATCACCTCTCAAAATGTATCATTCAGAAAATAAAACTGGTTTAGCAATAGGAAATCAAAGACCTGGTTGCATATCAATTATGATACCCGTAAACGTTAGCAGATATATATGCAATGTATTTTCTTACATGTAAACAGTAATAATGATAATTCAGTGTCCTGGAAAGGACATTTATTTAAAAGATCCACACCATGTTATCTATAACTTGTTGTTATGTTAAAAGGTATGTTATTGGTTACTAAAATCTTAAATAGCTTCTTCAGATCCATTCTTGACTTGAGTGTACCGAGTCCTGCTTTCTTGAGGTCACCTCGTAGCACACTTAGCAGATTTATGCAATGACGTCCTCTCCTGGCTTTGTATTTGCTGGCTCCGAGTAGGGCGAATTCCAAGATTCTCTATGCTGGTGTGTCTTCTGGCATCCTTAGCACATGGCCAAATATGGACCATCTTTGCTGGACGATCATTGCAGACAGCGGCGATGTATTACACTGGAAATTATGCTGTCTGGCCATCGGTGTCCAGTGGTGGTGCGTAGGTGTTTGCGGTGGCAGGCATGGAGTTTGCCTAGAGCTGCCTTGGAAGCTGCCCAGCTGTTACAGTTACACAGCATCAAGGATACGCAAGTTGCATTGTATAAACGTAGTCTTTTTATCAAGGGCAACTTTGATATACGAATCTATAGCTTCCAGAATGACTGGAAAGCTATGTTCCCCATGATGCAGCATGGTGCAATGTCAGTAGTACTGCAAAGCAGTGAGCCAAGAACCTTACTTTTCCTCCACGTTTCGCCGCCACGGAGTGGATCGTCATTTTCTTTAGTTTCATGCTTTGTAGATAGGTATATATGGATGAACTCTGTTTTGGATTCATTCATAAAGAGATTTTCAATCTGTAGTTTGCTTGCAACTATTGGGAGATGTTCGTCAAGGGGTTTCTTTTTTCATCTACGAAATCCACATCGTCGGCATATTCCATCTCGGCATACCCAGTATAGACACTGGGGTTTTGGTCTTGTGGAACTTTCCCTCACGAATTTCAATGCAGCAGCAAAGTAGCAGGTGAAAAGCACAGGGGATAGACTATCTCCCTGTGGGGAGCCGATTGATGTCTCAAACTACAGATTTCACTGACTTGACTCGTACTTGGCTTGGTGTCTGCAAGCAGTAGTCTCACTCGTCGTAACTCATCTTCATTGCAAATGGCCTGGTGTAGTACATCTAGGATCTTTGAGCGTTTAATTGTGCCGAAGTTTCGTGACATATCAATGCCCAGTTTGTCGAAATCCCAGTGTTTGGACATGACCACCGACACAAGCATGCGTTGAGCCCATATAGTGTCTGCGCAGCTGCGTCCACGTTTGAAGCAACTTTCACATGATCTTGCGGAGTCATCGATCTTGTTTCCGTATGCTGTTGAGAAGCACAATGGGCCGCGGATTGGCTGGGGGGGACAGGTGGCTTCTTGGGCTTGGGTATTGCGATAAGGGTGCCTTGGCTTACAGCGTCGATGGGAAGGTGGTGCATGAAAGTTAAATTGTTTATGCACGTGATCGGTTTTGACATCGGTTTTCATTGCTCGTGCCATCAGGTCCAGATGCACGTCCATTTTTCACGCCTTTAAGTGCCTTCTCAGCCTCTGCTGTTTTAATTGGCGCTAGTAATGGCCTGGGGTATCCTGAGAACGGGTACAAGGGCTCATCATCCTGGTCAGTGGGCTGTTCTTGAAACATTCTTGAATCGCCTCGGCTTTGCCCTGGTCAGTCCTGATAAAATGTCCTTCAGAGTTGTGTACAGTGAGTGATGGTGTGTAGTCAGTAACTCTCAGGGATCGGGCTGCCCGAAACATTTTGTGACAGTCATCCGTGGCAGCGATTTCATCTGCTAGGGTAAAGAGATACGATTCTTACAACGTGATTATGACGTCATATTACACGTCACGTAGTTGATTATGACGTCATACGACGTTATATGATGGATGGATAAACGTGGAACGGTATATAGGGGTATTTTACAACAGGCCTGTCAAATATTAGTAAGGTTTCATATGTATTTTCGCTCAATTTCTAAATTGTGAAACTATTCATTTTTGAAACATGTACATGTTTACATTCTTGTAAGTGTAATAAGTGGAATCCTTGATGTATAGAAACCAAATTTATAGCCATATCACACATAGAAGCCGATATATGGAGTAAAGTGGTTTTCATATATCAGCCATAATGAAAACTCAAAATGGCGGCCAGAAGTTTTTCGCATCAAATGACAACGTTTGTTTTCCGATTCAGCATATCTCAAACCTTCCAAAAATATATAGTTTTACAAATCTCAAGGAAAAAAATTCGAACAAGAATGCGCAAAGAACCTGACTAATATGGAGACAATAGCCCATTTGACTGCACGTATTATTCTGGGTAGATGAATGGGTTAGAGGTAATTTGGAGCTTGTAACTCTACATAGCGCTTTCGCCAATCAGACATCAATACCTTAATATACACCTGTGCAAAAGTTAAGCACCAGCAAAAACAATAGAACGTAGAAACATGATGGTACAACTAGGCTGCCATACTTTTTGTCCCCGCGTTAGCTGACATAATTCCAAGTACGAAATGCACATGCATGCATGACTTCATGCCGCTTGATGTCCGTGCGTGGCGGGAAACAGCACACGTGTTCAGTTATGTAAAAGTCCAGTTTGAGGTGTAGAACATTACATACAGATTTAGGCGACAAGATTAGGAATTTTGTGTTCATGACCGTGGTTTATTTGTACAGAGAGAATTAGCTCTTGATTGTGAACTGCTATGGCAAGACGAAGGTTAAGTGATCGTGTGAAATGGCAAATCATAGGCATGCATACCACTGGTATGTCATGCAGAGAGATTGGCAGACAGCTGAACATTATCCATACTGTAATCAGTCGTTTGATTGCAAAACATGGGCAAACTAACGAGGTGAAGGACAGGCCTAGATCTGGAAGACCGAAGAAGACTACTGCCCGTGATGATCGAGCCCTAGTACGCCTTGTTAGGAGATCTCCATTCACCAACAGTAGAGTGCTCAGCCAGCAATGGGAAACGCGCAATAGAGTGTCAATGTCTACCGTCAAAAGGAGACTGTATGCTGCTGGCATGAAAGCTAGGAGACCTGTCAGACGTCCTCTCCTCACTGCACACCACAGAGAGGAGCGTCTGAGGTGGTGCAACGAAAGAAGACACTGGAACATGAGATCCTGGAGACGGGTACACTGGTCCGATGAAAGTCGGTTCCTGCTTCATGCCACAGATGGTCGAACTCGTGTATGGAGGTCCAGACGCACGGCGTACGACCAACGTAACATCATGGAAGAAGTTCTATTTGGTGGAGGTTCCGTTATGATATGGGGGTGCATCTCATTTGATTGTAAGCTGGATCTGTTGACTGTACCTGGAACACTAAATGGACAAAGATATCAAGATTCCATACTGGATAGAATTGTGGTCCCTCATTTTGTAAATCATGCACCTGGAACCCACCCTATATTCATGGATGACAACGCCCGACCACATCGTGCTAGAGCTGTGCATGAATACCTCCGCCAGAATGCCATCGAAACCCTACCATGGCCAGCAAGGAGCCCTGACATGAACCCTATTGAGCATATCTGGGACATTCTGGGAAACATGGTGAGAAGGAGGGATCCTCCTGTGCAGAACCTACAGGAATTAACAGACGCACTCCATCTTGAATGGCAACGAATACCACAATGGCGTATCAGTCGGTTGGTGACCAGCATGAGATGTCGTGTCCATGCCATCATCCAGGCACAAGGTGGATATACCCGGTATTAATAATGACAGTCTCAAACTCGTGCACAGATGTTAAACTTCGTTTTCAGACACCATTAATGACAATCTAGCCACGTGTGTCAACTGTAGGGCAATAGTTGTCAGTTGTGTCAACGTAACCATATTCAGGCCTCGTTTTCAAGTTCAAACAAAAACATACAGTGTTTCCCCACCATCATAATCAGCATTCCTCTAGTTGCATTATTACCTCTTGCACTAAGATGGATGGGTACATAAATGTTTATGCTATTGCTTTCTTCATAGCACATGAATATACCCTCGCATGTGCGTAAAAATAGGGTGGTGCTGAACTTTTGCACAGGTGTATATATATATATATATATATATATATATATATATATATATATATATATATATATATATATATATATATATATATATATATATATATATATATATATATATATATATATATATATATATATATATATATATATATATATATATATATATATATATATATATATATATATATATATATATATATATATATATATATATATATATATATATATATATATATATATATATATATATATATATATATGGAATAATACATACGTATTATGGAAGCGAATAATTCACCAACGAGACGGTTAAAGAAGGGATCCGATAGATCGCTCAAGTATCAGACATCAGAATTAAACACGGCACTTGTTAGCTGACGTCACAATCAAAATGGCCCCCAGGATGGTGGAAATAGTCCGTCGCGAAAGAGTCTGAAATGGATCGCTTTAATTAACGAGTCGTTTTGTCTGTGAGGAACTCCACGTGTACTTCCTTACACAATCGATCGTTTTGCGCCTACTAAAACATATTTAGAGTGAGTTTTTTTTATTTTCCGTAATTTGTGTTAGCCCAATAAGTAATAACTAAAGACAAAGGACCAAAAAATTATCAGCGAGTTTTTACAGCTTTTTGTCAAACAATTATGCTAATCGGAACATTGCAGAATAAAAAAGTTAAAAAGATTACTTCAGAGCGCATATTAATAAACCTAATGACAGCTTATGTCAGTCTTTTCAGTCGTTGGGTCTATAGGGTGTATCTTCTTTTAACTATCCTCCTTTTTAAAAATATAATCGTTAGCTGAACTTATGTCATAATCATGCATGACTTGTGTAGCTCATTAAGTAATTACCCTCGTCAGTATTACGGCGAAGATGGTATTGTGTGCGTGTGCATGCCTGCGTGCGAGCGCGCGGCAATGCATGCGTGTGTGCGCGCGTTGGCGTGCCGCATGCGCACATGTCTGCATGTGTAAATGAGTGCGTGCGTGCGTGCGTGCGTGCGTTCGTGCGTGCGTGCGTGCGTACGCAGCTGTATCTCAGAAACTACTGAGAGGATTTGGCTCATTTTAACATAAGCAATGTTGCCACCATAAAACTGAATTCAAAGTCTTTAGTCATGATCCGGATTTAAAATAAGGATCGGGATTCGGATCATATGTTGAATTGTAATAAAATAAGTTGTGACTGCGCTAGGATTCCAATTATATTCAGCATTAAAGTAAAAAAATTGCATAGGTTCAGAGTTCCATTTGTTTTAACTGGAAGACGTTACTGTCGAAACATGGGACATGGTGCAGATCCTGGGGGGGCGGGGTGGGGTGGTATTGGGGGGGGGAGGGGGGGGGGAGAGGGGGGAGGGGGGGGGCCTTTTAGTGCGGGTAAACAGTCTATATTTCTACCAACATTACGTCCTTGCGCCGCACGACCCGCTTAGCGGCAGGTGGGAATGCTCGTTAGATAGCAGCATGCCAACATCTTCCATTCCAAGCACCCCAAAATATATTTTGAAACTAACTAATGACTGGTGCTGTATATGATCGCCTCGCGAAGTTATTTCAATCTATTGTTTAGGATAGTATCTAAAACAAGCCTATATATACACCTGTGCAAAAGTTAAGCACCAGCAAAAACAATAGACCCTAGAAACATGATGGTACAACTAGGCTGCCATACTTTTTGTCCCCGCGTTAGCTGACATAATTCCAAGTACGAAATGCACATGCATGCATGACTTCACGCCGCTTGATGTCCGTGCGTGGCGGGAAACAGCACACGTGTTCAGTTATGTAAAAGTCCAGTTTGAGGTGTAGAACATTACATACAGATTTAGGCGACAAGATTAGGAATTTTGTGTTCATGACCGTGGTTTATTTGTACAGAGAGAATTAGCTCTTGATTGTGAACCGCTATGGCAAGACGAAGGTTAAGTGATCGTGTGAAATGGCAAATCATAGACATGCATACCACTGGTATGTCATGCAGAGAGATTGGCAGACAGCTGAACATTAACCATACTGTAATCAGTCGTTTGATTGCAAAACATGGGCAAACTAACGAGGTGAAGGACAGGCCTAAATCTGGAAGACCGAAGAAGACTACTGCCCGTGATGATCGAGCCCTAGTACGCCTTGTTAGGAGATCTCCATTCACCAACAGCAGAGTGCTCAGCCAGCAATGGGAAACGCGCAATAGAGTGTCAATGTCTACCGTCAAAAGGAGACTGTATGCTGCTGGCATGAAAGCTAGGAGACCTGTCAGACGTCCTCTCCTCACTGCACACCACAAAGAGGAGCGTCTGAGGTGGTGCAACGAAAGAAGACACTGGAACATGAGATCCTGGAGACGGGTACACTGGTCCGATGAAAGTCGGTTCCTGCTTCATGCCACAGATGGTCGAACTCGTGTATGGAGGTCCAGACGCACGGCGTACGACCAACGTAACATCATGGAAGAAGTTCCATTTGGTGGAGGTTCCGTTATGATATGGGGGTGCATCTCATTTGATTGTAAGCTGGATCTGTTGACTGTACCTGGAACACTAAATGGACAAAGATATCAAGATTCCATACTGGATAGAGTTGTGGTCCCTCATTTTGTAAATCATGCACCTGGAATCCACCCTATATTCATGGATGACAACGCCCGACCACATCGTGCTAGAGCTGTGCATGAATACCTCCGCCAGAATGCCATCGAAACCCTACCATGGCCAGCAAGGAGCCCTGACATGAACCCTATTGAGCATATCTGGGACATTCTGGGAAACATGGTGAGAAGGAGGGATCCTCCTGTGCAGAACCTACAGGAATTAACAGACGCACTCCATCTTGAATGGCAACGAATACCACAATGGCGTATCAGTCGGTTGGTGACCAGCATGAGATGTCGTGTCCAGGCCGTCATCCAGGCACAAGGTGGATATACCGGGTATTAATAATGACAGTCTCAAACTCGTGCACAGATCTTAAACTTCGTTTTCAGACACCATTAATGACAATCTAGCCACGTGTGTCAACTGTAGGGCAATAGTTGTCAGTTGTGTCAACGTAACCATATTCAGGCCTCGTTTTCAAGTTCAAACAAAAACATACAGTGTTTCCCCACCATCATAATCAGCATTCCTCTAGTTGCATTATTACCTCTTGCACTAAGATGGATGGGTACATAAATGTTTATGCTATTGCTTTCTTCATAGCACATGAATATACCCTCGCATGTGCGTAAAAATAGGGTGGTGCTTAACTTTTGCACAGGTGTATATATATATATATATATATATATATATATATATATATATATATATATATATATATATATATATATATATATATATATATATATATATATATATATATATATATATATATATATATATATATATATATATATATATATATATATATATATATATATATATATATATACATATATATATATATATATATATATATATATATATATATATATATATATATATATATATATATATATATATATATATATATATATATATATATATATATATATATATATATATATATATATATATATGTGTGTGTGTGTGTACTCACTTCCTCATGACAAATGGCAACTCATTCCGCCTCACAGTCATACCCACCTTTCGAGCGATGTTAGTTCGGATAGGGTGATGCTCGTCAGACAATTAGAACATGAATTGCTCCTATCGCCGCCCCATGCGCAACTTTCGTCCCATGGAAAATTACCGCACACAGAGCTTTAGGAAACCTAAAACGTTAAGTAAGACCGCCCTCATGCCTCATCTCTCGATCTCGTTCCCCTCCTCGACACACTAGCGCCTGAGAGAGACGCTTAAAAAGAGCTTGGCTCGAACGCAGGCAGGAAAGTAAGAAAGTAAGAAAACCACCTGCGGTAAAGAGATCCACCTGCGGCCCTTTCATCTCGCCACACCACTGACCACTTCTGCCACTCAGACCGCTTCTGCCAGATTGAACGTGCACATCAGCGCGATCCTGCACTGCTCAGACCGAAAGAAAGGGAGCAGAAGGAAAGCAATACCTAAGCCAGATCACACGTAGATGCATGATGGATATAGCCACTCCAAGACCCAACCTTCCACCTGCGGACAGTGAAGATGAGACCAGTATTCCGACGGCCGGGGGGAATCCGGCCTCTGCTACATTGATCTCAGGTACACTGCCATGTCGGAAATGTCCGGCTGGACCTGTGCGTTTCCAAGGACATAGCTGCATGACCGCTCGAGTCAGCAAACGTCTGTGGGTGAGCCTCAACCTCACATCCGTGGGACAGCGTTGCAAGCCCCGATACGAGGACTGATACCCACAAGTTACCCCACAGGGCTCACTGGGGTGGACTGGCGCCCCAGCCCGGGGCTCGAGGGACTCTAAAAAGAGGATAGCGTGAATGATGACTTGGCACCAGTTCCCTCAGACGTGGACAGGTACGGGACGACGGCCACTCAGCCACAAAGTGCTTGCGAACATTTTTGTTGCTGCATTTTATGTTGAGCTTGAACATATAACCTTATGACCTCTGTAATATTGAATGGTTCGAAAAAGTAGTCCTTATCAATAATATATGGATACCTAATGAGCTTGAATGGTTGAATCTCCACGAAACCGTCTATGTTTCAGTAACATTAGATTTAAGGATTTAAGTCTTTCCATGTAGTTACATTATCTAATTTGCGCGACGAGTTTTATTGCCCAGCGTTAAACTCGTTCTAATAGCTGTAATTGCCTTTTCAGTCTTGGTGACCATGCCTAGTTGCAGTATTCTAGAATAGGTCTACTAGAGACTTGTACAAGAGCGTGAATGACACCAACCTGTAGATTATTCGACTACGTAATAGAATTAGTAACAAAAACATACTATTTTGGAGACTATAGATATGGAGAGAAAATACTTAACCCTGAAATGCAACCTTTGAGAGAGTCATGGGCACTTTACAGATATAACTCTATGGGCGATACATAGAATCCTAACTGCCTTTTACATACAAGATGTTGACAGGCGTGTATGACAGTGATGTGTTCCCACACATACCACTCAGAGAGTCCAGTACCACCAGAGGCCACAACCATAAGATCTTCAAGTAGAGAGCAGAGACCAGACTAGGACAAAATAGTTTCTGTATTCAGGTGAGGTGTAGCACGGATCGCTTGGCGCTGGGTCGAAATGGCATGGGCTGAAATGCTCCAAATGTACCTCCAGTGTGGTCCTGTGGGCCGGCATACAAATCCCTTTGAGAGTCAGAACGTGAAAATGACTACGTCTATAAGAGCATACATCACGCATTCAAGATAGCATGCCTATATGCTGCAGAGACAGTGTAGGGTACGGCACCTTTTGTGTATATAATCGTCCGTATTCCCAAGTCGTTAATACGAGGCCCATACTCTTCATCTGGGGATGAATCATGACCAGAATTAGTTCAGAAATACGAATCCGTTTATAGCATTGAAATCGGACAAGAGATGGCTGAGATACCAGTCAAATTAATACACACACTGGTGAAGGTCCGTATCACGCATGCTCCATGAGCCTGGTAGGGTGAAGGTCACTGTGACGTCATATCCACGTGTTTTCAGCCTGCTATTCCTCCAATTTGTAATTTGATTGGCTGAAATACTGGCAGTGGTGCCTTCTGATTGGTCACCATGAAGGATAAAAGGACCCGTATCCGCTACGATTACTAGAAACGTGCATTGTTTTCTCACCACTGGTTCGACGTCGTATGGCAGATCTGGCGAGATCTCAGAGCACACCAATCATTTCACATACTGATTTGGATGGTAACTGTTGCAGAACGTGAATTCTACGCAGTAGGCAGAAGAATGTTCATTGCCACTCGGTCCGGACCCACATTCTACCTTATTTTTGCTGGCGAAACGAGCTCCTTTTATACTAAATGGTGACGGCACATCAGAGAGACCAGACCAATCAGCGAGCAGGTTACAGGGAAGGTATACATGCTTACGACATTATAGATGGCCTTCATCTTTCCAGCACATGAGCTATGTCGATGTCTCCCGAGTCAGACGTTTTAAAAGGAGCATTTGAATATTCCTGATATCTCCGTCAGTTCTAAACCGATTTCAATTCTGTAAAAAGTATTGGATTCCTCATTCAATTCTGGTATTGATTTATACCAAGAAAGGTGAGGGTAGCTATGTATTAAGGAATTATAATACTACAGGCAAAGTATAACATAAGATGTCATTCTCCACAGGCTATATATCCCATGGCCGTACATGTGCAACGGGCAATCTCATGGACTCTGTTTTTCTGAGCCTCTATTATATAGCTATACGCGCTTGTCTATGCTACATAGGGGTGTGTGGGGGTGTGGGTGTGTGGGTGTGTGGGGTGGGTGTGAGCTTGGAGCATCCCAAATCGGGCCGTTCCGTACCCAGACAAACTGGGGTGGTTCGTACCAGACAGGGCGATCCATGCTACACCCACTAGCTACTGATGATGTCCCAGTGATGGGAACCACACCATTCAGTCACTACAGCGTTTATACATTGTAAACTGTGTTTCCTATAGCTATGCAGAGCACCACATTGGATAAGGATGTGGGTATAGTCTTCTGTTGTAATCTGACACAAAGAACAGGTTGGATCGATTTTGTTTTAATTAAATCTGCTTAGCTTTGACTATACAATATGTGCCAGTTAAGAAGCGAGCTTTAATGACACCGCTCTCTGTACCCTTGACACTGTGGTCAATACTGCTAATAGATAAATGTTGACAGTAAATTAAGAGATCACCAGTATTACAGTAGGCAAGAGTGCTTTTGTACTCGCAGTCGCTAAATAGTGTTTGAGTCCAGAATGTATTGATTGCTGCTTTGACAGTAGACTTCCAATTCTCATTTGTTGGCATGCCAGCTATCAGTTTACCGATGTTTGGGAGATCACATTTTTTAAGTAGATGTTGGATTTTAATGAACCAGCTGTTAGAATCATCTTCCTTCATTATCAGCATATAGACTTTTATAAACTCCATTACGCTAATGGAGAAGCAACTAGACTTGACAAGCTAGGACCGGCTGACAGGCTACACCGAGCCTAATTCACGTTCAGCTGTAAACCATTTATCATATCATTGTTTTCTTAGGATTGTTTTCTTAGGATGTTTCTGTGGACTCAGGCTGATTACAGCCTCTATGTCCGCCTCATCTTTCTTCACGACCATTCTGCGTATCTGACTTCCTGGTATATTGTAGGGCGAAGAGGGGTCGTATTTAAATTCCTGGTTTCCCAGAATCTATCTAGTGCTACTTCAAAAGCAAAGCTCGTTCTAGCATGCACAATATCCTCTGGGAGGGTATTCTATATATCATTTACACGATCCATAATTGAATGTTTCCGCACATTAATCCTACTATAGTGCTTGACCAACCGTAGGTCATGGCTTCTGGTACGTCTGTTACTTGTTACTTCCAATAGGTCATCGGTTACATTTGGGTCATAGATGCCATGCAGTATCTTGTACACTTTGATCATGTCCCCTCTAAGGCTTCTGTAACACATTGATGGTAGCTTCAAGCACAAGAGTCTCTCTTAGTATCGGAGGTTGCTAAGTGAGGGTACTTGCTATGAACATCGAAGTACATTTTCAGTAGCTTCGCTGTCCTTCCTTAGGAATGGGTTCCATACCCTCACTGCATATTCTAGGTGTGGCCTCACCAATGCCTGGAACATTTGCTTAAACATATCCTCATCTAGATGTGTAAAGGATCTCTTGATCGGTGTAGTTCGAATCGACCGGACCGGTACCGGCCATACCAGCCAGGTTGGGTACGCGCCGCCCGTCCTGGATTCATTCCCCTGAACACGCCCCCCCCACTTAGTAGAGCCATAAGCGTATATGGGCCTATGAGAGAGATTGCGTTATAAAAACGACTAAGTTCGTTAAAACGCATAGTGCGCATGCGCACGCTTAAATGCTACTTTTAACAGAGCGTGTAGTTTATGACCAAGATGGGATGACACTTTTAGTATACCGAGACGGTACAATGTAATCCTTTTTAATCACCTGTTCCCGCCGAATCTGGCATTAATGAAGACTAGAATTCGACGAGCTTTCTAAATATGTAAACCATTTCAAAATCGGTTAAGAAATGGCTGAGTTATCCACGGAAAACCCCTTTTGAATATCTTCAAAATATTGCTCTGACGTCATAACCACGTGTACGCAGAACTTCTAGAATGTTCTAGAACATTCGACTGCATTATTATTAGCTACGCGCTGATTGGCTGTTGCTCGACCGATGATTGGTTGGAGCCTGCGCCTGTGACGTCACGAGTAGTTTAAAAGGAGATGAGATCCAGAGCTCAAGAGCATCCTCAGCCAGGGGCCGAATAGGTTGGACCTGTGTTAGCTACGAGCAGCGCGACATTACGCAGATCACTTCGTTTTCTGTCGGTTTCTCTCCCGTAGCCAGCAGTAATCCAGCCCACCGCACTAAAGCAATTTTGTAACTCCCGTTCCTTGCGGGAGAATTTTTGGAACTTTTCAGATATGTTCACGAATATATCAAGAACTAATTCGGAACACAAACCTGCGGTGAGGCCCTTCCCGGCCTGCAAATGTGATTCTACAGATGTAGAGGCAGCGATGTTCTTTGGTGGATGACTCGCCGGATCTGCTGGTCACGCCAAAAAGTGGTTATTTAACCATCCCCGCACTGATGTCGTGCAGGTTTATCTAAACTTTTCAACCGCAGCAAGTAAACTTTGCCCGGTACGTCTTCAGAGCTGGTCGATGTACCACGCACCGTTAAGCTTAATTGTGTATCTTCATCTGCATTAAACAACCCCCGCTTATGATCGGGTTGTTGTCAACTTCCATCCGTACCATCGGTGTACGTCACAGCAGTAATGTTATTGTATCTCTTGCTGACTACTCGTTAGACATTCTATATTGTGATTACAGTCTTGAGTTCGATCCGCTCCCATCATGAGCTGCTTGTGGGAATCCTCTTTGCAAGAACCAGGAACTTTCCAGCTTCCAGGGAATGCATCAACACGCGTCAACCTAAGAGTGACATATTAATTTCAGTAACACGATAGCCCAGACTTAAGAATGGCTACCGATTATTCAAGTAACTATACTTGACATTTTAATTATTCCATTAATTATATCTTTGATAATTATATCATATCTGTATAAATGGTCCCGATGACTAAGAGGCACCGTAACCGTCTTAGGATCGCTAGTTATAATTTCTGTAGTTGTTTATAGTTATTCTTATTTTCTGTAAGGTGTTTTCGCTAACCGCACCGTAGTAGGTTCCTTAACCTGTACTATAGACATATTATTGTGATCATGTTACACTGTATTGATTGTTCTGGTTAGTTTATATATATATGGCCAGTGGGCATCAGTTCATATGCTTTGTTTAATTGTAGAAAATATAGGGCTGCAGTGCACGTAGGAAACACTATACAGCAACATTTATATATGCAGCACTTTCTCTCGCCACCAACAATTTTTCACTGAGGCCGCTGTCCGTACTATAACTCTGTTTAGCCCGGCATGCTACCGACTAAAAATCTTTTCTATTCAGCTCGATAGGATAGGTTTAATATGATTAGAGACAATCTTTTCGTTAGAAAAACACGTAGTGTACACCTCTTTTCTGGTAGTTGTGATAATTTAGCCCCGCACTCCGGCAAGGTTGTGTAAGATTGGCCAAAATACCTAAAGGGCCTCATATTTCTAAGTTATTGTCTCTCTTCAGGTTCCGCTAAGCCTTATGGCTTCTTAATTGTTTGGATGTCCCTATCTGTACCATGGACTGATCCGACCCTGGGAAACTATTGGGGTTTCTGAGCGGTGATGAACAGGGTGTGGTGTCACACACATTTCCCGGGTATCTTCGGATACTTAGTAGTTAGCACCTTTGCCAATGTAGGAAAGCACTGCGAAAACATGTCTTAATTATTATTTTCTTTTAATCTGCAGAACAATCCTCCTGCACCGCAGTGAATAGCTGGGCAACTTGCGTTTAAACCTAATGACAGGTTAAAAAGTTAGTTCCATAGGACCTGATGACGGGCGCAATGCGCTTCCCCACCGAATTCCATAACAATGTCTGGGCATGATATTCAGATCTGCCATGCCCTCACGGGAAGGACATTTACAGTGGGTATTCGTCTCTCTTACCCCCACCATAACGATAGATCAGTTGCCTAAAAATGCTTTTGTGAAAAGTAACCAATGTCCTGTGACGTTTTATGCGGTTATGGAGCAAGATGTTCGGATTCTTACCCGGTTCGGAGATCTTGCGAAGTACTAGTATGCACGCTGACTTCAGTTGAGGCCCTAGGGCATCTCTTCTCAAAGGCAGCCATATCTAAAAACTAGGTAGATGCCAGCCATTTGCGGCCTAAAATAATTCTTGACCCTGAAAACTAAATGTGAGGATAAGCATAGAGGAAGGCCTGCATAAATAAAAGTGGCAACTACTAATATAGCATACTGAGAATTACATAAGACGGTGACGTGGGAATCCTTCAGGAATCATTCGTCCTGTCTTCACGTAAAACAGCACGCAACTGTATGGTCATAATCTCACTAGGTATGGTCTTTTCTTTCCAACATTTTGGTTAAATATTAGAGTGGGCCCCTTTTTTACTCCTACTCTTCTCCCACTTTAAGCAGTGGTGACATTTCCCTGTGATGGAGGCCCGCGCGAAGCACTTGCCTCTCGCAAGGATTCAGCGACGACGGTCCACGCGAAGATAACATTTCTCACCCAAACTAGCACTAGGAGTAGTGCCCGTGTGAGGCACATGATCTTTCGTCACTACAAAGATAATTTTCTTTCCTTTCAGCTTAGAGGTATAATAGCTTATATTAAGTTAATTAGTTAAGTCTCGTGTACGGGAGCCTCCCTTGTGGGGATACCTCTGCGGACCTACGAGTCTGTGAGACGTTTAAAGGTTCACCAGGCTGTCTCTATGTCTTGTATTTTCGTATGCTCGTCACTTTTATCTAGCATACTCGATAGTCTGTTTAGGTAAAACTATTGTATAGACCTAGTTTAATTAGGTTACCAAATCAAATCTTCTAAGTCCATAGATCACGAAATTGCTATGGACAGGCATACTGGTGACACAAACTCTTGGGAAGAGACTGTTGTGTTTAATGTTCGCGACGATGGTCGCATGGCTCCACCGGAACGATTGAGTTCCACCAGACTTAGGAGCCGGTCTTTGTTACCCGTAGGGCAGTATCATACAGGATCCATCACCCCGAGACCGGAAGCTAACCAGCGTCATCATTCGTCATCATCAGTCGACATCAGACACCAGAACACACTACCACGTGAGCTACAAGTGGCACCCGATGTGGGGCTCGAAGAACATCATTATTTACACGCAGCGAACTCACGCCCACACCGTATAGTGAGCTTAGTTCTATACCGTCTCCATTTAGCGATGACTCCCTCGATCAAGAGGTAGCGTCATACGATGGATTCCAGGCTCACATGATCACCGACTATGCCAGAAATTCATCAGCGGGATCAACAACACCGCAATATAACCTGTTTTCGCCTGTCAGTGATGGCACCTTTCGGGATGCCTCACAGGCGGGAACAGAGTTTAGAACCGTGTCAGATGTCTGCGACAGGCCACCTTCATCAGGGCCGAATCATGGACAATCACGACAAAGACCCGATCACGGGCATATACATAATCCTTCAGATTACTATCCTTCACCCGTGTCATCTACGGAGACCATATGGCCGGGTGACAATCCATATTACAGACAACCTCCCATGCCACTCCCTTCTAACGCAATGCTATACACGAGGGGAACACTGCAGCATCATCGGGAGGAATCGGCACCACCTTTTCACCCCAAGGAGAACGTCTGCATAATCTTCATAATATCCCGCCTCCTGTCCATAGACCCATGCCAGTTTATGGTTCTACAATGGGGCAGGATTCACTGAATTGGAGTACGCATGTTCTCGCTCCTCGGTATCAGCATCGATGGGAAACACCAACACCAACACCACCACCACCTGCACAACGACCAGCCTCTGAATACTCGTCAGTCTCGCAGATACCACCACCACCCATATTTCAACCACTTCATTCTTCCCATGGTCTTGGCCGAGTCATTCTCCCTCCCGAATTTAGTGGGGAGAATGACTGGACCAACTACAAAATACAGTTTGAGATAATAAGTCGGACTAACCACTGGAACGATCAGCAAATGGGTGAATATCTCGCCGCAAAGCTTTCAGGAAAAGCCCTTCAAGCTCTTGCAGATCTCGGGACTGACTACACACCCACCTACACCCAATTGGAATGAGCACTAACGGAGCGATTTGGCAACATAGCTCTCGGAGAAACATGTCGTCTACAACTAAAAAATCTCTGATGATGCGCGGGAGAAACTCTTCCAGAGTTAGCTAGTCGAATCAGAAGGCCAATCACCTGTGCATATCCTAGCACCAACATAGATGACGTAATACATCTGCATCTAGACACCTTCCCGTCCTGAAAGAAAAACTATTTCTTGGCGACCACGGGAGTTTGGCCCAATTAACAGCAACTGAAGTCTTAATAGAAAACTTTCTGGAGCGGGAAAAGAGTAGCCATCGCCAACTACACCCTATCAACAAGATAGAGGGTGCAGCTATTGCCACGCCCACTAATGCTCCCCCAAGATCATCAACACCAACCGCACCAACATCACCACAAACAACTGCACAAAATTCCAATCAGAATCACACGCCTGGAGGAAGTGGGTATGCCCATAGAGGAAGCTACAATAGGGCCCCCAGGTGCGGAAACCAGTGAAACAATAACACCAACGGCAACATGAAGGATGCGCATAGATATGATCAACAAACAGATCTCCGCATTAACTAACTTAGTGACCACACTCAGAACGAACATCGCCGCCACTCACTACAGGACAACCAACACCACACACACCGCACCGCCACCAAACACCTGTTACGGATGCAGTCAGCCAGGCCATTGGAGGGAACGGCATCCTAACTGACCTCCTTCTACAATGCCTGCCCCTGACCGCAGCACACCGCAACCGGAAAATCCGTAAAACTCTTAAGGGCACTGAAAGGTGAGTCACCTCAGTGCTCGTCTTCGCTTCCCAGCTCAACTGCGGCCTTCATCCAACAACGTTTGGTGGCCAACTATTACCAACCAAATTTCGCTTTTGCACCTACACTAAAATGCACGGCTTCACATATGTCGATGCCTACGATGCCCCCCCCCCCATATCTGCAGCATCGCCATCCCCTCTATCTCCGTACATAACAAACCCTCTTTCCTTTGTAAAACGGCAGTGGTAGGTTGTAGCACCTCCGCTGAAACAACGTTTTTGCAAGCACCACATCCCACCACCAAGGCATTGAATTTTCGGTGTTCCTTAGTGGTATCCAGAACACCGCCCCACATAACATCATCTCCCGCATCCACAGACAGCAGCGACTCAGGAGAACTGGTTCACTCTGCCTCATGGATTCGCAAACGCCGACGTAGACGGGGAGAAACACGTCCCTGGCGGCATCACTGTTTCTTCTGTGCTTCGCCAAAGCATCCAATGAAGCATTGCAAGAAATGGCTCGTGCAGGTATAGCTTATCCGTCATCCCGTACGCACCACTGTCTACACTAATACTGCATACCCAGAAACAACAGCATCTCCATCATCATTGCTACCCCCCAGCTCCGCCTTCACCACAGCCCTCACAGCAGCGGCGATGACAGACTGGCCCCTTCCTCACTCAGCCATCCACCACATTAAAAGAAGCGATTCAGAAACAGTTCGATTACATACAGAATGATTCCACTCCGACACCATTGTCGCAGATGGCGTCATTGGAAACTCTTCCACAGGTACACCGCAAAGTGATATACAAATGTGCCTGGCTGTTTAGCTGTGTTTCCACCAGTGCCACCGTTGACACTGGCGCTTCAATCACGGAATTCAACAAGCGCTTATATGAGAGCATCCCACTTCATAAAAAGCCTCCCCTTAAGTCTACAAACATTTACCTACAGACGGCTACGGGAGCTGATGTACCCATAGCCGGTGTAGTCAATTTAGTCATCCAAACAGAGGAGATGCAATTCATACAGCGAGTTGTTATCTGATTTTCTCTGTGCCAGCGAAGCCATCATACATTGCAAACAACAGGAACTCGACATACACGGCCGACGAATACCTCTTGGACCGGCATCATCATTATAAATCATGTGTGCTGTAATATTATCAAGTACAGCCACAGTTGAGCCAGGACAAGAACAAATCTTATAGACCACTGCACTACAGTTAGGAAGCAACACACATCACCATGCTGGAACCCGACCCTGATTACATGATCGCCTCTCAATGCGCAAGTCCCCACATGATAGTAGACACTACTAATAAGGACTATATACCTTTTAGAGTATTCAATGGTACCGCAGCCCTATCACTCTGGAGTACGCTGCAGCCATTTAGTGGACATAATCTCATTGGAATCACATACACCTACTGACACACCACAGCATTTATCTCTGTTACATCGATGATGTAAACGTCTTCAGACCCACTTATGAGCAAACCCTCATCAATTTGGACACCGTGCTCTTCCGTTTCCGCACGGCCAATTTGAAACTCAAACCCAAGAAATGTCATCTCTTTAGATAGAGCGTTGAGTTCCTGCGACGCGTCATATCCGGTGATGGAGTGGCTACTCAGCCATCAAAAACAAAGGCAGTAGCAGATTGGCCCACACCCTCATCAGTCACAGAGACACAGAGTCTTCTTGGTTTTATGCCAGTACTGTCACCGTTATATCCGGCATTTCAGCGAGATTGCTTCACCCCTCTACAAGATCACCAAAAAAAGATCGACCATTCGAGTGGACGAGTGAGTGTGAAGGCTCCTTCAAGGCACTGAAGGAACTCTTGACAACCACCCCGATTCTTGCTCATCCTAATCCAAACCTCGATTTCATCTTAGACACTGACGTGTCAGCTTACGCTATTGGCGCGGTTCTATCTACAGAAGATGGAATGGAGCAGGTATTGAGTTATGGTTCGCGTACTCCGAATAAAACGGAGAGAAAATACGCAACCACCAAATCCGGAGGGCCAGGTAGCGAGATGGCAGGAATCCCTGCAGGCCTATAACTTCAACGTTGTTCACCATCCCGGCAAATTGCATGGAAATGCTGACGCTCTCAGTAGAGTTGGCACGGAGGCTGAACATAAAGAGGCCGCCACCGTGACACAGTCAACACGACCATCTCCTGAGTTCCCCGAACGCGCAGAGTGGAATCTGGAGAAAATCGTACACCACCAAGCAACAGACGTGCAGACACGAAATATATACACATGGATCCAGGAGGGGGTACGTCCTCCCAAGGAATTGGTAACACCATATCCACCACGGCAAAATATTATTACCAATGGTTCAAGAATGTCAATTAATAAATAACGCTCTGTACATTAATGACCGTCTGGTAGTCCCGGAAAGTTATCGTAATCTTATTTTAAAACAACTGCATGATAACGCTGGTCATCTGCCAGTGGAAAGGACTGTTGCCCATATCAAATTGAGATTCCACTGGATCAGGATTCGTGATAGTGTCAAGGCATGGGTTGCCAAATGTATCCCATGCCAAAGACACGCTGTTGGCCAACACCATATCGCACCATCTCAAATTAAGATTGTTGGTGCACTGTGGAAGCGAGTGGCTATCGACGTGCTCTGACCCTTGAATACGACGGATGATGGGAATAAATACATCCTCATATTACACGATTATTTTACGAAGTGGGTAGAAGCATTTGCTCTGCCGGACCAAGAGGCATCCACCGTAGAGGAGGTCATGGCCAGCAATATGTTCTGCCGCTTTGGTATGCCTTATGAGTTGCACTCCGATCAAGGAAGTAATTTTGAGAGCCGGCTCATATCAGAGCTCTGCAAATTGTTCCATATCGTCAAAACAAGGACGACTCCATACCACCCCTGGAGTGACGGGATGGTAGAGAGATTCAACCAAACTCTCGTGGAGATGCTTATGAAGGAAACACGCCTTGATTGTAGAGATTGGGACCTACGGCTCCCCTATGTACTCATGGCTTATTGCACTTCAGTACATTCCAGCATGGATTATATCCCTGCTTGGTTAATGTTAAGCCGTGAATTAGCCTTACCCCTGGATCTGGCTATGCCTCAGATACCAGGAGAGAAAAATTCACCATCTCTCTATGTTGAACTCTTGCGGCAGAGGATAGAACAAGCCCACGAGTTAGTAAGAGAAACACTATCCACTGCACACAAGCGACAAAATATGTGGCATGACCGGAGGGTGCATGGAGATCCTTTTGAAGCAGGAAGGATGGTTTGGGTACACGATTCACGACGATCTGCAAACGTGCCACGTAAACTGAGCTACCAATGGAAAAGCCCATATGTGGTAGTAGGTAAGACGTCGGGCGTGACCTACCGTATCCGTGCTTCGGATGGTCTGACCTCAGTCATCCACTTCGATCGGCTTAAACCATGTGTCAGTGACGACCCAGCACCAGAGCTCGGACTGGGCGTTTCTCGTGACACTGGTACCCAGACAGATATTTCTACGGAAATTAGTGTTCACATGGTTAGCGTAGAGCACCACGGTGCCAGTTCAACCCCACTTCTACCAAGCCAGAATGTGTGTGAACAAGCGGCTAATGCTGACGACGATGACGACATACGTACTCGCCCTCTCCCTCCTCAGCACGGGTCTACTCGATCTGGGAAGCCGTATCTGAAGAACTTTGTGTTTGTTTTGTCCAAGGGACCAGATGGGAAAGCTGTTCCTCCGATCTCTTCCCATTCTCACCCACTTCATGCTATGCACACACACCCATCCCCCCCACCCACTCCCATCATAGAGTTGCCACAAGCGGAGGCAGAAGCCATGCTTCCCATGGGATGGAACATATGATAGCATGGAAGTGAAGAGGCAAGGTGTACCCGACCAATTCCCAAAATCGCGAAACCACGCCCCCCCTCCCATCATAGAGTTGCCACAAGCGGAGGCAGAGGCCATGCTTCCCATGGGATGGAACATATGATAGCATGGAAGTGAAGAGGCAAGGTGTACCCGACCAATTCCCAAAATCGCGAAACCACACACCCCCCTCCCCCTCCAAGGGACACCCTTTTCCATAGTCCCACCAACGCCATCACTCCAATTCGCATCCCTCATCTATACCCCAAGTTGGGACATCACCGGCCCAGTCCATTTCACACTCCACTCGTCGTCTGTTGACCATCAAACTTCAGATATGAGAGAGACTGCTGCTGCAGAGGAGGTGGCATCCCGCACCACACCGCACCGACAAACATTACCCCCTGCGCTGGGCAGGGAAGCAGCCTGTTCAGCAGACTCTTGGCTCGAATTTTCCCGGTGTCTAAAAACTACGACAGGACACCAACCATCGTGTAATGGGAGATGACTACATCCCCCTGTCCAAAGGCTACCCCATCCATTTGGCCTACCATACTCCCCTGTGAGCAGTCAGGACATCACACCACAGACAAAACGTCATCACATACAGAACACACCTGCCCTCAAGGCTGGATACGTCAATTCGTCATTGCGCGTACATCACATACATACTCGGTTATACCCAGCATAGCAGAGACATTCAACACCGGCATCAACATCATTTAGCAGCACATACTGGTATTAATTAATTCCCGATAGAGACATAAAAATTCCCGCAACAGTTCCACCCACACAAGATGCGGGAGAAATAATATCTCCCGCAAACCTCCACCTCCTGCAATAACAACAGACTTGGCGTTCACCAGCATGGAAAACTGGAATGCGCCCACTTCACTTTAACATTGTCGTCATACAGCAGCCCGGACATCACGACAACAACATTATCATCGACAAATGACAGCCAACAAATCTCCCGCACACACATTCTTATCTAGTTACAGGAGAACTGATCACATGGGTATAAAGATTGCATTACAGCCATCTACAGTACGCGTCATGGGAGGAACGTTTGTCCAACGTTCCTCCCCTTCCCTTTCCCCCCACATCGTATGGAAACAGCCAAAATCTACATACATCATATACACGTAATAACAGTCGATATTATTAAGAGAGCAAGATGCCCGCATTGTCGTCAGTCACGAGTAGGATTTTGCTACCGAAAAGTTGAATTCGATAATGGATTGATCAAAGTTACGACAGCATCCAACAGGTCATCTGCGCTCTAAACTAACTCTGTCCTGCCTACGGGTTCGGCCATTACAGAGCAAAATACCCTCAAGGTTCGATAAAGTTGACATCACGCCGCCTCCCCCATTCCCGCACCTGGCGGCCATAAAAACGTCACCTTCACCACAGCGCAAGTATCATCCACAGATAACCAGCCACGCGTATCAGATTCAAATCACCAACATGTCAGAAACATAGACACTCAGGTTGACTGTATTCACAATCTCCAAACGATGGCATTGTAAATTGTAATACTGTGGCACCCACCTCCGAGTTGTACTGTAATTTAACCGTTATTAAATGGTATTAATGTGTCTGGTCGAGGCAGGGACGGAGCTAGTTCTACCCATCGAGGAGAATGCTTGGCAGCCCTCCCGCTCGGAAAACGCAGCTATCGTGTCAGGATCGGTAACATTGATCTACCGCCTGAATAGATTTGTTTAAACCACACATCAAATTACTTACAACTTTACTGTTATATTTTTGATTAAGAACACAACTGCTCTACCATACTACAAATCATTAGTGCACGGGCCAGTAAAGCGGCATCAAAAATCTAACAGTATAATTACAAGGAGAATTTCAAAAATTCTCTTCTCTGCGTTCCAGTCCATAATCAACACGGGCTGAGAACTACATTTACAGACAACTACAAGACGCATGTGTAAGAACCCGCGCAAATAGGGACATTATTATAAACAAAATCTTGATATAACATATATATATTTCCATATCTCGCATCTACAAAAGGCTACACCTCAGCAACAGTATCTCGGCCATCGCTGTAAATAGCACATATGTTTCCGATCAACCACGTGTCTCCATGGGCCATGTGACCTTTACTACTATTTCCAGTAAATTGGATCAAACGCTTTAAACCAAAGAGCAACTACCACAGCGTGATGGAGGCGTGGCGAGGGTGAGTCAGTGTAATTACTGCTGACGTCACCAGGCTCCCACACACCCCATCGGGTGCTCCAGCCTAAAATTAAAATAGGCAAGTTTATAAGCATCCAATCTGTAAAACCGCCTCACTCTAATTAAAAGGTGATGCTCCGCGGGAATAAGTAGTACCCTGTTGTTATGTTGATCGGAAAACTTTAAATGCGCTACAATAAGACTAAGTTAGTGACCCTTTCCTCTTATAATTAAAAAGTATTCCCTTTACCTGGGAAGAGTTAATCCAGTGACGATCAGAATGGGAAAAGGAGAAACTTTCCATATAGGGCTGACCGAATCACCTATTAAAACTTCCAGGTGTAGTCGTCCGCCGTCTCTGACGTCACCAAATAGTATAAAAGGAGGAAGCGCGCTCTGAAACTTGGTCTTCCCATCAAAACTCGACACCAGGGAAGAACAAAAATTGGCCTGGAAAGTTAAAACTTGAAGAGATAGGGCTTTAGGTTTTAAATAAGGTTTCCGCAGCCAACTACCATGCGGGAACGAGATGTCACTCCTCGAAGATTTAGCATTGTCGGATTCGTCTGAAGAAGAATCGGTACCAGTTTTAAAAAGATTCCCGTGCAGCTCGTTATTAGCTAACGGAGAACCCTGTACCAGAACTTTTATGAGAAAGTCCGAGAGCACACTTCATGTTAACAAGGATCATCTCCTCCAGACAGCCTTCTGCGTGGCGTGTCAGTATCTCTATACCACTACCCGCTATGGAGTGACCCATGCGCTCCGTCATTATCACTGTGTGTTAGAAGTGACATTAGTTCCAGGGGAAGAAAACGAGGATCGTGCCGTTTCAGCCACATGTTTTGAATCTCGGTTTCCAATTAAAATTCTCCCGACCGAGAAGATGGCCCGCACGAAGAATACTACCCGTAGACATCCTGTTAGTCATCGTCCTCCCGCGGCTACAGTGGGCAACATACCGGCAGCAAGACGTGAAACCTTACCCGCAGCCATGTTGGGGAGCACTATGCCACTTCCAGTAACCACATCTACACTGGTCCTGAAGCGGAGCAAGAAGCATAAGTCCTCCGCAGAATCCAGTCTGGCAGCACCCGCATCCGTAACCAGCCACAAAACTGCAGCCACTACACCCACACCCATAGTGTCCGAAGGAATCTCAGCCAGTCAGCCGATATCGGTAGTTATTACGATACCTACAGAGATGGAGATTCCAAGTTACCCGCAGTCACCATCTCCTCCTGACCTGACCAAAGACGAGGGACCGGGACCGTCGCAGCCTGCATCCATTAGCATTACTCCAACCTGTGTCGTCCAGCATCCGCATCCCAGTCTTTCTGATCCAGCCATCAGGAAGGGGACTACACCGGAATGACCATACGCAAGAAAAAGACGTATCGCTCACACGCAGTACATTCAGCCCCTGCCAAATGTTACCGCAAATCGTCTCTTGAAGTACGCCAAGTCTCGGAAGATGTCATCACCTGCCATATCCGCTCCCACATCATTGCCTCAGCCTACGATTCAACTCACCGCCATCGCCATCGCCATGACAACCACCACAGCCACGACGACCATCACGAGGACCACAGCATCAACTGCCTCGACACTCACTAGCACCACTGCTGCCTTACGGACACATATTCTAGCACGCACAGTAACTGTGAGAGACATTATAGACGTTCATATTCCCGCCATCATCACTTCAGACATTTCCGAAAGTGCCAGTGATAATGAACGCATCTCAGCATTATAGTTCATCCACCGTGACCAACCACCGTCAGTCGCGGGACCCAGACTCAGTGGGGAAATTTTGCAGCAGAGGTGTGATCATTTGTGATACAGCAGAACATCAGTGGTGCGATTCATGGAAACTTACTAATTATTAATTTATTTTTTAAATACTTTTCTTTTCATTATATATGTTAGATCAATTGAATCCCGTCCCTAGGATGACTATGGTTATCCGACACAGCTGCGCAACTTAGTTGCCTAGCTGTGTCCCACACAAAATGAGCACTGTGGACTCTGGTGTTGTAGGAACGTCATGTGCGACATAAAGAATACAACACCCTGCAGTGCAATAATATCATAATCCCGTCATGCAGTCTCAGCTATGCTGGGGCTGCCTGATAAACTAACTTTTGAGTTATTATTATTATTATGTTCCATTTGTCTTAATATTTTTCTTCATGTCTTAGATGTCAGGATGGCTATGGAACATTATAGACGCTCATATTCCCGCCATCATCACTTCAGACATTTCCGAATGTGCCAGTGATAATGAACGCATCTCAGCATTAATACTTCATCCACCGCAGCCAACCACGATCAGTCGCAGGACCCAGACTCAATGGGGAAATTTTGCAGCAGAGGTGTGATCATTTGTGATACAGCAGAACATCAGTGGTGCGATTCATGGAAACTTACTAATTATTAATTTATTTTTTAAATACTTTTCTTTTCATTATATATGTTAGATCAATTGAATCCCGTCCCTAGGATGACTATGGTTATCCGACACAGCTGCGCAACTTAGTTGCCTAGCTGTGTCCCACACAAAATGAGCACTGCGGACTCCAGTGTTGTAGGAACGTCATGTGTAACGTAAAGAATACAACACCCTGCAGTGCAATAATGTCATAATCCCGTCTGCAGTCTCAGCTATGCTGGGGCTGCCTGATAAACTAACTTTTGAGTTATTATTATTATTATTATTATTATTATTATTATTATTATTATTATTATTATTATTATGTTCTATTTATGTTGTTATTATTTTTCTTCCTGTCTTATATGTCAGGACGGCTATGGGGTCAGCGAGAGCTGCCCGTTGCGGACCCGCTATAATGGGCCACAAATATATTTTTAATCAAAGATACGTGCTGCATACCCCTTTATTTATCCGGGGTGCATAAGTAATTTGGACGTAATATTTTAGATACCCCGTAAGGGTATGTTACATGGAAATTATATATATATATTTGATATAGCTATACTTTATATTATTATATATCTTAAACTTAAATTGTGGTACGTTGGAGCTTGGGTGTTCTCTGCGGAGATAATAATTATTCACACCCAAAGAGAGTACCCATGCGAGCTATTGTTTAGGAATCATTAGCTAAATAAAGTTGAAGAACACACCAAAATATTTAAAAAAAAAAGAAAAAAAAAAGAAAAGACCTGGAAAAATAATTCCAGGTCAAAAATTAAAAACTGAAAGTATGTCTCCCCTCTCCTCCTTGGCACCTCTATGTGCTGTCTCTTGAATACGCATCTATTGCATCACTACTCCTCTCAGGCCACGCGCCTACCTGGGACGTCTATGATTCCTGCCTAGCGTATGTCCGTGCATCGATCCGCAATGCGCGATCGTTTGCTGCGGATGTCAAACTAGGAGGGGGTGGTGTAGTTCAGATCGACCGGACCGGTACCAGCCGTACCATTTAGGCTGGGTACGCACCGCCCATCCTGGATTAGTTCCCTGAACACCCCCCCACCCCACCCCCACCCCCGGGTAGAGCCATAAGAGTATATGGGCCTATGAGAGAGATTGTATTATAAAAACGACTAAGTTCATTAAAACGCATAGTGCGCATGCGCACGCTTAAATGCTATTTTTAACAGAGCGTGTAGTTTACGACCAAGATGGGATGACACTTTTAGTGTACCGAGATGGTACAATGTAATCCTTTTTAATCACCTGTTCCCGCCAAATCTGGCAGTAATCATGACCAGAATTTGACCGGCTTTCTAAATCTGTAAACCATTTCAAAATCGGCCAAGAAATAGCTGAGTTATCCACGAAAAACCCCTTTTGATTATCTTCAAAATATTGCCGTGACGTCATAACCACGTGTACGCAGAACTTCTAGAATGTTCTAGAACATTCGGCTGAGTTATTCTTAGCTACGCGCTGATTGGCTCTTGCTCGATCGATGATTGGTTGGAGCCTGCGCCTGTGACGTCACGAGTAGTATAAAAGGAGATGAGATCCAGAGCTCGAGAGCATCCTCGGCCAGGGGCCGAATAGGTTGGACCTGTGTCAGCTACGATCAGTGCGACATTGCGCAGATCACTTCACTTTCTGTCGGTTTCTCTCCCGTAGCCAGCAGTAATCAAGCCCACCGCACTAAAGCAATTTTGTAACTCCCGTTCCTTGCGGGAGAATTTTTGGAACTTTTCAGATATTGTTCACGAATATATCAAGAACTAATTCGGAACACAAACTTGTGGTGAGGCCTTTCCCGGCCTGAAAATGTGATTCTACAGATGTAGAGGCAGCGATGTTCTTTGCTGGATGACTCGCCGGATCTGCCGGCCACGCCAAAAAGTGGTTATTTAACCGTCCCCGCACTGATGTCGTGCAGGTTTATCCAGATTTTCTACCGCAGCAGTTAAACTTTGCCTGGTACGTCTTCAGAGCTGGTTGATGTACCCCGCACCATTAAGCTTAATTATGTATCTTCATCTGCATTAAACAACCCCCGCTTATGATCGGGTTCTTGTCAACTTCCATCTGTACCATCGGTGTAGGGGAAGTTTCATCACAGCAGTAATGTTATTGCATCTCTTGCTGACTACTCGTTAGACATTCTATATTGTGATTACAGTTGTAGCTCACGGGGTAGTGTCGGGCCGTTCCAGTGTGTCATGTTGACTCGCCGCAAGTGCATGACGAATGATGATGCTGGTTAGCATTCAGTCTCAGTGTGACGGATCCTGTATGCGACTGCCCTACAGGTAACAAAAACCGGCCCCCTAAGGCCGGTGGAACTCAATCGTTCCGGTCGGGCAGTGCGACCATTGTCGCGAACATTAAATACAACTGTCTCATGCCAAGAATTTGTGTCACCAGTATGCCTGTCCATAGCAATTTTGTGATTGTTCTGGTTAGTTTATATATGTATATGGCCAGTAGCCATCAGTTCATATGTTTTGTTTATTGGTAGACAATATAGGACTGCACTGCACGTAGGAAACACTATACAGAAACACTTATATATGCAGCACTTTCTCTCGCCACCAACAATTTCTCACTGAAGTCGCTGTCCGTGCTATAACTCTGTTTAGCCTGGCATGCTACCGACTGAAAACCTTTTCTATTCAGCTCGATAGGATAGGTTTAATATTATTAGAGACAATCTCTTCATTAGAAAAACACATAGTGTACGCCTCTTTTCTGGTAGTTGCGATAATTTAGCCCCCCACTCCGGCAAGGTTGTGTAAGATTGGCCAAAATACCTAAAGGGCCTCATATTTCTAAGTTATTGTCTCTCTTCAGGTTCCACTAAGCCTTATGGCTTCTTAATTGTTTGGATGTCCCTATCCGCACCATGGACTGATCCGACCCTGGGAAACTATTGGGGTTTCCGAGCGGTGATGGCAAGGGTGTGGTGTTACACACATTTCCCGGGTATCTTCGGATACTTAGTAGTTAGCACCTTTGCCAATGTAGGAAAGCACTGTGAAAACATGTCTTAATTATTATTTTCTTTTAATCTGCTGAACAGTCCTCCTGAACCGCAGTGCATAACTGGGCAACTTGCGTTTAAACCTAGTGACATGTTAAAAAGTTAGTTCCATAGGACCTGGTGACGGGCGAGATGCACATCCACACTGAATTCCGTACCAATGTCTGGGCATGATATTCAGATCTGCCACACCCTCACGGGAATGACATTTACTGTGGGTATTCGTCTCTCTTACCCCCACCATAACGAGAAATCAGTTGCCTAAAAATGCTTTTGTGAAAGGTAACCGATGTCCTGTAACATTTTATGTGGTTACGGAGCAAGATGTCCGAATTCTTATCCAGTTCGGAGATCTTACTAAGCAACATGTATGCACACTGTCTCCAGTATTGATGTCATAGGGCATCTGTTCTCAAAGACAACCGTATCTAAAAGCTATGTAGACGCCAGCTATTTGTGGCCTAAAATAATTCTTGTCCTTGAAAACTAAATGTGAGGGTAAGCATAGAGGAAGGCCCGCATAAATAAAAGCGGCAACTACTAATTTAGCATACAGAGAATTACATAAGACAGTGATGTTGGAATCCTTCGGGAATCGTTCATCCCGTCTTCATGTAAAACAGCACGCAACCTTATAGTCATAATCTCACTAGGTATGGTCTTTTCTTTCCAGCATGTTGGTTAAATATTAGAGTGGGCCCCATTTTTTTACTACTACTCTTCTCCCGCTTTAAGCAGTGGCGACATTTTCCTGTGACGGAGGCCCATGCGAGGCACTTGCCTCTCGCAAGGATTCAGTGATGACGGTCCACGCGAGGGTAATACTCCTCACCCAAACTAGCACTAGGAGTAGTGCCCACGTGAGGCACATAATTTTTCGTCACTACAAAGATAATTTTCTTTCCTTTCAGCTTAGAGGTATAATAGCTTATATTAAGTTAATTAGTTACGTCTCGTGTACAGGAGCCTCCCTTGCGTGGATACCTCTGCAGAACTACGAGTCTGTGTGGTACCTCCAGGGGCCCCACGTTTAAAAGTTCATCAGGCTGTCTCTATGTCTTGTATTTTCGTATGCTCATCACTGTTATCTAGCATACTCGATAGTCTGTTTAGGTAAAACTATTGTATAGACTTAGTTTAATTAGGTCACCAAATCAAATCTTGTAAGTCCATAGATCATGAAATTGCTATGAACAGGCATTCTGGTGACACAAACTCTTTGGATGAGACTATTGTGTTTAATGTTCGCGACGATGGTCGCACGGCTCCACCAGAACAATTGAGTTCCACCGGCCTTAGGAGCCGGTCTTTGTTACCCGTAGGGCAGTATCATACAGGATCCATCACCCCGAGACCGGAAGCTAACAAGCGTCATCATTCATCATGCACTTGCGGCACGGCGAGTCGACATCAGACACTGGAACAGCCTGACACTACCCCGCGAGCTACATAATGGCCATGATAATATTTGCTTTGTTGACTGGTGATCATATGTGGCTGCAGAAGTTTAGTCTATTGTCTACTATTACTCCAATGTCTTTCTCTTGTTCTATGATTTCAAGGATTTTTTGGACCCATTTCACCATATAGGTGACATGATCTGCTGCATGCTCCTTCTTGTTTTCCCTGTTTGCCTTCTACTGTCAGCACCTTACATGTGTCTGGGCGGAACATTAGCAGCCACTTATCCGACCAGCCCTGTAGGGAGTCTAGGTCCGCTTGTAGATCATTTACATCATCCTCTCCTTGTATTTGCTAATATAACTTGGTGTCATCAGCAAATAAGTATGTTGATGCCTCAACACAGCCTGGTAGGTCATTAATATATATAATATATATATATATATATATATATATATATATATATATATATATATATATATATATATATATATATATATATATATATATATATATATATATATATATATATATATATATATATATATATAAAACAAAGAGTATCAGTCCCAGGACGCTGCCCTGGGGTATCCTGCTAGTTACTGAATGACTTTCTGAAGGCTGTCCACGACAAACTGACTCCTGTTTTAAACTCACGTGACCATTTGATTGCTTATGCCATATCGCCTAAGTTTTAGCAACAGGCACCGATGAGGTATCATGTCAAACGAGTTCATAAAGTCCATATAGATTGCATCAATCCTTCCTCCATTGTCTAATATGGCCCTCCAATCATCCAACACCTTTAGCAATTGGATTGTTGTCGACCGCCCATTCATGAAACCAAACTGCCTCTTACTAAAAAACTGTTTCTTTGCATATGCTTAATTATTTTTGCCCATATCAGTTTTTCCATCAATTTGCACGGTATGCTGGTCAGACTTACTGGTCTATAATTTCCTTCTGTAATATGAGCTAATTTCCATTGATCTAGTACAATCCCGAGTTGTCTTGATTTATTGAAAATAATGCTCAGGGCTTTAGCAAGTGTATCCCTTAACTCAGCCAGGACCTTTGGATGTAGTCCTTCAGGACCAGGGGACTTTGTGTTGTCCAGCGTCTTGAGAAGTGTCCACACCTCAACTTCTGAGTATGTTTTGTCCTGGAATCTATGTTCCACTAATCTTTCCTCAAATTCTGGCAATACTCCTTCGTGCTCCCGGGTGAAGACACTGTTGAAGAAGTCTGCAAGAACATTTGCCTTCTCAATATCCTCGATGGCCACTTTAGTTCCTTTGTCAGTTTGGACTTGTAGCTCTGCTATCCATGTCTTTGTTTTCCTTTTACTTACTAGGTCTTACTAGGTGCTGAGTGGTCGCAGGCTCTAGTCCTCTATAACCACATCTTCTTCATCTGGCTCCTGGTTAACCGTGTGACTTCCGGTAATCAGGGGCATTTTATAATTAAATAATACATCCTGGTTTCTCCAGGCTTTATACAATCTATTTTTAAAAGCATTTAAACTGGGTGCATTAACTGCATTGGTTGGCAGATTATTCCAAATAGTTACTATTCTAGATGGAAATGCTTTAAGTCTTATATTCTTTTTAGATCTTTGTTTGCTTAATTTATGTTTATGTCCTCTTAATAGGCTGGATTTTTTGGTTGATAGCTTTAATTCATATGCTACTTCACGATCATATATATTATTAAGTAGTTTATGTACTTCAATAATATCTGCCCTATGTCTCCGGTATGATAATGTTGGCAACTTTAACACTCTAAGTCTATTCTCATATGACATTTCTTTTAGCGCAGGTAGCTGCTTTGTTGCCCATTGCTGGACACTCTATTGCATCAATGAGATTTTGTCTGTATGGGCTCCAGACTGGAGTTGCATAGTCAAAATGCACTCTGACAAATGATTTATACAGAGGGATGAATGTCTCAGTATCTAGAAATTTATACGATCTTCGAATTAATCCTGCCATCATGTTTGCTGTTTTGATTTTAGCATTGATATGTTCGTCAAAGCTGAGCTTTTTATCGAAGAACACTCCTATGTCAGAACACTCCTATGTCTTTCTCTGTGGTTGCATGCTCCAGAATGTGTTCTGCATTGTTCAAAGATAATTTATAATCAAATGCAATATGTGGGTCAGAACATACATGTGTAGAACTTTGCATTTGTCTGGGTTGAATTTTATCAGACATTTCTCACTCCGGTTCTGCAATTCTTGTAGATCATTTTGGGCTTGCTGTTTGTCGTCTTCAGCCTTAATGATTTTGCACACTTTTGTATTGTCAGCAAAGAACATTAAGTCGCTTATTACTTTATCTGGGAGGTCATTTATGTAGCCAACAAAAAGTATGGGTCCCAAGACACTTCCCTGTGGGATGATACTTGTTACCGCTCTCCAATCTGACTCCGCTCCATTCACAATTACTTTTTGTCTCCAGTCTTTTAGAAGGTCTTCAATCCATCCAAGTATGTTATTGTGGATGCCATATGATTTCGCGTTTAGGAGTAATCGTCTATGGGACACAAAAGCTTTCATAAAATCGAGATATATTGTGTTTATTTCATATCCGTCATCTAGATCTTCTGTTCATGCATCTATCAACTTGAGTAGCTGAAATGTTGTTGATCGCTTGTCAATGAATCCATATTGTTTGGTGCTAAAAAGTGATTTGTTCTCATATATTTGATGATCTCTCTACGAATGTTTTTTCCATTAGTTTGCAGACTATGCACGTTAGGCTCACTGGTCTATAGTTTGATGGTAATTCTTTGCTTCCGTTTTTTGTAAATTGCAGTTATGTTACCTTGTTTCTAAGCATCTGGGAGTTTTTTTGTAGCCTAATGGAATTGTTGAAGATAATACACAGTGGAATATTCAGTTCATTACTTAGAGTTTTGAGAAACTATGGGTGTAATTGAGCCTGTCCTGCCGATTTTGATATGTTCAGCAAATTCAGTCCCTTTTCTATACTCTCTTCATCAATAATTATATCTTGCATGGCATTTTCTACTTCCTTCATCTCGATTGTGGGTAGATCACCAGCGTTTTCCTTTGTGAAAATACTGCAGCAGAAGAATTCTTGAAGCGTGTCTACCTTTACTTTCTCCGTTTTGTAAGTTCTTGTTCTTGTTATGTAAATTCCGCCTCTCGGAGCTTCCCTTCAAGTGAACCTCCAAATATGGAGTATATTCCTGTCTAATTTCACTATTTGGGTTTTTGTTTTGTGTTCTTTGCAATTAATCGCAACGTCATTTGATTTCACAGACTTTTTCTATCACGGTTAAGTGTGAATTTGTAAGCTTACTCGCATCCAGTATCATTTGTATACAGCATTCATCTGTAATAACGATATTCTGTTGCTGCATCAATGTTCTGATCTTTGTCATTTTTGGGCTTTTAACATGCTCTAGCTCTGGACAGTCCAGGAGGAAGTGCTGAAGATCTTCCATTTTATTGCTACACAGTGGACATTTGGTTATTGCCTTTCTGTTTCTAGTTAGACTACCAAATAGATGGTATCTCTGCACGAGTAGTTTGGCTTTGATGGTTTCTTTGTAGACTGAGGTTTTATCTGTTCCACAGCTTCTTCACGTCATGTGTGCTGTATTGATTTTATAATTGTCTGTGTTTAGGTATTTCAGAGTAGTTTTCTCCGCAGTCTCCCCCTTAAGTTTTTTCTCCCAATAGGTGTTAATATGTGATGAGATTGTTTTCTCCCATGCCAATTTGTCTGGTGGGTTTTCCAACATTGTATGTGCAGATGGTAATTTATATTGCTGAAGAAATTTTCTGATGTTTACTGTCCAGCTGTTTGATGATGGCAGCTTGATAGAAAGTTGTCGTTCCAAAATATCTCCTCAGCATTTGTACGAAGAAGGTCAGCATTATTTTGTGGAGTTCACCTTCAAATGCTAGGGCTCCAATAATATGTATACAGCTGAGTTGGCAGCTCCAGTTGGTAGATGCTGTATGGCTTTCAGATAGTATCTATAGAATTTCTCCAGCCTTTCTATTTCTGTCTACGTTAGTATTAGCCCTTCATGTCCATGGATAAGAACTGTAGTTATGTATATATCCCATAGTTATTTTGATGTTAAAGGATTCAACCCGTTTAAGCCACGCAGTCCTACTCCCGTGAGTGAATATAATGCTCTTGTAGATGATCCCATTTTGGCTTCTATTGTGTCCTTATTTCGAGCATTTGACATTCGTACAACCCCAAGATGTGTTTCTTTACATGTGTTTTCAAGGGGAATGCCATTTAGGCTTAGATGGGCTGTTTTCGAACCTCTCATGGCTAAGTGTTTTGTTTTATTGCTGCTGAATAAGTAGCGTTCATTTGATGCATCTATTTGAGCTTCGTTTATCAAAAGTTGCATGGAGAGTGGTGTATCTGCTATTATGGCTAGGTCATCTGTACACATAATAACACATGTTGAAATACTCCTGATTCTAAACCCAGCAGGATGGTCATCATATTTTCGAAGTAGAGGGTTGCTACGGCTATTGAAGAGGGCCACTGAAGATTCACCACCTTGTCTTATGCCTTGACCTTCATAAATTGTTTCAGAGAGGTTACCTTTCCATTTAACAATTGATCTGATGTTAGTATACATGCTGTTGACTATTTCCCAGACCTTACTTGTATATTGTGTTTAACATGCCTTGATGGTTTACTATATCAAAGGCTTTACTCGCATCCATGAAAGTAATATACTGATGACTGTTTGTATCCATTGCTTCTGCAATTGTATCTGTTATTACAAATACAGCATTATTTGAGGAGCAGTGTTCAGTACTTCCAGATAGGAGTCTACTTTTGTTCTTGTTCAGAATTGGTCTTATCCTTTTGACAACCTCCTTTTCGATAACCTTTCCAAGAAATGAGCCGCCTGTGATACGTCTATAGTTGTCAGGTGATCGGTGACATTTCCCTTTCTTTGGAACCGGAGTAACAATTCCTATTTTCATCGATTCCGGAATATTTCCTGTGCTGAGAATGTTGTTGATTATTAAATTGAGAATTTCTATTATCTCAGTAGATGCGCTTAATAAGTGTTCAGCTGATGTTCCATATACATTTGCTGCTTTCCCCGTCCCCAGGCTGGACATGTGTTTATATGTATCGTCTAGTGTAATTGGAGTTAATGGCTCTGATGCAGAGGTAATCATAGTCAGTGGGAGGTGTTTCAATTCCATAGATATTTTCATTTCTGGATCGAATGTTGGGCTGTCTGTATGAGTAGCAAGCTTACCAAAATACTCTGCCCAGCAGTCCACCGGAGATACATCTAATCCTACGTTTTAAAAATTTATCAGCACTTCGTCGGATGACTTATCATTGCGTAGCTGTCTAATTGTCTTAAACATTTTATTTCTGTTGTACAGGTTCGCATCCATGACTGTGGTATGTAGCTTGTTTCTATGTTCTGCTACACTCTCTCTCTCTCTCTCTCTCTCTCTCACTCTCTCTCTCTCTCTCTCTCTCTCTCTCTCTCTCTATCTCTCTCTCTCTCTCTCTCTCTCTCTCTCTCTCTCTCTCTCTCTCTCTTTCTCTCTCTCCGTACCAGCTCCGTTCAGCTGGGTATGAAATGGCCTGGTAGGGCATACTCCACGCTCACCTCTTAACTAGCCACATGAGGCCCACGCATATATAAGCCATTCAAAAGGAGAACAGAATGACAGAGTCCGTGAGATTGCCCTACTCGCATGCGCGGCCATGAGAGGTTAACAAACATTGACGCGTTAGCCTATGGCAACTGGCAGCTTATGTATATAGTTGCTCATATTATGGCGATTCCATAATGTGGGACCGTTCTTCATGACTTTGGTATGTATTAATACCAGAATTGAATGGGGAATTGAAAACTCTGAGCAGAAATAAAATCGGTTCAGATCTGTCGAAGATACAGTAAAATTAAAATGGACTATTTAGAGCTCCAACTAAAACACAGACGGGCGCCAGAGTGTGTACATGATCAGGTGAGAACCAGGCACGATTGCTCTAGCTAGCTTGCCTCGTACACAGCACGCACTCTGATTGGCTGAGCCCGCTGGCGCAAACTCTCAACGAGTATAAAGGGCACTCCCAAAGTCCGACTCAGTTAGAAGGGAGGCGGTTTCCATCTGATTGGGAACAAGTTGCTTATCTGCCTACTGCATAGAGCTCGTGTTCAGTCAGGTTCCCTCTCAGGACACCCGCGCTCTGCATCGCACTAGGTTTTTGGACGCTCTTGGTAGATCAACAGGGGCAAAATTCTAAATTAAAAGAAGGTTCCTTATTTCACAACCATCACCAGTGGTACCTTCATTGTGGTGTAAGACTTTTTTACTATTACCAGCCAAATTAGTATGTAAGAACGGTGGTGTTTTAAATGTCTCGCCAGATTTGCCGTACCACAATAGAAACGGTGGTAGCAATCAATGGACGCATCCAGCATCACTGAATTTATGTTTTGACCGCAGTCCAGACAAGGACATTGCTCTACGCGCCACAAGAGCTAAACAGCATGAATTGTCTTGTGCCGAGAAAATGACCAAATATAATATGTACTTAGCGTCTCTACACAATGGAGACATCCATCACGCTCAAAGCACAAACAGCATAACGGTGATACGGTGAGCTATTCATTATGTGCTTTGTATCATAATTTATTGGCCACCAGTAATGGCTTTGTTCTTCACTGTTCTTGAGTATGAAACATACCAGCCAGCATCCTGCAGTAATTCTCCAGGTTGCAGCTACACCATGCATTAACTCACACTGCAAGGAAGCGGTGCAAAGACTACATGTGACATTTAAATTGCACTGATGATTAATAGGCACACCACATAGGGACATATCTCAGTTATGTTATACCGTTATTAATAAATAAAGTAATGCATTAAATGGTACCGCAAGGTCAAATGCAACCCCTGCTTTAAGATGATATTGTACATAATATTATGCATTGTAAACGATGCCACCAATTAAACGGCACCATATGCCAAATAGACCTTATACTTCAATGAATGTATAAATGTAATTAGGCATTCTGCCCATATTGTTAGTTAGCAGTAAAAACTACAACAATATTTGGACCGCAGTACACCTAGGTTAAACTATACATTAACAACAAATGCATCACCATGTTTTCTCCCAACGGCAACAATTTTACATTAAGGTCGCTACTCATGCTCTCTCCGGAGAACATGACATGCGGCCGCTAAACCTAGAACTATGATAACTCGATAGGATATGTTTTAAGCTAGCCAAGGGCGATTACTCTAAAAGGCGGAGAATTGTTATTAAAAACTCTTCCTCATGGTCAATAAGACCGTGGTATAAATGGTACTACTGATTTTTATAGTTGACCATTCATGTTAAGGCCTCCTAATTTAAAGCAATGAGTAACTGCCTTTGACTATGCTTCTCTGGCCGTCTGGCCGAAATAATTGTTTGAATTCCCACTGTCAGAATGGTTAGGATCGAATCAAGAAACTACAGCAGGTTTCTTGCCGGTCAGAATCAATTTGTCGATCATGTAGCTCGAGGGGGTATGTACTGGTCCGCTATTAGGTTTCCGCCCATCACACGCAAGTGTATGATGAGCGGGGTGGCTGATTAGCTGCGGATCTTAGGGTTGTGGATCCTGTATGACGTCTCTCCGAGAAATACAAAGACCAGCTTCTAGAGCCGGTGGAACACTGATGTTCCAGTGGGGCCATGCGACCATTGCCGCCCAGATTGAACCACACGGTGTCGTCCCAACTATTTGTGTCACCTGTATGTCTGTCCATACTAATTTAGAGAATGGAACAATGTATTATTAAAACAGTAGAAATATTAATATATACTATACAAACAAGATGATCGTTTGACAGTAAATGAGCACACAATAATACACAATATAGAGCTAATTGGTGTTCTTTCCACGTGTTGTCGCCAGAGGTACCACACAGGTTCTTGAATCTGCAGAGGTATCCCCACAAGAGAAGCATCTGCAACGAAGTCACTAAGTAGCTTAATATAAACTAATATACCCCTAACACACACAAAGAAAATATTGTTGTTGCGAGAGGAAAGTGCCTCATCCGGGCCTCCATCACAGGAAAATGCCTTTGACGCCGAAGCAGAGGAAAAGAGCTGGCAAAAAGGGGGACCTTTTGTTCAACAGAAAAATGCTAAGTGGAGATCCTAGTGAAACAATAATTAACGTGATGCATTCTGGTTTACATGAAGACGGGATGAACGATTTCCGAAGAATTTCCACGTCACCGCCTTATGTAGTTCCAAAGATACTGTATTGGTAGATGCTGCTTTATTTATGCGGGCCTTCTGGTACAGTCTAACCTACCAATTAGTTGTTAGAAACGAAAACTAGCTTTGGCCGCAAGTGGCAGGGATTCCTACATAACTTAAGATACAGTTGTCCAATGGGCGCAGATGCTTCGCTTCCCGTAGGTTGCCCAGATTAGCATCTACCTCCAAGGACACCATGCGTACATGTTATGACACAAGGCATCTGAATTCGATGAAAATCCGGCTACCTTGTCCCGCAACCACATAAAACATCACCTGGACAATGGCTACGTTTCACACAAGCAAGTTTTGATTCCTGACATGTCTTTATGGTGGGGGTGGAGAGACGGATATCCATCATGAGCATCCTTCCCGTGAGGGTGTCACAAGCTCCAATGCTTCATCCAGACACTGCAATGAATTGGATGGAGATCCGCATCTCGTCCATCACCACGTGCTACAGACCTAACAGTTGACCTGTCATTAGGGTTAAGTTCCAATATTCCCAGATATGCACTGCGGGCCGGTAAATAAACTAACTAATTCACATTTATAACTATATGTTTTCGCAGTGCTTCCTTCATTTGCAGGGTTATCTAGCTAACAAGTATCCGAAGATACGGGGGAGATGTATGTGAATCAGCACTTTAACCATCACCGCTCGAAAACCTCTGATAGTTTCCCAGGGTCGGATCCGATCAACGTGCTGATAGGACATCCAAACAATTAATAAGCCATATGGCTGCTGGATCATAGAAAGAGACAATAACTTAATATATATGAGGCCCTATAGGTAATTGGCCAATTTTACACAAGCGGAGTGCGGGGCTACATTACCGCAACAACCGGAAAAGAGGCGTACACTATATGTCTCTAAGCGAAGAAATTGTCCCTAACGACTTTAACCTATCCTATTGAGCTGAATAGTAAGGTTAGTCAGTAACATGCCGGGCTCAAGCCATTAGAGCACAGTCAGCGACCTCAGTGTAATATTGATGATAGCGGGAATAAAGTGATGCAGATATAAATGTTGCTGTTTAGTATTTCCTAGTGTACTGCGGTACCAAAGTTTTCTACAATTAAACAAAACATATTAACTGGATGGCTATCTGCCATATACAACTAACCAATGCAATAAGTAGATATAATAATTAGAATATAATTAAATGAGGTAGCTAAATATCGCAGGTTGATGAACCTAAATGGTGCAGCTAGTTGAAAGCACCTACAGTGAACAAGGATAATATGCACAGTAATAAAGAAATTATAAATTGGTGTCCTAAGACCGGGAAGGTACCTATTAGTCATCAGTACCAAATGCGGAAATGATAATTAAACGTACAATAGTATAGTTACTTGAGTACCTAATAGTCATCGGTATGGAACAGGCTACTATGTTACTGAAATTGAGGCGCTAGCATATTCGTAGCGTGAGCTGACACGTTCTCTGGCTGGAAGGGTTTCCGCAGGCAGATCTCCACAGTTGATTTCCGCAGGTAGGTCTCCACAAACTGGCTCCTCCAGACAGGGTAGACACGGTACAGACTCAGGACAGTGAAACAGAGCAGTGAAGTAATGTCCATTAGATAATCTCTGTAGCGTATTTATAATTTATACGGAGGTGAGAAAGTTATCCGTCCGGTGATGGAAGTAGTAAAGTTGAAGTTTGCCCATTAGAAGAGATGGCTTAATAATGTTAAGCAGTTACATAACTGGCACACGGTGCAGGATGCGTCGCATAGCTCTTGTGGCGCACCTAGCAAAGTTCCACCAGACTGTGGTCAAAAAGTTAATTAAAACACACACGACATGCAGCGTGGTTGGCAGATCCGGCGAGTCATCCACCAAGAATCACGGTAAGCTCTACATTCCGTAGGATTACATCCCGGGCCCGCACGGCCCGTTCTCAGAAAAGCTCCCTTAGGAAAGTCTGGATGCGGAAAGTATAACTTTAAATTTAGTTTATTACCACCGGGTGGCCATCCACGGCTGTCCAAAAACTTGTGGAAGCCGAGGACGTCCTACCACCGCGGATGTGCTGGGATCCGTAAGACACTGGTAGATGTGAGAATTACTTGTAGGTCAGCAGTTACATCCATCCTCCTGATGGTCCAGAGGTCCTGCGCGGGCCAGCTTCCACACTGGCGATGCTCCTGCTTCTCGATTTTTCACGCCTTTTATACTACTCGTGACGGCAGAGGCAGATGCCTCGGACAATCAGCGGCCGAGCAATAGCCAATCAGCATGCAGCTAGATCAGTGACGTATTTATCACGTGCACAGAACATTCTAGATCTATTTATGCATACACGCCATTGCGACGTCAAAAGCAATATTTTGAAAATAATTTAAGGGGGTTTTCCCGGATAACTCAGCTATTTCGGAGCCGATTTTAAAATGGTTTACAGTTTTAGAAAGCTCGTTTTATTATGGTCCTGATTGGTACTAAGAACAACGAGAACGGACGAATTATAGGTTTTTACGCGTACCAACTCGGTACACAATAGACATGCACTCGCTTCCAATTCTGCGATGTGGCGTCAGGGAAGCTCTGACGCACGCGTATGCACAGAACGCGTTTTAGCGGACTTAGCCGATTTTATCGAAAACCTCTCTCATAGGGCCTATGTACACGTACTATCCTATCCAGGGGGGGGGGCGGGCTTGGAGCGAATCCGGAGTGGCCGTTCCGTACCCAGCTTTGCTGGCATGGCCAGTAGCCATCCGGTCGGTCCGTGCTACAATCACATACATCTCCCGTGTATCTTCGGATACCTATTAAGCAAGTCTTTTTATGCCAAAGTAGGAAACACCGCGGAAATATAAATAATCCAATTTATTGCAGTACCTGCAGTGTTCTTTGTTCTCCAAACCTAAAGCAGCTAAACGTTAACACCAGGGTACGGATCTCATACAGTCCATACTCGAAACATCATATGAAAGATAAAGACACGGACCATCATCTAACTCAGAACGCTGACCGGGTAAAGCCTTAGAGCTCACCACGCCCTATGGGAAAGCCACCATAGATGGAAATACGTTTCTTTCTCCCCACAGTAAGTAAGCTAAAAGACCGCTTTCTAAATATGCTTCCACTAATGTAACTTGTCCATGTGGTGTTGTTTGTGGTTGTGATGCGGTATGTGGAGGGATCGCTCTGCGAAACTGAAGCTACCACCAGACAATCTGTTGCATGCTGTCGGTCTGAGGAGAGATTCTCCGTGGGGTATCGGCAACAGTACTGAGCATCCTCGCCAGTAGATGTATTCGTTAAAGACAATTGGTGCTACGCCACTTATGGCCTAAAAGTATGTGTTTCGACATAAAACTCAAATATTAGTCTATGCCTTCATAAGGTCCGCAAAGATTGGAAGGGTACCAACTAAAATAGATCTTTATCTCACACAAGCTGACGGTGCTGGATTCCATAAGAATCAGTCACCCCATCTTTACGTACAAACTGCACGCACCAACACAAAAATAACTACATTAGAATAAAAATATATGATAGTCTTTTGCAACTTTGTAAGATAGGAGGGCAGCCATTTTTTACTGCTCTCCTCCTCCGCTTCAGCGTTGAAGGTATTTTTCTTTGACAGAGGCCCGAGCGAAGCACTTTCCTGTTCCAGTCTCCATTTTAATTTAATATGTACACTACAGACGAAGAAATGGAGTGTATAGATGGTAGGATGATGGGAACGCTCACCAACCGTTATATACCGCTCCCCGGTATGGGATCACTAGCACCCATAAGACAGGAATACTCGCCAATAAGTGAAGTATCATTCATCGATGCTTCACAGGCGGGTGATCAGTATATAACGTTGTCTGACATCCCCGATGGGATTCATTCACCATTGCCGGATGACGGATAACATAATAACCATCTCCTAAGGGGACTAATAACTACCTCACACCCTGTGCACCCACACTTGGCATCATCAAGTGAACAATGGCAAAATGCACAGGCAAACAGACCTGTGTTCCATCGGCAAATGCCATCACAGACAGCACCGCATGGTAACTCACTGCAGCCATACCAACAATGGAACACGAAGCCTGAACTACCAGTAATTAACCAGCAACCGGCCTATACTCATTGCACAAATTACCCACGTCTCTCTCCAAGTATCCCTCAATACTGGGAACGTCTGACCGTACATCCCACAGGCCCTACTAGGCAAACAGAGCAGGTACCATTAGGAAATCCTAGACCACTGGGTCACCCTGCAGAAAATACAGCACCACCTCGTTATGACGAACGGTGCTGTATGCGGAGAAATCCATCATTAGAACTCCCAGTACCATTGCCTATATTGTACCGCTCAGAATTACCATCTAGAAAACAGCAGTATCAACCACATAACTATGATTCACGCCCTTCTTCAGCTTGTACTCCAATCATGCCTACGCCACCACCAGGGTTTGCGCCTAGCAATCCCTATCACGACACCGTCCGAGTTATACTTCTGCCTGAATTCAGTGGGGAAGGTGACTGGGCCAACCATAAGTGCCAATTCCAGATAATAAGCAGAACGAACGGATGGTCAGACCATCAAATGGGAGAATACCTAGCCGCAAAATTTTCAGCAAAAGCATTGCAGGTATTAGCAGATATGGGGTACGAATTAACACCAACTTTTAGTGAATTAGAAAACGCATTATCAGAACGGTTTGGTGATATGGCCCTTGGAAAGACTAGCCATTTAGAGTTAAAGAACGTGCGAATGAAACTCTCCCTGAGCTGGTGTAGTTCGGATCGACCGGTCAGGTGCCGGCTGTACCAGCTAAGCTGGGTCCGCGCCGCCAGTCCTGGATTCGTTCCCTGAACACGCCCCGCGCGCGCGCGCGCACGCACGCACGCACGCACACCCTTCGTAGAGCTATAAGCGTATATGGGCCTATGAGAAAAATCGCGTTGTAAAAATGACTAAGTTCGTTAAAGCGCATAATGCGCATGCGCGCGCGCTTAATACTATTCTGACAGAGCGCGTATTTCATGACCAAGATAGAATGGCGCTTTTAGTGTAACGAGTAGGTACATTGTAATCCTTTCTCATTACTTGTTCCCGCCGAATCTGGCATTAATCAAGACCAGAATTCGACGGGCTTTCCGAATGTGTAAACCATTTCAAAATCGGTTAAGAATGGCTGAGTTATCCACGGAAAATCCCTTTTGATTATCTTCAAAATATTGCCGTGACGTCGTAACCATGTGTACGCAAAACTTCTAGACTGTTCTAGAACATTCGACTGCGTTATTATTAGCTACGCGTTGATTGGCTATTGCTCGACCGATGATTAGTTGAAGCCCGCGCCTATGACGTCACGAGTTGCCCTGTAGGTGGGGCTTAGAATACACCTTCCGTATCCACTGCGTGTCGTAAGAGGCGACTAAAGGAGGTACGGGTGAGGTAACCCTGACAGAAACCTCGAGTGCTGAAGACGGAGGTTCCAGGCCGCATGGCGCACTCTAACAAACCATGGATCCACGCACTTAACGCTTATGATCATGTCGATAGTCACTTACAGGACTGGCGGTATGATCAGCGAACGAAAAGAAGAAGAAGAAGAAGAAGAAGAAGAAGAAGAAGAAGAAGAAGACGTCACGAATAGTATAAAAGGAGATGAAATCCAGAACTTGGGAGCATCCTCGGCCAGGGGCTGAATATGGATCTGTATGCAGCTACTATCAGCAAGAGAGGAATTAAGCAGATCACTTCTGCCTCGAAAGGTTTCTCTTCCATAGCCACAGCAGCAATCCAACCCACCGCACTAAAAGCAATTTTGTATCTCCCGATTGTGAGAGCATTTTTGGAACTTTTGAATATTGTTTACGAATACATCAAGAACTAACTCGGAACACAAACTTGCAGTGAGGCCTTTCCCGGCCTGAATATGTGATTTTACAGATGTAGAGGCAGCGATGATCTTTGGTGGATGACTCACCGGATCTGTCGGCCACGCCAAAAGTGGTTATTCAACCGTCCCCGCACTGATGCCGTGCAGGTTTATTTAAACTTTTTGACCGCAGCAAGTAAGCTTTGCCCGGTACGTCTTCAGAGCTAACTGACATACCCTGCACCGTTAAGCTTAGTTATGTATCTTCATCCGTATTCAACAACCCCCGCTTATGAACGGGTTGTTATTAACTTCCATCCGTACCATCGGTGTACGGGAACTTTCTTCTTAGCAGTAATGTTATTGTATCTCTTGCTGACTACTCGTTAGACATTCTATATTGTGATTACAGTCCTGAGTTCGATCCGCTCCCGTCCTGGACTGCATGCGGAAATCCTGTTTGCGGGAACTGCCATGCTGGAACTTTCCAGGTTCCAGAGAACACGTCAACTCACGTCACACCAAGGATGACATATCAATTTCAGTAACACGATAGCCCATGCTTAAAGGGAAATTCTAGTGAAAATCGGGAATATGTCAACTAAAAATATACTATAATCCGAAATAGTGGCTGCAAAAAAATATATAATACACCGTTCCATTGCCGAGAAATAATAAAATGAATATGCCCAAAACGGTCGAAAACGTGACTCCTCGGGCGCATCCATTTTCTCGCAACGAGAGAGAGAAACCGCGAGATTATGACGTCAATGACACACCAGCAAAATATTGCCAAGTACTTTAGATTTACCTGTTTACTTCGCGTTATGAAGGCCGAATATTAATTAACCATTTAATGACCAAATTCTGTCAGGAAAATCATAATATTTCCTTACTGAATGCCCATTTGCAGGCCAAACAATGACTATTTTTGAAAATTGACCACTGGAATGGCTGGTTCGCTTACTGCGACAGTCGTTTTAGCTGTAAATTCTCAAAAATAGTCTTCTCTTGACCTGCTTCCTCAAGTTGACGATTGCAGAGGTCAGTGCTGGCATGAGATGATTAAATCGCAGCATGTCCGCATGTCAAGCGTGGGCTTGCGGTAATAGAAACGGTCATGGAAAGGGTACGGCACATTTTCAGATACCGGATCCACAGAGGCATCCGCATAAAAAGGGGCTAACTGACAGATGGCTTCATAACATCAATTAATTGATGTATATCTTCCACATTTAAATTTGGACGACACAAGTTTAGAACATATAGTCTGTATAATTTTAAAGTAATGTGTCATGCATTTCAAAACAAAAGGCACGGTACTTAATTTTAATAAAACAGAATCAAGCTCGACAATTAACGTCAGTATTTGCTTGCATCAATTGTAAAACGGGATTTGCGAAACAAAATGAAACGATGTCGCTGATTGTCGAGTCGTTCAATTATAGGCAATCGCTTAGTGGCTTACTTCGTAGTTTGATAGTAGGTGACAGCTAGTAAATAATGACAAGTGCACACTAGACATAATTAGTGATTTAGTGCTTTCACACTATTGAAATCCAGCGTTATTAATCATTTACAATGTTTACTCCCAATTTTAAAATAACTATGCAGAATGCTTAATATTCTGAATTAAATTTTCCTGGAATTATGTTGCAGTAGCTTCCAAACAAATTAGTTTCACACAATAGGCAGGGTAAATTTTAAGCTTTCTGCTTTTCTGTCCTTGAAAGAGTTAACTAATTAACCCCAAATTTATAAATGTTGACCCGTATTTACTGCCTGTTGAATATTTTGAAACTGGAATTGACTGGAAGCAGAAGTTGCAATAAGCAGCAACAGCTTTCAGAGAAATTACTTTCAACATTTATTCAACTAACATATTTTTACGCTTTCAAGAAGTTGTTATAACTGGTTGATTGCAAACATGTTCCTGGCATAACCCGTCAATGTTTAAAAAAAATAGAATATGCCCATTTACCAAGAAGACAATTTTTGACAATTTAGCACCACAATGACTGGTGCGATCATCGGGACACTAATTGCACTTTAATTTCCTCCAAACACTGTGGCAAAGTGTCAGTTGTTTAGCCTATACGCTAATTATCCACGAGATGCTAGATTTACCTCCCCTGGTTACGGCTCTCCTCGATCGGGACAAAGAGAGTTGGTGTGTCGGTGACGTCAGCCGCTTGTCCAAAATGTCGCCTCTCTCTACTTGTTAATTTAGCGATTTAAATTGAGGATATCTCTTTTATTTGTTGGCATGGAATTGTGCTCTTGGTCTCAAATTAATGCGGAGGATTAGTACTTTACGCCAGATACACAAAATCCCCCGGTGGAATATCCCTTTAAGAATGGCTACCGATTATTCAAGTAACCATACTTAACATTTTAATTATTCCGTTAATTACAGCTTTAATAAGTATACTTCGTCTGTATAAACGGTCCCGATGACTAAAAGGAACCGTAATGGTCTTAGGACCACTAGTTATAATGTCTGTATCTGTTTATAGTTATTCTTATTTTCTGTGAGGTGTTTTTACTAACCGCACCGTAGTAGGTTTCTCAGCATGTACTTTATATATTATTCTAATCATTTCACATTGTATTGGTTAGTTTTATATATGGCAAGTAGCCATCAGTTTATATGTTTTGTTTATTTATATAAATAAAAAAAGATATAGGACTGCAGTGCACGTAGGAAACACTATACAGCAACATTCATATATGCAGCACGTTCTCCCGCCACCAACAATTTTTCACTGAGGTCGCTGTCCGTGCTATAACTCTGTTTAGCCCGGCATGCAACCGACTAAAAGCCTTTCTATTCAGCTCGATAGTATAGGTTTAATATGATTAAAGACAATTTCTTCGTTATGAGACACATAGTGTACGTCTCTTTTCCGGTAGTTGCGATAATTTAGCCCCGCACTCCGGCAAGGTTGTGTAAGATTGGCCAACATACCTAATGGGCCTCATATTTATAAGTTAGTGTCTCTCTTCAGGTTCCACTAAGCCTTATGGCTTCTTAATTGTTTGGATGTCCCTATCCGCACCATGGACTGATCCGACCCTGGGAAAATATTGGGGTTTCCGAGCGGTGATGGCTAGGGTGTGGTGTCACACACATTTCCCGCGTATCTTCGGATGCTTAGTAGTTAGTTACCCTTGCCAAGGTAGGAAGCACTGCGAAAACATGTCTTAATTATTATTTTCTTTTATCTGCAGAACAATCCTCCTGCACTGCAATGCATAACTGGGCAACTTGCGCTTAAACCTAACGTCAGGTTAAAAAGATAGCGCCGTAGGACCTGGTGACGGGCGAGATGTGCATCCCCACCGAACTCCATAAGAATATATGGGCATGATATTAAGATCTGCCATGCCCTCACGGGAAGGACATTCATGGTGGGTATTCGTCTCTCTTACCTCCACCATAACGATCAATCAGTTGCCTAAAAATGCTTTTGTGAAAAGTAACCAATGTCCTGTGACGTTTTATGCGGTTACGGAGCAAGATGTCCGGATTCTTACCCGGTTCAGAGATCTTGCGAAGTACCAGTATGCATGCTGACTTCAGTATTGATGTCTTAGGGCATCCGTTCTCAATGACAGCCTTATCTAAAAGCTAGGTAGACGCCAGCCATTTGCGGCCTAAAATAGTTCTTGTCTCTAAAACTAAATATTGGGTTAGGCATAGAAGAAGGCCCGCATAAATAAAAGCGGCAACTACTAATTCAGCATATTGAAAACTACATAAGATGGTGACGTGGGAATCCTTCCGGAATCGCTCGTCCCGTCTTCACGTAAAACAGCACGCAACCTTATAGTCATAATTTCACTAGGTATGGTCTTTTCTTTACAACATTTTGGTTGAATATTAGGGTAAGCCCTTTTCGGCCAATACTTTTCTCCAGCTTTAAGCGATGGCGATATTTTTCTGTAACGGAGGCCCACGCGAGGCACTTGCCTCTCGCAAGTATTCAGTGGTGATTGCCCACGCGAGGATAATACTCCTCACACAAACTGGCACTAGGAGTGGTGCCCGCATGAGGCATATGGCTTTTCGACACTATAAAAGATAATTTTCTTTCCTTTCAGCTTAGAGGTATAATAGCTTATATTAATTTAATTAGTTATCTCGTGTACGGGAGCCTCCCTTGCAGGGACACCTCTGCGGACCTACGAGTCTGGGTGGTACCTCCGGGAGCCCCACGTTTAAAAGTTCATCAGGCAGTCTCTATGTCTTGTATTTTCGTATGCTCATTATATTTATCTAGCATACTTGACGGTCTGTTTTAGGTAAAATCATTGTATAGACTTATTTTAATTAGGTCACCAATCAAATCTTGTAAATCCATAGATCACGAAATTGCTATGGATAGGCATACTGGTGACACAAACTCTTGGGATGAGACTGTAGTGTTTAATGTTCGCGACGATGGTCGCACGGCCCCACCAGAACGATTGAGTTCCACCGGCCTTAGGAGCCAGTCTTTGTTACCCGTAGGGCAGTATCGCACAGGATCCATAACCCCGAGACCAGAAGCTAACCAGTGTCAGCACTCATCGTGCACATGCGGTGCGGCGAGTCGACACCGGACACCGGAAAGGCTCGACACTACCCTGCGAGCTACACTGGCAAGCCGCATTAGACGATTAGTTGCTCGGGCTTATCCCAGTACCAACCCAGAGGTTGTTACTCATTTACAATTGGATACTTTTATTGATGCCCTGAGTGGCGAACCATCTCTGAAAGAGAAACTTTTTCTGTTAGCACAAAGAAACCTACAAACACTAACAGCCACGGCCGTTCGAGTAGAAAACTTCCTAGAATGGGAAAAGAATTCCAGACGTTAATTACATATTGCTAATGAAGTAACTGACACCAGTACAAATAATAATACGGACACCGCACCTGCTTCATGTACAGTAACCGAAGTAGACACAGTACGAAATACACCGCCTCGAAGCAATAATGCACCAAGAGGCAGAGGCCATGGCCAGTCCGACCGTGGAGGCCACAATAACACCCCAGGTAGGGGTAACCAACATAACAATTGCAATAGGTCCAATACCAATGAACGGTTAGAGGAAATCACTAAACAGATTGCCTCTCTAACCAATCTTTTGACTACCGTAACCACAACGGTAGCCCAGAATACAAATAGGCCCTCTATAAACCATCCTACACCAACAACCACACTGCCAAACACTTGTTTTGGATCCGGGCAATTAGGACACTGGAGGGAACGGTGTCCGAACCATCCTCCCTCCACTACACCACAGCTAGAGCAAAATAAAAACCATGCTTAGCACGGTCAGTGACTTGACACTTGTAAGACATGAGTTCGTTAAAGACAAGAAAATAGGACAATACGGTAGTGGCAGCTGGACTGTTATACTTTTGACTGAGAACTAAATAAGTTCTACCGCAATTATTATGCATGAAAATGGTGGGCTGAATAAAGCAGCATCAAAACTTAAACAGTCAAAATACAGAGAGAATTCTAAAGTATTCTCATACATGCATACCCCCCATCCCAGTTCTGGGAAGCAGGGTTTAATATAATATGTTTTGTACATCTCGCTAAAAAGTACTAAAGCATGAATAAGATGTCTGGGTGAAAACAGACACCCCAGTCATAAATAACGACTTGGCACGTCGTCATTTTTCTTATCGGACAATGTACTATAAACGGTCCCCACTATAGAGAAATTCAAAGTTTCGACCTAACAATTAGGCAAGTTTATAAGCATCCAAACAGAAAACATCCTCACTCTAATTAAAGAGTAGACATGCACGTAAAAAACGTAGTTCACCATCAGTATTGCCTGAAAACTGGTGATCCCTTGATAGCAGGGTGGAGTAAGTGCTCCCTTGGCTTATAATAAAAACCGTCTCCCCTGGCCTGAACAAAAATAACTGTTCAGTTATGCTAGGAAGAAATAAGGAATTTCACAGGTATGATGGCTGACCCACCCCTCGAAAAAGATTAGGTGTGGTCATCCGCCCTCCAGTGATGTCACCAAAAGCTATAAAAGGAGGAAATCACACACTGTGACTTCATCTTCCCTATCATATCAGCACAAGGGAAGATCACTGGCATTAGGTCTCTTTAGTGTTGAAGACCAAATTCCTCTTTATATTATCAGCTTATTATTATTAGTAGTTAAAAATGTTTGAAAAGTAAAAGTCGGTGAAAAACCAGTTAGGACACAGACATGCGGTGTGGCTATAAAAATGGCCTGATATCCCTTGAAGACGATCTACGGTTGTCTGAAAGCTCAGACGAGGAACTAACTCCTCATCCGCAATCAGCAACTAAACGATTTCAGTGCACTTGGGCACCTTGCAGTACCGTTCCTTGTCAGAAAGAATTTTCTAAAAACGCTGACCTGCGGCTTCATTTCAAACGGGACGATTTACGTCAGAGAGCCTTCTGCCACCAGTGTAATTACCTGTACACCGCAGCACGTTATGGTATAATGCACGCCTCAGCATCCAAACATCACGTGACCATCGTTGTATTAGAACCTGGCAAAGAGCATGAAGAGTAGGCCATTCTTGCTCCGAAAATACGAATAAGAACACCGTTGCGAACAATTTCCATGGAAAAACGATACATGGCATGAGTGAAACATACCACATGTAAAGTTGTCAGAACATTAAAATCGTCTGCAACGTCTATAAAGGTGTTAGAAATTCAAAATCAGTCAGCTTCGTGCCGTTCAACAGCAGATCCTACCACCATTCCTAAGGAAATGTTGATACCGTATCCGCTACAGTGCAGCTAGAAAGATTGGTGATAACCACAATGCTGTGCGCCAACACTACCTCCACGACTATGGCTGACAATCCAATGCTGCACAAATCCACCAAGCCGAGCAGTCCGTATGCGGTCAAGAAGCGCAGCATAAAATAAACTGTAGAAATATTTAAAGCACCACAGGTGCCAGCTGGACAATTAGTAACCGTAGCAAAACGTAGGAAGAATGCACTGGTCACCGCATCCAATCCAGATTATACATCAGGAACCAGCAGCACCATTGCACCGACCTTCACCGTTTCTGCAGTCACCACATCATCCACACCGGCACCACCAAAGATTGCCCAGCACCAGTGAGTAATGAAGATGTTCTATGAAGTCATGACATTTCGGTAACCTGTGTTCACCAAAAACAAACAGTTCTGATCGACCGTGCGTCCCAAACTTACTGGGATAATTTTGGACTTTTACTATAATCACATGTGCCTACATCTGAAATGTATTATGTAGGAATTGTACTGCTAAGAATCATGACGACGGAAAAGCCTTATTATGTTATTACCGTTTTATAAAAATATTTAATTCTTATTATTATTTATATAAAATCGAAACCCTGTCCCTACGACGACCACGGTCATCCTGCATAGCTATATACAATATAGCTATGCCTAAAATATATCACTTCACGGTGCATATGCCATCAAACACACAGTGTGCGGTTGTAGCCTCTGGGGTGGGTACGCGGCGCTCCGTCCGAATATTTTGCTCCGCTGCACCACATGTGCACAATGTGCAGACGAGCTGGATAGCGTCAGTTCTCAGGGTGACGGAGCGCATTTCATGACTTTCCGGAATGTACAAAGACCGACTTCTAGAGCCAGTGGAATGATAATGTTCCAGGGGGGTAGGGCATGCGACCATTGCCACCGAGATTGAACCACACCGTCTCATCCCGGGTGTTCATGTCACCGGTATGATGGTTCATTACTCAATTTGGGAGTTAGACATAATTAATAAAAATGATATTACTAAAACAAACAATATTATTCGTTTGCTAGTGCAAGAGAGAAAATATAGTACATGGAACCAAGTTGGTGTCTTGTTTAATGTTGGCTCATCAGAGGTCCCTCGCTGATCTCGAAATCTGCGAGGTAGCCCTGCAAGGGAGAGTCCAAGCATGGTCACTTGGGTGGTTTACTATAAACCGTTATACCCCTAACAAAATATTATTTTTGCGAGAGAAAAGTGCCTCGTGCGGGCCTCTGTCACATGAAAATGCCATCAATGCCGAAGCGGAGGAAGAGAGCTGGCAAAAAGGGCCACTCTTATTTAAACATATGCTAAGTGTGTAGTGCGGGTTAACCTAGTGAAACTGCATGCAATTGTGATGCATGCTGAATTACGTGAAGATGGGGGGTGGGTGCCTTCCTGAGAATTCAGGCACTGTCATCTTATGTAGATTAAAGATATTGTGTTGGTAGTTGCCACTTTATTTATGTGGTCCTTCTGCTAATTTCCTAAACTAGCTTTTAGTTGTTAGGTCCATGTTCCAGGCTTTGACCGCAAATGACAAGTAGTTCTACATATCTTTTTAATACATGCCCAACTGGCGGAAATGCTTGGTTTCCATATGGTCACCTCACGGAGCAATTGCCTCAGACAAACAGCGAGCAGACATGTTACGGTATGGCAGCTCCTGAATCATATGATGATCCCGTTACTGACCGCACCACAACCACAGAACATCACTAGGACAAGACACATTTACAAAAACATTTGAAAAGCACATATAAATTTACGGTGGGAATAAGGAGATGGATATCCAACTATAGTGACCTTCCCGTGAGGGCGTGGTGGGTTCCAAGACTGCACACAGTCACTGTGCGGAGTTAGAGGGAGATCGTGTCCCGTCCGTCACCCGACGTGATGAGGACAGATCATGTAGGATCTGCTTTCGGGGACTAACATTTTACCTGTCATTAGGGTTAGGTTACAAATATGCCCAGTGCTGGCCGGTGAAAATAATATAATGTTTTCGCAGTGCTTCCTACTTTGACATGGATATCTATGCTAACTGTTATCTGAAGATACTGGGGGATGTGTGCGGAATCGACACTTTAGTCTCCACCGTTTGGTGGAACCCCAATAGTTTCCAGAGTCAGATCACACCAACGTGTCGAAGGGAGGGCCAGACAATTATAAGCCTTATGGCTGGAGGAACGTAGGAAGAAACAATCGCTCAAAAACTAATAATGAGGCCCTAAGGTATTTGGCAAATTTATACCACCTAGCCGGCGTGCGGTGTTACGTATCCACTACATCCGGAAAAGAGGCTTACACAAATGACTCCTAGAGAGTGGTCGTTCCTAACTACGTCTAAAGCCATCCTATCGAGCTTGAATAGCCAGGTTTAGTCGATCTCATGTCAGATTCGCCCAATGAGAACCTGAACAGTAACCTCGGTGGAAAAGTGATGCTGGGGGAAAATGAGGTGGTGTTATTGTTGCTGTATGGTGTAGACTAGCGTACTGCAGTCCTCGTATTTTATATAAAATTAACAAAACAAGTAACTAGGATTGCTGCTGCCATATACATAACTAACTATCACAGAGTTGGCAATAATTAAGGTCACCTGACCTTGCGGTGCTTGTTAGTCATCAGCACAAATCAAGGATAATATATACAGTAAAAAGATAAACTATAAAATGCGGCCTCAAACGACCGGTTAGTACCTATTAGTCATCAGTACCTATAAATGTAAAAATACAGTAATATGAAAATACAGTTAGATGAGTACCTATTAGTCATCGGTACAGAAAAAGTTCATACATCAAAGTAAATGATACATTCCAGATGAGGAATGTGAGATGGCTCGATTCGGTAACTGCTGGGTTGATCTCTGAAGGCGAACTGCTGATGCGGCTCAATCTCAAGGACGGCCAAGAAGAACAAGTGTGGTTGAAGATGTCTACTAGATAGTCATATTAATTTAAACAGTGTGGCAAATAGGTTCCATACTGTAACGGAAGTTGAAAGATGACCCGTAGTAATGAAGGGCTACTATTAAATGTTAAATAATGATGCATATGCATCTTCCGTGTACACTGTACATGATGCACCGCATAGCTCATACGGCACACCAGGCAAATGACTATTATTATTGTATAATATTTTTCATATTACTTTTCTTCCTGCATTACAGGACAGATTCAAGGAGTGACAAGAGCCGCTCGTGTGGACCCTTGATAAAGGGCCGCACTACAATCATGTATATATTAAAATATACCGTATATGTTTTATTAAAATATATTTTTCATAATGTTATATTGTTAAAAAAAAGAATATGGTGTCCTGGATCCTGGGCTGTCTCTGATGGAGAAATATACCCGTCATCAAGAGGGCATCCTCCGCGTTATTGTACACATACCACATCAGAAAACAAAAACAAAAAAAAGAAGAAAAAGGCCTGGACAATTAAAAACCAGGCCAAAAATCAAAATAAAAAGTATGCATCTCTCCCTAACTCTTTCGCACATCTATGTGCCTACTTCTCGTGAATACGCGCCTCACGCATCACTCTTTCTCCTCTTGACCATGTGCCTACCCGAGAAGTCTATAATTCTAGCCCAGCATACGCCCTGTGATCGGCCATCTGTGATGCGGTATCGTTCGGCACAGGTGCCAAACTGGGAGGGGTGGTGTAGTGCAGACCTCCCTGTCAGGTACATACCGGCCCTGTTCGGCTGGGTGTGAGATGGCCAGGCAGGGGATACTCCACGCTCACCTCTTCACAGGCCACATGAGGCCCACGCATATATAAGCCATTCAAAAGGAGAACAGAATGTCAGAGTCGGTGAAATTGCACTATGCGCATGCGCGGCCATGAGAGGTAAACAAACATTGATGAGTTAGCATATGGAGACTGGCAGCTTAGTTGATCATAATATGGGACAGTTCTTCATGATTTTGGTATGTATTAATACCAGAATTGAATGGAGAATTTAAAATTCTGAACAGAAATAAAATCGGTTCAGATCTGGCAAAGATACACTAAAATTAAAACTGACTATTTGGAGCTCCAACTAAAATACAGACATCGCCAAAGCGCGTACATGATCAGGTAAGAGCCAGGCATGATTGCTCTAGTTAGCTTGCCTCGTACACAGCACACGCTCTGATTGGCTGAGCCCGCTGGCGCAGCCTCTCACAGAGTATAAAAGGCGTTCTCAAAGTCAGACACAGTTACTCAATCTACACCAACGCAGCTTATTACAGTCAGGTTCCCTCTCAGGACACCTGCGCACCGCACCGCACTAAGTTTTTGGATGCTCCTGGTAGATCAACAGGGGAAATATTCTAAATTAAAAGAAGGTTCCTTCCTTATTTCGCCACCGTCACCAGTGGTACCTTCATTGCAGTGTAAGACTTTTTGACCTTACCAGCCAAATTAGTATGTAAGAACGGTGGTGTTTTAAATGTCTCGTGAGACTTGCCATACCATGACAGAAACGGTGGTAGCAATCAATGGACACATCCAGCGTCACTGAATTTATGTTTTGACTGTAGGCCAGACAAGGACATTGCTTTACGCGCCGCAAGAGCTAAGCGGCGTGGATTGTCTTGTGCTGAGAAAATGACCAAATATAATATGTACTTACCATCTCTACACAATGGAGACATCCATCACTCTTAAAGCACAAACAGCATAACGGTGATACGGTGAGCTATTCATTATGTGCTATGTATCATAATTTATTGGCCACCAGTAATGGCTTTGTTCTTCACTGTTCTTGAGTATGAAACATACCAGCCAGCATCCTGCAGTAATTCTCCAGGCGGCAGCTACACTGTGCATCAACTCACACCACAAGGAAGCAGTGCAAAGACTACATGTGGCGTTTAAATTGCACTGATGACAAATAGGTGCACCACATAGGGACATAGATTAGTTGTTATACCGTTATTAATAAATAAAGTACCACATTAAATGGTATCGTAAGGTCAGATGCGACCTCCGCTTTAAGATGATATTGTACATAATATTATGCATTGTAAACGGTGCCAGCAATTAAACGGCATCGTAGGCCAAATAGGCCTTATACTTCAATGAATGTATAAATGTAATTAGGCATTCTACCCATATTGTTAGTTAGCAGTAAAAACTAAAACAATATTTGGACCGCAGTACACTTAGGTTACACTATACATCAACAACAAATGCATTACCATGTTTTCTCCCCATGGCAACAATTTTACATTAAGGTCACTACTCATGCTCCCTCCAGAGAACATGACATGCGGCCACTAAACCTAGAACTATGATAACTCGATAGGATAGGTTTTTAAGCTAGCCAAGGGCGATTACTCTAAAAAGCGGAGAATTGTTATTAAAAACTCTTCTTCACGGTCAACAAGACTGTTGTATAAATGGTACTACTGATTTTTATAGTTGGCCATTCATGTTAAGGCCTCCTAAATTAAAGCAATGAGTAACAGCTTTTGACTATGCTTCTCTGGCCATCTGGCCGAAATAATTGTTTGAATTCCCACCGTCAGAATGGTTAGGACCAAATCAAGAAACTACTGCAGGTTTCTTGCCGGCCAGAATCAATTTGTCGATCACATACATCTCCTGTGTATCTTCAGATACCTATTAAACAAGCTTTTTTATGCCAAAGTAGGAAACACTGCAAAAATATAAATAATGCAATTTATTGCAGTCCCAGCAGTGTTCATTGGGCAATTTTCTCCAAACCTAAAGCAGCTAAACGATTACACCAGGGTATGGATCTCATACAGTCCGTACTCAAAACATCAGGTGATGGATGAAGATACAGAATGCCATCTAACTCATAACAGTGTCTGGGTGAAGCCTTAGAGCTCACCACGCCACTATGGGAAAGCCACCACAGATGGAAATACGTTTCTCTCTCCCCACCATAAGTAAGCTAAATGACCACTTTCTAAACATGCTTCCGCTAATGTAACTTGTCCATGTGTTATTATTTGTGGTTGTGATGTGGCATGTGGAGGGATCGCTCTGCGACTCTGAAGCTACCACCAGACAACGTGTTGCATGCTGTCGGTCTGAGGAGAGATGCTCCGTGGGGGTAACGGTAAAGGTACCGAGCATACTCCGTATTCGTTAAAGACAATTGGTGCTATGCTATTTGCTGCGTAAAAATATGTGTTTGGACTTAAAACTCAAATAAGGTCCGCAAAGATTGGAACGGTACCAACTAAAAATAGATCTTTAACTCACAGAAGATAATGGTGCTGAATTCCATAAGAATCAGCCATCCCATCTTTACGTACAAACTGCACGCACCAACACAAAAATAACAACATTAGGATAAAAATACATGATAGTCATTTTTCAACTTTGTAACAGAGGAAGGTGGCCATTTTTACCGCTCTCCTCCTCAGCTTCGGCTTTGAAGGTATTTTTCTTTGATGGAGGCCCGTGCGAGGCACTTTCCTCTCGCAAAATTATATATTCCTATCCATGTAGGTGTTAGAGGAAACTCATTTTTCACCTCATTGTTATAGTCGGATGTCTCTCAGACTGTCTTCTCACAAACGGTGAGGGTGCCTCCATTCTTCCCCTTGCATTTTTATAGTTGGCTGCCTTCTGGCTGTCTTTTTACACAAGGCACACCGCTCTTACCGTCGCAAACCTCCTCCCACTCAAGTGGTAAGGGTATCCATTCTTCCCCTACATCTTAATGGTGGGATCTCCTTTTTTTCCCTGCATGTTCACCATAGGACACTTCTCTCTCTCTCCTATTTTCCTCTCTTCCTCCACTTCGGCATTGAAGATATTTTCCTTTGACGGAGGCCCATGTGAGGCACTTTCCTCTCGCAAACCAATAATTTTTGGCCAGCCCGAGGCAGATATAGTCTATATTAAACCAACTGACATGCCCTGCCCGTACTTTCCACCCCACAGGGGGTACCTTTCACCATTCCCTCTATATATGACTAGATCGGTTAGGTACCTCTGGTGAGATATAAAACAACACACTACTTTTTGTTTTTACGTACACCGTTCATAAGTAACAAGCAAACAAAATTGTTTGTTACTTCTATTAAGTAAAGTAAATTGTGCTAGCACCTTTCTCTCCACATTGTAAATGATGGCTAGACACACTGGGGACATGAACAGCCGGGACGATACAGTAGTGTTCAATTTTTGCAGCAATGGCTGCACGAGCCCACTGGCATGTGATCATTCCACCGGACCTGGAAGTTGGTTTTTGTGGACACTGGAGATGTGCGGCAACCGCTCCCCAACCACACCACCCCTTCCCAACCACCCCACCCCCACCCCACCCCCACCCTGGCTGACCAGCAGCAGCAACTGTGGCAGCAGCAACACCCAGCAGCAGTAGCGGCGGAGCCACATGCGCCCCGGCAACTACAATTTATCTACCAAGGTAATTCGTAGATCTGCTGTTACGGGGTCATGACCACTGTTGTTTATCGGATTTCACGTATCTATGCTGTTGCTAGTGATAATACTGGATTGGTCAGATGGTTCAATGTACAAGTCAAGTTGAGAGGTTGAGTCATATGCAAAATGATAGTGTGCCAGGGTTTTTGGCATTAATGGTGATACTTTTATCCACTTTCATTACAGAATTGTACGAATATATTGTCATTTCGAGTTGCTTTATCACGATGTCCTGTTGCATTTACATCACCTGTCTATAAGATATTTGCTCTCCCAAGATAGTGCCTCATTATCTCAAAGACTTCGTCAAGTATTTTTTTTGTAGCATGTGTTAATAATAACTATTGGTTCTGGGCTTGCTCTTATACGGATTGCTTGTACTCTGTTACCACCATCAGGTTGGACTTCAATAAATTTGGAAAGAGACTGGTGCCACATAATCGCTACTTCCGTGTGGCTTGTACTTCGTCTACATATTTGGCAAAGTATTCATAATCAGGGAAGGTATCTTTGAAAAAAGAGCTCTCATACTTGAATAGCCAGTGTTCTTGTACACATAATATGCTGTGTTCTGAGCGCATTAATTCATTCAGGTATGTACCATTGGTTTTGATGTGTTCGATATTAATTGTGATTACTTTAATGCTTTGACAGGGTTTTGTTTCTGGTTGAATTGATCTGGCAGCTCTTTGGTCTGTCTGTCCAGTGCTAAAAAATAATCATTATTTCGTTTATTTACATTCAAGTACTCTTCAGTTTCTACTGAAGTTCTGATTTTGGATCCTCTGGGTTCAGCAATAACGGCTGTATTCCATCTTTGACTTTGTACAGTGACTTAATGTACTTCTGTGCTGATTTAGGATTGATTTTTATGTTCATAGCTGTGCTTCTTTCAAAATTCTTTCTGAGCGTTTTCATCATTTTTGCTACTTTATTTCTGGCTCTGCAGTATAATTCATAGTCACCCTCCTTTCTCATCTTTATATATTTCTTCCAGAGTTTGTGTTTATTCCTTACATTCTTTAGCTGATCTTTGTTAAGTGGTACCTTGCCTTTATTGTTTCCTATTTTGATTTTCTTGCTTGGAACATGCGTGTCTTTTGGCATTTACGTATTTACAAAACTGCTTGGGATCTGATTTAGCTTTCCTGGCTATCTCCTGTTCCCTGTCTCTTTTTGTCTTTCGTATCATATCATATCATAATACACTATGGCAAGGCCCCTTACACGATCAATTCCCCCGTCGCCATAACTAATCAAGGTGCAGGATCTGTTGAACAGCCGAATACGAAAGAGGCTTGAAAATCTTTCTGTGTCAAAATCACAAAGGCCAGTTCAGCTACACCCTAGAGTTCTGAAGGAGACCAGCCAATTTAATGTCAAACCATTGGCAATGTTATTTAACATGTCACTCAAAGAAGGAGCAGTTCCACAGGACTGGAAAGGCGCACAGGTCACACCGATCTTTAAAAAAGGCAACATTAAGGCATTGGCCAGTAATTACAGACCAGTGAGTTTAACTTCAGTCGTGTGCAAAACTATGGAGTAGCTCGTCAGACAGAAACTGATGACTCACATGTCAAGTATCATGTCAGATTGCCAACATGGATTTGTCAATGGCTGCTCCTGTACAACACAACTCCTTGAAACACTGGACTATTGCACTAAAGTACTTGACAGTGGGGTACCATTTCATGGTATCTACTTGAATTTCGCCAAAGCATTTGATACTGTTCCACATAAAAGATTACTGAGTAAGCTGAAGTGTTATGGCATCCATGACAAAGTCTTAAACTGGATACCGGCATTCCTATGTAACCGTAGACAAAGAGTAGTGGTTAATGGCTCATACTCAGACTGTGCCCCTGTACTCAGTGGGATACCACAAGGCAGTGTCTTGGGACCAACATTATTCATCTGCTTCATTAATGATATGCCGGATGAAGTGCACAATATGATCAAGATGTTTGTGGATGACACCAGACTGTTTTCAAAGATCTTGACGTTGGAAGACTACGACAACCTCCAGGGCGATCTGAATCTTCTGAAAGAATGGGTCGACAATTGGCAACTGAGGTTTAATGCTACAAAATGTAGTTATGCATTTGGGTAGAACAAATGCCAGACACAAATACAACATGCAAGAAAAGTCTGAAGCTATAACCCTGGAGGAAACTACATGCAAGAAAGATCTTGGCATCTACGTCGACTGTGCATTAAAGTTTAACCAACATGCCGAAACAGCAGCGAACAAAGCAGATAAATTAGTCAGCATGATCCGCAGATCCTTTGACTTCCTAAATCCAAGCGCATTCAGTCTACTCTACAAAAGCTTAGTACCACCCCACTTGGAATATGGAAACGCCATCTGGTCGCCTCTATGCAAAAAAGATATAAACATCATCGAAAATGTTCAACGTAGAGCAATAAAGACCATTCCAGGGCTAAAAGATGTGCCATATGGAGACCGCCTGAAATTTCTGAAACGGCCAAGTTTAATTTATCGACGTCTACGTTGTGACCTTATCGAGGCTTACAAATACACACACAGCATATACAAGGTTGATGCCGAGAGCCTCCTGCCGTCGGACAAATGCGACCGAACCTGTGGCAATAGCTTCAAACTACACAAGCAGCGATTCAACACTGACACCAGAAAACGGTTCTTCAGCATTCGGGTAAACAACCACTGGAATAGTCTTCCTGATACTGTGGTAACTCCTCCAACTCTCAACACCTTTAAAAGTCGGCTAGACAAATACTTTGACAGCGCGGCTTACTCAACACAGTTCCCGATCCAACCCGTCCAAACCCAAAACGTTCAGCAGGTACAATAAATCGACGAAGAAGATAGTGAAGATCTGCTACAGGCTGTCTAGCCCATCCAGCAGAAGAAGACTATGTAACTAGGTATATTCTTGGATCTTTCCAAAGCATTTGACACCATGGACTATTATTAGCACATTATGGCATAAGAGGCATCGCTTTGGATTGGATTCAAAATTGCTTGACTGATAGGACACAATGTGTGCAATTTAATGGATCTATCTCAGGAAATAAAAAATTAGTCTGCGGTGTCCGTCAAGGTTCAATTCTTGCTATACATGAACGATTTACCTAATGCCATGCAGTAACCTACTATCACTAATTTTATTCGCGGATAATACCAATGTTTTTGGCCACCATAAAGATATAGACACCCTATACAAAATTACAAATAGTGAAATGGAAAAAATTATAAATTGGTTTAAAGCTAATAAATTATCACTGAATGTCAGCAAAACCTATTTTCTATTATTTACAAGATATAATCAAGTAAACGAAGAGCTTGCTCTCCCAAAACTCTACATAGATAATCAAGAAATACAAGAAACTGAATATGTTAAATTCCTAGGAGTCAATTTGGATAAACAACTAAGCTGGGAGAAACATATAGAGACGATCCTATCCAAGGTGGCGAGGAATATTGGTATCATGCGCAGACTCAAATCATATCTCCCACCTGATATTTTATAACTCTATATGGCACATTAATACTTCCACACATCACATACTGCAATGCTATATGGAGCAACACACATCAAACTAAATTAAAAAAATTAAAATCACTACAAAAGCAATCTGTTAAACTATTCTCACAAGCAGCAAAGGGCCAAGATACCTTTAAAACAAACAGAATTCTAAAACTTGAAGTCATTGGAAAGGTCCAATTATTTACTATTTTAAGAGATTACCACGATGGCAGCTTACCCACATCATTATCCAATATTTGTACACCCAATACAGACATACATACTCACAACACACGAACAAGTTCTAGCCTACATGTCGCATATCACCGAACAGAGGCAGCTACACGCACACCATCCCATCAAGCAATACAATTATGGAATAACACAGATGCAGACACACGTGCGCAAATTATTACAACAAAGGCATTCAAAAAGTACATAAAAAACAAAATTATTGAGAGCTACTAGAAGCCAGATTACTAAAACACACACCAGAAACCCTTAATGACAAAAAAGGGGTAATTTCCTATAATGTAATGAGTGTTCTGCTGGCTATTTTGGGACAAATTTGAACTGCCACTGTTGCTGCCTGTGACAGTAACAGACTACAATTGAATCGGTTGCAAAATACCCAATGATTTCACTGTTCACTGTGCACCTGACTGAAATTAAGATATTGAAATCTTAATGGTTAACGGTTTAACCACCACCATGGCAGCCCTGTTCCAAGACAGCGGAACATGTCTATCGCGGCCACTCGCTTTCTGGATCCAGGAGGTGATGGTCCTTTAAAGCAGATAGACATAAGAACCCAGGTCCTGAAAAGTCGCTGCCCTGTTGTATTACAAGCCACTACCTATATTCCTAAATGTATGAAATAACCAATTTTTGGTGACATATTATTTATTTTTTAATGTTGTATAAATGTGGTCTCTGTAGACAGGTTCTTCCACTGTCGCGCACCCGGCCACCAGGCCAACAAATATGTAGAAATATGTACATGTACATGTAATAATAATAATAATAATAATAATAATAATAATAATAATACATGTAAATAATAGTAATGTCGTTGTTACTGTTATTATTAAATATAATGATAATAGTAATGCGACAAAAATAATAATAATAATAATAATAATAATAATAATAATAATAATGGTGGTAACAGCAATAATTACACATGATAATAACAATCATTATAATGATAAAACTAATGATAATAATAATGGTGTTAATAATATTTTTGTTGTTATTGTTGTTAATAATAATCGTAATTTTACTGAATAGTAATACTACTCTACAAGATGGCCCCCACCCCAAACCCCCTTTATGTAAAATGTTATATCATAAGTCATGTCTCCACACGTAATTTGTTTAAATGTATTGTATCGTACTCTATGTCCTTTGTAATATAAAATATCCATGTAAATGTATATAAATGTTATATGTATAAACATAATATTACAAATTTATTTTATATGTCAAGGGTCCACCGCATCATAGGCCTTGCCTTTGGTGGATGCCTGTATTGAATTGTTGAATTATTTACCGATATGGAAATAAAGAATCCTGAATCTTGAATCTTGAACTATGTAACTATATAATACGGTTCTCTTACTAAGGAGTACTTTCTTCTTATTAGTTTCCCGGAAAATGGGCGTGCCTACATCATTTAAAACGACGTAGTCCTAAATGCCACTATTAGCAGTGATGATCGTGGCTCATCGACCTCTGTGGGCATTCAATCATGACCGACCTGCAGGCAAAATATCAGAAATTAGCCTCTGAATATTCAAAAGTAACATTTGCTGAAGTCGTCATGTGTTTCCGTGATAGATTGTTTATAAAATTATAAAGGAAGTTAGCGTTCTATTATATACATATATATATATAATCGCTAATATTGCATTACGGATGTTTGTATTAACTACCACCACCTTATATATTGTAATGTCTTGTTTTGCGTGTAGTTGTGGGTCAAAAGGTGGGGAAATTTGTGTTACATGGGACATGATGATGGGTGTTTTGGGTAAAAAGAATTTGGCATAAAATGGTCCAGTACACCATACATGATCAGATTCATGTACAATTTAGCATGTATTCTCAATGAAAACCATGATTTAGGCAATAAGACTAATTAATTTTACATGTAAATCAATGTAGATAGTAAACTTTAAATGCGCTAAAAAAATCTTAAAATCTTAAAATCTCGCTTCAGTGAGAAATATGATCTAAAATGAAAAGTCCTTGAGCTATTACATTGAAGCTTTCAGTAATTGTAGATAAGAAGATAGTTCTTCTGAGATGAGAAAACTGCACAACTAGCCTTTTATTTGCTATGTCAAAATATTCAATGAAAATTAGTCAAATTTTTATTTTCAAAAACATTACATTTTAAGCTTTAGCTAAATAAATTGGAACAGATGACTTTAAAGCGACTTAAATTAATGGTTTAGTTAAATCAGATATATTACAACTTCTCTAAATAAGATAGGCTTGCTCTTGGTGGTAGAAAATGGTAGTCTTCCAGTTTTGGAGTCTACCCAGTCACCATAATAATTTAAATTACAATGACAGATTTTGCAATTCCAAGCCCTGAAGAACTAACCATTATCTTCTGAGTCCAAAACTTATTTCATATCCAACCAGTGATTTACTGGACTTTACTCTTTCTTTCACTCATGATTCAGTCTGAAACACATAGAAAACAATACTAAATTATGCTTGTAGAACCAGCTGTTGTATAAGTTAGTACTTATAAATTGTCTTGCTTACAGACTGGGGTTGCATTACATTTTTTTCAGGGTTTTTCATTAGCCTGTAAAATATGGAAAATGAACAGAAAGCTAGACATATTATATACCATTTTAAAAGCTTAGCTCATGAGCATTCAGAATCAAGTGTTATTAATGGTCTAATATCTAAACAGCTCATTCTGGTTTGACTGAAAGTTGATAAGGTCTCATAATATTTGTCGAAATTTGGATGTGTTACAAAAAATTCAGGGTAATTCAATAAGCTGCTAATAAGATGATTTGACATGTGTACTGAAATCAAGAGTGCATTCCATAAACTAGAGCCTATGAGCATTTGAAACATATCTGTTCAAATTGTCTATGTCTATTTCAAAGTAGGTAGAAAGTCTGACCAAGTCGACATGTCAAAAGTTTTGGGCGAAGGGGACAGGGTTAGCTAACAACACATTTTAGGGTGTCTGCTGAGAAGTATGGTAGCTAGGCAGTAGAATTGAGCTTTACATCTTGAGGTCGATATTAGCCAATACCAATGCAGCGTAAGGAGGCATCATATTAGTTATTACATTAACCCTATGAGAATACAGTTCTTTAAAATTAACATGGTAAATACATGTACTGTTTTAGATGGTCTTTAGCCATGCTACCATTTATTTAATTTCTACTGCCCACATATTTTTTAGCATAAATCTGATTTGCGAGTGTTTCATAGCAACATTTTGTCTGATATATGCTTGTTCACGTTCATGGGCACATCTATCTTGTATTAGCTTTTGGACCGTTCCAGTTTTAGCTATGCCCCGCCCACCTCTAAATAAAATCCACCCTCATTTCACCGTGTTGGGATTGATCGATGCCCATATACCCTAACTATTAATTTCCTGAAAGCTATACAGGTAAGCTGTTGAATATTTTGCCTATGGCAGCAACAACGCCCAGTCAAATTAGTTTCAAAAAATTCACCAGACTTTATTAAATAGTAAAGACATACAATTGGTACAACAATGCATAGTCCGTCTTGAAATATGCGTTTGTGACGTACTTATCTACGTCATTCATGACATCATAATTATGTCATTCATTATGATGTCATTCTACAAGTCACGTTTATTATGACATCAGATGACAGATGGATACTCCGGAAAGGTCCTTTCACATCAAGAGTATACTTACCTCCCTAATACTTTTGATATTGCTAAATATCGGCTTTCACTCAATAAAACACTCAGATTAAAAACAGTTAGGTGCCCCTACTGGGCAGGGAGTCAGAGGTAGTCCGGCGGATGCTCGCCCCACCACCGCGCATGCGCCGACTACTACTTCCTCTTTGCTCATTTATTGGCAAAGGGTTACATGCGGTTTTGTGATTTTCATACTTTTCTGCGCGTTGCCTTGTTTTTCGCTCACGTTTGACGATTATTTTTTGGTGGAAGCATGTCGGAAAGGGAGGATTCGCCTCTAGAAGGAGCGGGATCGCTTTATCAGGTGAATTCTTTGATATGCTAGCGTGTTTTGTCCCGGTTTAATGTATTTCCGGGACTCGCGCTTACCGTGATTAGCGCCTGATTATGTTGGTTTTTTACAACATGGTGCTTCATATGTCTCATTTCTCTTTGTGTTTTGTCCACAGGTATCGCATAGAAGCTTTGGTGGACTTTTCGGCACAAGAGGATATGTTTTCTCTCCACCACGGTTCCATTTCCTACTAATACTGTTAGGTTATCTAACCAAAAGATCTATGTTCAGTGAGTTGGAGGCCTGTTATAAAGGTCTTCTCACTTTGCCCTCTTGCTCCAATTCCTTCCCCTGAGGTGGAGAGAATGTAGAGGCGTACTATGGTGGAGTTCTCCGGTTCATCACGTTGGATGGTTTGTCTATACAAGGATCAGGTATCTAATTATAATGTAAACAAAAGGGGAGATAATTTCCCTTTTTGCCAATGCTAGAATTGGAAGGAGTTATCTCTGTATATCTGATTGTTGTGTACTCGAAATGCCAATTCAACGGAAATGTTCCGTTTACTTATACAATTCGTTCTTGCTCTTGGTGCTTGTTGCGGATCGATTAATTTGGTCACGAGAGTGATGACGTCATAATCGGCCTTGGCCTTTTTATTAACAATTAACGTTTTGTCCATGGCTGGTTCTTCTTGATTTCTGATCTTGATGATCCTGTCCTCTCTTTTTAGTTGGTTTTGAGTTTGCTAACCTTAACTATCTTGCTCATTGTCCCTGTCCTTTGTCCTGTTTCAGAGACCTGGTTGCCCGTCCTGCGGGAGGTTTCTTAAAAGCCGCTTCGTCCCGCACTTGTGCTTCAGCTGCAGTCCCTGTGGACCGTTGCTGAAGTGCGACGTATGTAAGCTGTGGGGGGGCGAATTAATGTCTGATTTTCTCGCATTGCAGGCAAGGGAGAAGGTAATGGAGGAAGAGAGGAAGAAGAAGGAGAAAGTGTGTAAGAAGGGTAAGAAGAAGGCCTCATCCGCGGTGGATATGGAGGCCTTCAGGTCCGAAATGTTGCAAGAGATGCAGAGGACAATAAAGGATCTGGTCCCAGAGTTGCTTCGTGGCATGCTCCCTGGGCCAGCTCCTTTGTTGTCCTCGGCATCTGCTTACGAGCAGGTGATCCCCGCCTCTGAATCCGGTCTCTTTAGGTCCGGTCCGGTTGTGGATTCAGAGGTGGCCCCTTTGTTGGGGGCAGTCCAAGGCCCTGGCAGCAGGCATGGCGCCGCGCCGAGGGGCCGTGGACAACGGTTGTTGCTGGGACCCGCGGTCTGCTCATCAGACCCCGGGTATCCGCGCGCCGAAGGTGCCAAACCCTCCTATGGCACCTTTCCTGGCCAGTCCGGGTTAGCTTTCTTTGCTGACCCGGAGTCTAATCTTTCTGGCCAGGAAGAAGAGGATCTCCTGCTGGGGTCGCCTTCTGAGGACGTGGCCATGGAATACGACGTCTGTGCACCCCTCGCGGGGAATGCAGGCGACGTGTTCCATGGTTCTACTCACGCAGGAGTAGATTTCACGGTCCAGAGGGTGTCCCCGGGCGGTGCTGTTGACCACGGATACCGCATACCTCGGCTTGCCGATGGTATGGCTGGTGCTGGTCAGACCCGTGGTAGAGCGGTGTTTACCCCGCGCTCTGCCACGGCGCCTGCTCCTGGTCAAGCCGCGGATTTTAGCATGCCTGCTCTCTCGGGCCCGCATGCTTTTCCAGGCTTGCCAGGGGTATCAGCTTACCCGCCGTCGACATCAACTGCGAGTGCTCTGGAGGAAGACGAAGGCCCTCGTCTAGTAGAGCGCTCGCAGTTAGCCACGGAGGAGGATTGGTCGGACGCTTGCCAGTGGCTGGTAAGTGTTCGGCCAGATCTACCCGTGGAGCTGCCGGCTAGCCAGCGTGACCATAGGCCGTGGTTAGCTGGTAGGCCGGCGGCTACCGCTATGCCATCTCTGCCGCTTGCTGAGCATGTCGTGGACATGTTCGAAGCGGCAGAGGCGTCCATTAAGGTGAATGGACGTCTCGCGAAGGCCCCTCGCGAGGTGGCGAAGCGGTGCCGCATCGTGCCCCTGGATTACCAGCGGTACGGTGTGGTGCCAAAGCCGAGCGTTGATGATCGCGCGGCTTTGGGCGAAGATGCGCGGCCGGGCTCCCGTTCTGACACGGGAGTCTTGTGCTCGAACGCGTTGCGTTCGGCAAATGCCGCGCTGCGGGATGCGGAGGAGAGTGGGAGAGCGTCGATTGCCGCTCTATCCCACGTTTCCCAGCTGCTACAAGGGGTGGTAGCGGCTTCCGCATCACGCCAACCTAGCCCGGTGACAGTCCAGAGAGCCATTCAGGATGGTATCAACCTGGCTTTGGACTGTTTGACGCGGGCGGTAACCAGAAGTGTCCGGGCGAGGCGCACGTTTGCGCTTGACAATCTGTGCCCGTCCCAGGACCTGTATAATAGGCTGCTGCGGACGCCTATGACAGGTCCTGGTCTCTTTGGAGGTGAGGGATGCAGGCACCTCCAGGAGACGGTCACTCTGGTTAATAACCAGAGGGCGCTGCGGGAACAATTTGAGGTGCTCCGGCGGGAGCGTGTTCGCGCGGCACCCCCTGCGTATCGTCCTCTGCAGGCTCGAGGTGGTGCTGGCCAGGTCAGGGGCCAGCCACCGTCGCAACGTAGGCCTAGGCCACGGGCGATTCGGCCAGCAGTGAGGGGGGCGCAGGCTCCCCAGCCGCACCCAGCCAGACAGCAGCCCGCGCACCGTGGTGCGCGCGGCGCTGGGCGGGGCGCGCGGGGATCTGGTCGCGGTAATCGGGCCTGATGGCCTGGTTACCGCGGTGGGAACCACTCCGGTGTTTCAGGCCGAGAGAACAGTGCCACTCTGGCCCTCCTTATGTCCACCTCTATCCCTAGGTGGACCGGTGGGCGGCCGTTTGGCCGCCCGCTTGCCAGAGTGGAAGCGGTTGACTCAGGACCGTTTAGTCTTGCGATGGCTTTCGGTCGGGTATCGTCCCGACTGGGTGACAGGCCCGCCATCGCGACTGTCTCTCGCGCCGATCTGGACTCCCATTCCACGGGATCCGGATCAGAGGTTGTGTATAGAGGAGGAAATAAATTCCCTCATACTAAAAGAAGCCATTCAGCCGGCACAGAGGTGCCCGGGCTTCTATTCAACCCTGTTCTTAGTAACAAAAAACACCGGAGGGTGGAGGCCGATTCTCAACCTCAAGCCGTTGAACAAGTTCATCGAGACACCCAGTTTCAAGATGGAGACTGTGCGCTCGGTGTTGGCGGGGTTAGAGCGAGGGATGTGGACAGCGTCGATAGATTTGAAGGATGCTTATTTCCACATTCCCATAGAGAGGAGTTTCCGTCGATTCCTGAGATTTGCATTTCAGGGCCGGCGGTGGGAATTCAGGGTGTTACCCTTCGGAATTTCCACGGCTCCTCGGGTCTTCACCCGTGTGGTTCTCGCGATCACTGCATACCTCCGCAGGAGAAGCATAGCAGTCCACACGTACATAGACGACTGGCTATTGAAAGCACACACCCGGGAATCGTTGTCAGCCAATCTGGAGATTGTTTTGAAAACTCTCTCGGACTTGGGCTGGATGATCAATTTCCCGAAATCAGAGCTAACTCCATCCCAGAAGTTTGTTTACCTGGGCATGTTCTTCGATCTGGAGACGGGGTATGTGTACCCCACTCAGGAGAGGGTTCAAGTACTCATCTCGGTAATTCAGTCGGTGTGCGACAGTCGTCATGTCCTGGCACGGGTTTACTTGAGAATGCTGGGCTTGATGGTTTCTTTGGAACCAGTCATTCCACAGGCCGCCTTGCGCAGGCGTCCGATCCAGTTGTTTCTCATGACACAGTGGACCCAGAGTTCAGGTTCGCTGGACTCGAACGTGCCGGTGTTGGCGCCTCTGATTCACCACCTGCAATGGTGGTTGAATACAGAGAATCTCTTGCTGGGGGTTTTGCTAACCCCTCCCCACCCTCAGGTGACTGTGTATACAGATGCATCGATGGAGGGGTGGGGAGCTTGTCTGGAAGAGTCCACAGTATCAGGGCTTTGGGATCTGGATCAGTCCAAGGAACATATCAATCTACTAGAGCTAAGAGCAGTAGTCCTGGGCCTGGAACATTTCTTACAGAAAGTTCAGGGCAAGATTGTTCTAATTCGTTCAGACAACTCAACAGTAGTGACTTACATAAACCGCCAGGGCGGAACGAAGTCGCCCAGTCTCTGTATGATGACATGGGGACTGCTTTGTTGGTGCCTGGATCATGGGATCACCTTGAAAGCAGTTCATATTCCGGGGAGGTTAAATCTGCTAGCAGACTCATTGAGCCGAAGGATGAGTGTTTTACCCACGGAATGGCAACTAAATCAATGTGTGGCGGATCGTCTGTTCGACCATTGGGGGAAACCCAACATAGATTTGTTCGCAATGAAGAAGAATGCGAAGATGACGACGTACGTCTCTCCGATTCCGGACCCAAGCGCTTTCGCAACAGATGCGTTAGCTATCAGCTGGGAGGGAATGTATGCATACGCATTCCCCCCAGCAATCCTGATTCCAAAGGTGCTTCAGAAAATCAGGCAGCAGGAGTGCCAAGTGCTTCTGATCGCCCCGGATTGGCCAAGCCGATCGTGGTATACGGATCTGCTGGACCTTCTGGTCTGCAATCCGGTTCCGCTGCCTCTGATGGACAACCTTATCTTCCAGGGCAAGGCCCTTCACGACAATCCGTCAATGTTCCGATTGACTGCGTGGATGTTGTCAAGGAATCTAGAATTAAGGAGGGCTTTTCTGAGCAAGCGGCCATGTTTATGGCCAAAGCCAGGAGGGGGTCAACCTCCAGAGCATATAATTATAAAATCAACAGATTTGCAGAATGGTGCTCAAAAAGATGTATTGATCCAATGGAATCATCTATTCAGGTAGTGGCTGATTTCCTCTGTCACCTATATGATGCCTATAGCCTCAAGCCTAACTCTATTGCTGGTTATAAGTCAGCTTTAATGACTGTTATTCCTTGCTTGGCTAATAGGGGGAGTGATGAAGTAAGTACATTAAATGTATTAATTAAAGGCATGGGCAATCTAAGACCAAGGAATCCTCCACTGATTCCGTCTTGGAGTTTATCACTGGTGCTCCAGGTACTAGGTGATAAGCCTTTTGAACCACTTAGTTCCATTTCTATGAAAATGTTAACTCTTAAAACTGTATTTTTAATTGCTGCGGCCTCGGCTAGGCGTAGGAGTGAAATTCACGCCTTATCAGCCGAGGTTGACCGTTTTGTGGTTACAGGGGAAGGCCTTAAGCTTCTACCTAGGATTAATTTCTTGTCTAAAAATCAGTCATTGAAATATCCAGGTCAACCTATTTTTTTGCCATCTTTAACTAGATATGATCCTAATTCTAAAGTATGGTGCCCCGTACGGGCGCTGCTCCGGTACAAACAGCGTACTTCGGAGTGGCGTACCGACCAGTCAGCGTTATGGTTGTCATATATTGAACCCCATGGTAGGGCGTCTAAGGACACCATTTCTAGGTGGATTGTGGAATGTATTCAATTTTGTCACAAATCCGCCACCGGGCGACAGGTTGACGTGGCCAAGGCTCACAGTGTCCGCGGTGTCGTGACATCCACTGCCCTTTTTAATGGGGTCCCTGTGGATGATATTATGTCAGTGGCTCAGTGGCACTGTGAGTCTAGTTTTACAGACCATTACCTCCGTGACACCTCTAACCCTCTCGCCTTGTCGATTTTGAAACAATAACCGCTTTATGTTTGTGAAGAGTGCCTCCGCATTGCTTATATACTTCGCCATTCAGCGACGGTGACAACCACTTGTCGGGACTGTATCATCCTTCTCTACTGGATTCATGATGACAGCTTCCTAGGACAACAAGGTCAGTCTTGTTCATGTGTTGTTCATTGTTTGTATTGTCATGTTACCCAGTGTTATTAATATGGTGATGGTTTATGTGGGTTGTGGTTCTTTATAGAGAGTATACGAAAATGGAGCCTTTTCGTCTCTGTCCTATAGTACTTAGCACTAGTACGAAGAGAGCGTGTAGGACATTGAGGTCATTTAATCTTCCTCCCAAGGGAGGGGGGGGGAGCGCATATGACAAATCGGTCATCTCTCAGGCATCGGTTGTGTTATCCGATGGTTTATCAAATCCTGACTGTGTTTTCACACAGTTTCAGACGTCATAAGTGCCTTAAAACGCTTGAAAGCGTATAGGGAAGAGCTGGTCTTTTGACCTCGCCTCCCTCCCGCCAGATTCACTTTCGAATTCTGGCAATATCAAAAGTATTAGGGAGGTAAGTATACTCTTGATGTGAAATAAACGAAATCTAGGATTTCTTTTTTCACGAGAGAGTTGATACTTACCTCCCTAGATACTGACCCGGCCTCTCCGCCCCACAGAGGCTCGGTCTTCAGGCTCTTAGTAGTTGCATGTGTTAGCCAATAAATGAGCCAGAGGAAGTAGTAGTCGGCGCATGCGCGGTGGTGGGGCGAGCATCCGCCGGACTACCTCTGACTCCCTGCCCAGTAGGGGCACCTAACTGTTTTTAATCTGAGTGTTTTATTGAGTGAAAGCCGATATTTAGCAATATCAAAAGTATTAGGGAGGTAAGTATCAACTCTCTCGTGAAAAAAGAAATCCTAGATTTCGTTTAATTAACAAGAAGAATGTGTCTCACAAAGGTCATGAGAAATGGTCAGATGGAGATGTAATTGATTGGACATTTGGCACATTTGGTGCCTTGTGACCATCAGCGGCAACAAAATTGTTTAAAAATTCAATTAACTTATCCTTGCCTTTCATATCATAATAATAGTTACATTAATTCATGCTTTTTTGTTGTTTTGAAATGAATTAAAGATTTGCTAATCTCATCTCAAATGTTGTATTGCACCGATAGAATATGGTTTATAGATTCCAATTCATTCATATCCTGTGATCGACACCATTTTGTCTCCTCAAGCTATTGTGTGTGATGTCATGTAAGCACCAATGCATCACATTCTTTATTATGTAATTCTCATCTCATTGAATATTTTGAAACTAATTTGACTGGAAGTTGTTGCTGCCATAGGCAGCAACAACTTCCAATCAAATTGGTTTCAAAATATTCAACAGTTTACCTGTAGGATTGCTTTTATACCACATTGCCAAACTATAGCTGATGCCTCTATGACTGAGCGTGTATACCGAGGCAGATGCACTAGGGTTTTTCCGATTGGTTGAAAAGTAAATCATGACAGCCATAATAGGGTGTAAAATGAACCAAGATTTAGCTACTAAATCCTGAATATCTTTCCTTAGCGGTGTGATAAAAAGCTTAAAATTACCTGGATAGTTTATGACCGGCGTGTTAGATCACCTGAATAGCTATCAAGAGATGGGATTAGTTATCCTTTAACACTACTGAATCTGTGTCGAAGCTAATGAAAATTACACTACTAAAAATCATTGTTTGACTAACTGAAATTACTAACTGCTTGTATCTGGGCAGATCTGTAAGTATTGGTATATTTATAAAGTCTATGTAGTCAGAGGCTGCCTTCTATTTTCTGAGATTTTCGGTTTATCATTTTAAAGATTGCTCCTGAACGGCTTTGTCCATTATGGATAGACCCTAGTGTGTAAGGTTTCAATTTTGCTCAATTTTAATAGTAAGCTTCCAGGTGAGTGACATGCCTGAGCTTACACCATGTGTTGAGAATTTACATGTCATGTGCCCAAATTCACAGAACCTATCTGTCACTCAAATGTATGACATCATAATCAATTACGTCACAATGCATAGTGACATATCTAGCTCCGTCATGAACAATGAATACTCTGCCAAGTGTACGAATTGTATGTCTGATGAATTTACTATTTAATAAACGACTGAGTGCATGGCCTGCAACAGCACCCAGTCAAATTAGTATCAAATATTCAACAGCTTACTTGTATAATTACGTTGACATTGGGCATGTTGTGATTCTGGGAATTCAGGATTCAAAGTATATAAATTGATTCCAACACCAGTAAAAAAGTGGGTGGAGCTTAGATAGAAATGGGCGGGGCATAGATAGTAATGGAACCTTCTATTGTGACTTCACACATACAAATATCACTATCAACATTTCTTTCATATGCGACCACATCTGTATTTTAACCATGTACATTTCAGTTGCGTGCTCAAATCCCGGTGTTAAAGAAAGCTGTGCATGATGAGAAAGATGACAAAGATATACTCAAAGTAAGACTGCTGCTTCATTAGCAGATATTAACCATTTAATGGTCAAGCCGGCCAAAACCAAATTCTGCAGTGCGGTTGAGAAATATCCATTTCCAGGCCAAGAGAAGACTATTTTTGAACATTCACCACTGGAATGACTGACTATTTTGAAAAATATTCTTCTCTTGGCCTGGAAATGTACATTCAATAAGCAAATATTTTGATTTTCTTGATAAAATTTTTCCATTAAATGTTTAATGGTCAAATTTTGTCGAGAAAATATAAATATAGTTACTTATTGATCGCGACTGATTAGCAATAAATTATGTCATGAGCATATTCACCATTGTGTAGTTAACATGTTGATGGCTAATACTTATTTTTAAGCAACTCTATTTTAGCCCTTTAATGGTCGAGCCAGCCAAAACTGGCCTTTGCTGTGGTATCTGGTAATTTCAGATCAAGAGAATTTCCATTTCTATGTCGCCTTCACGAACTGAGGGGGATATTTTGGGTGTGCGGGTGTGTGTGTTGTAAATGGCAGCATTGACGTCTGCTCTGGTTCAGCTTTTTGCAAACAACATTTACATCATTTACAAGGGGTTATCCAGTTTAGATAAAACTTCACAGATTTGTTCTATACGATGCTCTGATAATGCAATTGTTCTATTTGAAATGCAATGCTGTCAAATCTTGTAAAATAATATAGATTATTTATAACGTGGAAAGCCATGACTCTGGATTTGTATTAGGTATACAAATCCAGAGTCGTGGTTTTCCACGTTATAAATAATCTATTTCTCAGGCAAAATATGGCTCTAGCCAACCAAAAGGATCTCCAACTGGAGCCAGTACTGCCTTCGATCTCCAAACTCACACTACCAATGGAGGTAGCAGAGCGATAATCACTTGAATGCTCTACATGGCCAAAATCACTGGCAACTGCAAAACACAACGCATAGTGTTCCTCATCTCCTGCCTAAAGCAAGACAGGATCTGAAATTGTGTCCACCTATTCACGGGCATATTGTCGTATGGCTGTGTGAGCGTGCATGCCTACGCATAACCATAAGCTAGCCTAAGTGCATTGTGTGTGGGAGTGGATGCTTAGGCCTCCACCGCCATTGGCAAGCTATAGGTGAAACTAAGCGTGAAGTCAAAATATACAGTCAACACAATTGGCAAACATGAAGCATTATCAGCAGTCTAAACTAAAACAGGTTTTGAAACCGTGTCCACCTCCGCATGGGCATAATAGTACACGGATATGTGGATGCGCACACACACGCAAATCTACACATAACCATAAGCATACCTAAGTGCATCTTGCGTGAGTGTGCGAGCATGGGCACGTGAGACTCCACCACCATAAGCAGTATATAGGTGAACCCAACCATGAATCCAAAATTAGAATACAGGAACACTTCAGGGATATAGGACAATAGAAAGACTCGCCAGTAGCCTGCCACTTCAACTTTCCTAATCATAGATAGAAACACATGTCTAACCGTATTGCACAGGTCTTGAGAGCTGACCCCATTGCGGATGCTAACACCCAAGAAAAGGAGATGGCCTACTGGATGCATGTACTCCACACATTGGGGCTTACTGGCATCGACCCTATTGGATAAAGGCTCTAATAGAAAGCGCGAAATTTTAACACTGAACCTGAAATATGTGCGCTTTATTATATTGTATGATTATTATTCTAATATAATTTAATACTAACCTGTTTAACTTGTAGGAGCATATAAAAGAAAAAGAGCAGAGTGTTCGTCGTTTTGAGCAGGAGATTGACAGTCTGAGCTTCCGTAACACACAACTGTCAAAGCGAGTCATATTTCTTCAGGAAGAGCTGGAAACAGCGGAGACAGGCAAGAAGAAGTCAAAGGTTATCACACATTTACCTTTTATGTAATTTCCGTTAACCATCACCACTCTGATGGCAAAAATTTTACTTTTCAAATTAAATTTAAAGGAAAAAACTGGTGTTCTATTTTCAACAAATTGGGTGGAAGATGTTAAACACCAAAATTGTTGAAAAATGTACACCAATTTCATAAGAAACGTTATATTCTGTTTAACCCTTCTTGTGTCAAGTTAAACTTTTAATTGTCAAACTGACCAAAAGGCCTATGCAGTGGTGGTGAGAAACGTCCATTTATAGGCCAAAAGTATAATATTTTTGAAAATTTATCACTGGAATGACTGGCTCGGTAGGCGAGCCAGTCATTCCAGTGGTAAATTTGTAAAAAAATAGTATACTCTTGGCCTACAAATGGACACTGGCTAAGCTGTATTTTCGATTTTCTTAACCATGAATCCAATGGTCTGGACCACCAAAAGCGGCATCTGTAGTGGTCATGAGGAATATCCATTTGCGGGACAAGAAAATAATTATCTGTGTAAATTTAAGTGCGAAAATTATAATCTTGGAAAAGATCTAGAGTCTTAAACTGTTAAATGGTTAATTGATATGAGTAGCGTTTTGGGGTGCTGTTGACACTTGATGATTTAAGCTCACATTGATCCATTCTTTCTTTTATTTTTGTCTCTTCCTACTGTTCCATTTATAGCTCACATGGCCTGAAAGGCCAAGTTCGAGCTTATGCCATGGCGACCATTCGGTGTGTGTCCGTCGTCCATCCGTCCATCAACTTTTCCTTTAAACGACTTCTTCACAAGAACCACTGGGCCGATTTCAATTATATCTGGCAGGAAGCATCCTTAGGCCATAGGGATCCAAGTTTGTTCAAAGGAAGCCAATTTGGCCGGTGGCCATCTTGGATTTTGGCCAATTTTAAGAAACAGCTTTAAAAATCTCCGAAACCGCTTGGGGGATTGATGCAAACCTCATAAAATATGATTTAAGATAAGAGCTGAACCAAGTTTGTTCAAGGGAACTTGATTGGGCAGATGGTTCGGCCTAGTCTTAGTGAAAACAACTTCTCCATACCCGCTAAAGGGATCAGGCCGAAATTTGCCAGATATGATTTGGGACTAAGGCCCATTAAAGTTTGTTCAAGGGAAGTTGATCCGTCAAAAAACATGGCCGCACCAAGCCAATCAAAATATAGCCTGTTTGGTGGCCATATTGGATTTTTTTATTTGCTGGATTTTGAGGCTGAAATTGGTTTTTATATATGTTTTTGGTTATTCTGATCTCAAATTTTCAATTTTTGAAACTCAGATAAACGGTTTGGCAGCCATCTTGAATCATTTTCCTGCCAAAAGCTCCCATACTAAAGCAATGGGAAATTTAAAATGTCTACTAGAGAACTACTGGGCCGATTTGAATTATATTTGGAAGGAAACATCCTTAGATGTGGAGATTCAAGTTTGTTCAAACGAAAGCGATCGGCCAATTTGGCCAGCAGCCATCTTGGGTTTTGGCCGATTTTTATAAGCATCTTTAAAAATCTCCTGAAACTGCTTGGTGGATTGAAGGAAACCCCACAAAATATGATCTATGGCAAGAGCTGAACCAAGTTTGTTCAAGGGAACTTGATTGGTCCCATGGTTCAACGGCCATCTTGGTTGACCTAGTTTTAGCGAAAACGACTTCTTCGGGCCGAAATTTGGCAGACATGATTAGGGACTAAGGGCCATTAAAGTTTGTTCAAGGGAAGTTGAGCCACAAAAAATCATGGCCGCTGTGGGCCAATCAAAATATAGTGTGTTTGGCGGCCATAATGGATTTTTTTATATGATGGATTTTGAGGCTGAAATTGTCTTCTCGAGAACTGCTGGGCTGATTTCAATTATATTTGGCAGGACGCATCCTTAGAGTATAGAGAATCATGTTTGTTCAAACGAAGCTGATCGGCCAATTAACCGGCAGCCATCTTGGATTTTGGCTGACTTTCAGAAACGTCTAAAAATCTCCAAAACCACTTGCGGAATAAATTCAAGACTCGTGAAAAAGTCCAAGTTTGTTTAATAGCCAACTAGGATGACATAGTTTTCGCAAAAACAACTCCAGAACCTCTACTTATAGCCAATCAATCGCCTTTCTACTTCGAATAATACTTACCAGATGTACTATTATGATAATGTCTATTATCTAGTCTAGCTCAAAATAAACAATTAAAACTCCGCACTCTCCTGGTCGTGCCCATACTGTGTCCGGGAATACCATAGCCGCAGGTACCGAGTCAATTCCCAATCACAGATCCGTCTATTTTGCGACTTGAGAAAGTCCAATTTTAAACGAATATAAGCATTGTTGGACTGCGTCATTGCTGGCATCATGGAAGACAAAGGGAAATCAGCACAGGGGCAGGTTGTATCAATCTAGAATTTATACATTCGTGCCATAATGACTGTTTGAAATTTCCTTAAATTGGCGCATTATTCTAAAATGGTAGCCATTGTTGGAGTCGCTCGGTACCCGTTAACTTGTACGTCTTAATCCGGGTACTCGGTTCTTTTCTCTTGCGACTCGGTTCCTTCTAAGATGGATGCGCTCTTAGCCAAGATGGCGACGCCCATGATGTTTATTTCGCGTATCTATGCACTCTGTTTATGCCGATTTTTTAGCTCTCGCTTCATTGTCGAGGGTGTTTGTAGCGATCGGCATTTAATTCTTGGCTGTATTAACGTTAGTTAACTTCCAAGTTGTGTGTATTAAATTTCACTTTAAAAAGTTTCAAATATTTTCCTGCCTATGGCTTAATTATCATTAATTAAGAGAAAGTTAATGTTTCAAAGTAATTAATTTTTACTATCAAGTCAATTGTGCGTATTGCTCGTCATCTTGTCATGTGCAGCGTTTTAATTCTTCTTTGTGTTCGCAGAAAACCAAGAACCAGGATACGTTGTGTCACAAATGCAACAGGTTCATGAAGCGCAAGTACTCTGGCCATCATTGTGTAGCTTGCGCTAAGTGTAAGATTGGAAGTCCGTGTGATGTGTGCGCCAAGTGGTCATCGGAAATGGTGGCGGAATTTGATCGTGATCGATGCGCGCGCTTGGAGAAGATCGCGAGGGACAAGGCGGCCAAGCTGGATCAGGCGTCTCTTAGAGGACTGGAAGGTCGTCTGCATGACCGCATGGATTCAGCACTGGGCGTATGGGCGTCCCAGTTCAAGGCAATGTTCGAGTCATTGCAGTCCATGGTCCCGTCGATGCAGGATGGTGCAGGGCAACCTTTAGGTGGTCCGGCTAGTTCTGCGGAGGGATGAGCACCTGTCCCTTCTCTGACCTTGGCTCAAGAGGCGACGGCGGAGGAGGAAGATCTTCTCATGGAAGATTCCGCCATGCCGGATATCTCGTTGACGGCTATGCCCAGTACATCCGAGGGGTCTCCCTCAGGTTTTGTATGGGTCTGCCAAGCGGATGGTGATGTCGACGTTCCGTCGGGCATATTCCATCCAAGTTTCGTGCAACCTGCGTTGTCGGTGGAGCCGTGTTTTGCGGTTCCTACCGGCATCCCGGCGGCATTAGGTGCGGCTCCTATCGGAATGCCGACACCTGCCGTAGTCAAAGCGGCCGTGGTCCCGCCTCCCGTGCTGGAGCCGATGGACTGCAGTGAATCCGTGTCCGGCGATTCGTTGGACACCGGTGCCGCTGGTAGTCGGGCTATGGACATGCTTCATGGTGTTAGAAGTGCATCCCATAGCTCTCAGCATGGATCGTTGGTGGCCTTCTCATCCAAGGGAGAGAGGGAAGATGAGAACGGTAGTTCGTTGATGGACGAATCCGCTTTCTGCACCGAAGCTGAATTGGTGCAGGTCCTTGGCTGGATGTCCGACCGTCTTGGGCTGGCATCTGATCTAGGATCTCAGCGCGATCCGGTGATGGAACGGATGTCAGAGCAAGTGGCTAGCGCTCTGCCAAGTGGCTCTTCGGCCATGCCGACACTCCCTTTGGACACGCAGACTTCCGACATGTTGGAAGTTGCGGCATACCGTCTGGTTCAGCCAGAGTATGCACTGCCCAAAGCCCCGAAGGGGATAAGGAGTAGGGTCCGTTTTCCGGAGCAGGCCTACCATCAGTATGCCCGGGTTCCACAGCTTTCCATCGGGGAGCGAGAGGCGCTGAACAGGCCATTGGCTGGGAAGTCGAAGGGGCGTTCTCGTCCCTTAGTTTCCCAAGCTAACAAAGATCCGTTCAATGAGTTGACGCTCATTGAAGATGCGGCGAGGGCAGCCATGGCTGCGCTCTCGCACGGATGTACTGCCCTGCAGGGTATGCTGACCTGCATGGCGGAGTGTGGACAAGTGCCAGAGGCTGCTCCCGGAGTTATTCGGGACACCATGCGCCTGTCTCAAGATTGCCTGGCCAGGGTGATCACCAGGACATTGGCAGAGCGACGGAGAATGGTTCTCGATTGTGTAGAACCAGGACCAGAGATGAGGGCTGCATTGTCTTCTGCGCCTTTCATCGGTCCAGGCTTGTTCGGCGGCTCGGCACGACAAGCCTTATCCAAGGTCGCTTCAATGGTTGCTGAACAAGAAGTAGTCGGCAAGTCGTGGAAGTCGACTAAGAGGACACAGCCGCAGCAGTCCTACAGGCAACATCGGCAGGAGCAACAGAGGCAGCGCCAAAGATCGCCCTTCCGTCCTTCTGGCTGTGAGGATGACAGGAAGGGTGGTGGTTCGGGCCGCAGAGGTTACTGTAGGGATAACCGTGGCGGCGGTTCCGGACCATCATATTCCAAGAAGCCGCGAGGCGGCCGTGGAGGTCGGTCCTGGCGGGTTTCCGACGGAATCAGTTCCGGTGACGTCAGGAACGAGTGGAGTCGATAATCTACACCCAAGCGATTTAGCGTCTTCTCGTGCAATCTTGACCGCCAGCTGTGTGCAGATTCCTACCGTCGGAGGCAGACTTCAACTGTTCTCAAGCCAATAGGAACAGGTCGTGCGAGATCGTTTAGTTTGTCAGTGGTTAAGAAACGGCTACGAATCGGACTGGCTCATCCATCAATCGTTAGTTCCGTTAACATCGACTCCAGTATGGACTCCCGTTCCAAGGGAATCCGATCGTCTAGATGCCAGTTGCTCAGAAATAGAATCTCTTCATCAGAAGAATGCGATTCATCTAGTCCGCAATCAGTCATCCCTAGGCTTCTATTCGATGATGTTCCTTGTTCCGAAACGTACCGGAGGATGGAGACCAATTCTCAATCTCAAACCGTTGAACCAATTTATTCTTTCTCCCAAATTTCAGATGGAGACTGTAGCAGCAGTAATGACAAAGCTGAGAAAAGGCATGTGGGCAGTGTCGATAGCTCTGAAGGATGCTTATTTTCATATTCCAATGTCAATTCCTTTTCAGAAATACCTTCGCTTTGCATTCCAAGACAATGTTTGGGAATTCAATGCGCTTCCATTCGGCCTGACCACAGCACCAAGGGTCTTCACCAAAGTGGTTCTCGCCATGACTTCTTACCTTCGCAGGAGAAACATAGCTGTTCATACTTGCATAGATGACTGGCTGCTAAAGGCGGGGAACCCAGTCACTCTGCGCAACAATCTTCAGGTAGTCATAACCTTATTAAAGGATCTAGGATGGATTGTGAATCTAGAGAAATCAGAATTGACTCCATCCTAGGAGTTTGTTTATCTGGGAATATCTTTCAATCTCAGGGACGGCGTAGCTTTTCCGGCGGAGAGCAGAGTCAAGAGCCTGATTGCAGTTTTGGAGTCGGTTTCTCTAGGAGCCTATCTGACGGCGCGCCAATTTCTCAGAATACTGGGTTTACTAGTATCTCTGGAGAAGGTGGTTCCTTATGCGGCACTCAGGCGCAGGCCAATTCAGATGTATCTAATGTCATTCTGGTCTCAGAGAACGGATCCGTTATCTCTGAGGATACCAGTAAAAGAACTATTGATATTCCACCTTCGGTGGTGGTTATCAGAACAGAATCTCCTGCGAGGTGTTCCTCTACAACCTCCTCAACCACAGATGTCCATCTTCACAGATGCATCGACAACGGGTTGGGGAGCAGTATTGGACGATCAGTCAGTGTCAGGGGAATGGGATCGGATCAATGCGCAGAAACATATCAATGTTCTCGAGTTATTAGCAGTGACATTAGCACTTCGAAAGTTCGAGAGCTTAATCCGAGACAAAATTGTCCTATTGAGGACAGACAACTCAACAGTGGTGTCTTATTTAAACCGCCAAGGCGGGATGAGTTCACTGGAGTTGTGCATGATGATTTGGAACCTTCTGCTGTGGTGCCAAGAGAGGAATGTTATTCTTTGGGCAGCACACATTGCAGGAAGACTGAACATCTTAGCGGATGCTCTCAGTCGAAGGATGGTTTGTCATCCGACGGAATGGCAGCTCAACCAATCGGTAGCAGAGGTTCTATTCAAACATTGGGGCAAGCCAAATGTGAACCTGTTTGCAATGAAACAAAATGCAAAGATGGTCACATACGTGTCACCGATCCCGGACCCGCTAGCTCTAGCGGTAGATGCACTGGCGATAAGTTGGAAGGGAATGTACGCGTATGTGTATCCTCCAACGATACTCATCCCAAAAGTTCTGGCAAAGATAAGAGAGGGTATGTGCCAAATACTACTCATCGCCCCTTATTGGCCAGGCCGATCATGGTTTACGGATCTGCTGGACCTTCTGGTCTGCAATCTAATCTCTCAGAACAGGGGTCTGTACTTCCAGGACAGACCAGAAATGTTCAAATTGACTGCATGGATGTTATCAAGCGGCGTGCAATTAAGGGTGGCTTTTCTGAGCAAGCAGCGAAGTTTGTCGCTTCAGCCAGAAGAGGTTCAACCACTAAAACATATAATTATAGAATCAACAAATTTGCAGAGTGGTGTAAGGGAAGAGATATCGATCCCTTTTCTGCATCTGATCAACACGTAGCGGATTTTATCTGTCATTTATACGAAGTTGACAAACTTGTACCTTCAACCCTAGCAGCATATAAGTCTGCATTAGCTTCAGTCATTCCCAGTCTGGCCATTGAAGGAGTGGAAAATGACACTTTAAATGAAGTTATTAAAGGAATGAGCAATCTGCGACCTAGACAGCCAATTCCTATCCCAGCATGGAATCTATCTCTTGTTCTACAGGTTTTAGGGCATGCTCCCTTTGAACCGATTAGATCTATAGACATTAAACTGTTAACTATTAAATCAGTTTTCTTGGTTGCAGCAGCGTCAGCGAGAAGGAGAAGCGAAATTCATGTGCTTTTTGCCCAACAAGACCGTTTTGTCGTCACGGGTGAAGGTTTAAGACTACTTTCACTTAAATATCCAGGACAGCCGATCAATTTGCCAAGTTTAATTAGACATGACCCAAACTCTTCTGCTTGGTGTCCTGTCAGATGTCTGACAATGTATAAGAAACGTACTGAGGAGTGGAGAGATGACACGAAATCTCTGTGGTTATGTCTCAAAGCTCCTCATTTGCGCGCCTCGAAAGAGACCATTTCTCGTTGGATAGTCGATGCTATTCAGTGTCACACAAAATCGCTACAGGAAAGCAGATTGATCGTGCCAATGCCCAGCAGGTCCGAGCACTAGCAGCAGCATCGGCCCTTTATAATGGTGTCTCATTAGAGGAGGTGATGTCTGTAGCACAATGGCATGCCGAGTCGTCATTCACTGATTTCTACCTTCGCGATATCTCCAGCGCACTTAATCCGGTAGCCGTCGCCAATTTATCGAATCTGAACTAAGCCACATCCGACCACTATTTCGCACATATCACAAGTTTTTCCACTTGCACTGAACAATGGCCATGCACATGACCTGAGAACGACCGTGGATTGGGCCGAGCTCCTGTGATGAACAAGAAAAGACCAAGCACTCAAAATGGTGAGTGTTTACATTAATTAAGTGACTATAAATAATTTACTTACAGTCGAAATACCAGACTGCTTAGGTAAATAGTCTGGTGTAAGAGTATACTTATCCTCTCAAACAGACATTACACTCATTCCAATTTGAAAAATTAATCGATATACTGATATCTTTTCTAAATTAGAAGTTGTAGTAGCTTCTTTGCACTCTTCTGGACTGCCCTAGCTGAGACTTGGGGCTGACACGGGTCTGGTGGGTGTTGCATCCCCTTTTTTTTCGACAGCCCTCTGGATTTTGTGCGGACAAAAGAGGGGGGGAAGCGCGGGCTAGACCATGGAAGTTTAGCACTCTATGAGTCAGATGGCAGAACCCAAGCGTATGCCAGGGTTCTAGTCTCTTCACAACCTTCTCTGTTGGATGGTAGATGAGTGCTGGTTCGAGCCTCGCCTCCTCCCACCTGTATTTCCTGGCTGTTGAAATCCGGAGTTTATCATAATAGTACATCTGGTAAGTATTATTCGAAGTAGAATAAAAAAAGCATCCGCTTTTGTTTCTACGAGAATTCCTAATACTTACCAGATGTACTATGGCCCTACCTCAGCCGCCCCGCTGAGGTGAGGCTGAGCTGCTTTCGCTGTTTGTCAAGGCAAATATAAGATGAATCTGACTGTGATTGTGAATTGACTCGGTACCTGCGGCTATGGTATTCCTGGACACAGTATGGGCAGGACCAGGAGAGTGCAGAGTTCTAATTGTTTATTTTGAGCTAAACTAGATAATAGACATTATCATAATAGTACATCTGGTAAGTATTAAGAATTCTCGTAGAAACAAAAGCGGATGCTTTTTTTATTCTAGTTTAAATGCCTATGTTCCAGGTGAGCGATAAAGGCCTCTTGTCGTTAAGTTGTTTCTGTTCCATTTTTCTCCCTGGACATGTTAGTTTTGAACTATACTGTATCTCAAAATAGAAGGGAAAAGTACAAGTTCAAAATTGTGAAATACTAGGGCTATAGGATGAGAGTCTGTGGGATGGTAGTTTCTCACGGTTAATCTCACCAGGGTTCATAATGCTTGTGGACAGTTATGAAATATGTGAATTTATTAAAGTAAGGACAGGAAATCCGAGAAAGGTAATTGTCACAGAGAATTAACCCTCTGAAGCCGGAAATTCCTGTATGTGTGTTTAAAAACTATCACGTAGGTACTAAGTAAGCTGCTGAATATTTGGAAAATCATTTGACTGGAATTAATGTTTTGTATTTTACTCCCAGAGTTTTTAGATATCCTATGTCCAGGATGGCATGTAATGCAGAGCATCATAGAGCGATAAAATGTATGGACACCATTATTTAGCTCTCAAGGTCATGATATTCTGTAATTCTGGCCTTGGAAAATGCATTAAAATCTGCGCTGCAAAATGTGTACAATGATCCCTGTCTCCAGTCCTCAACCTATTTTAATGACCAATAGTTATCTCCCTTAGCAAGCAAATAGTTTATGGCATCTTTTTCTCTTTGTTACCGCAGAATAAAGGTTCATTTGTTGATGATCTACCTGATGCCAGACTGTCTGCTGCTTCTCAACCGATCGGCGTATTTGATGAGGAGCTCAACAACAAGATTGAGGAGAATGCACGATTACACAGACAGGTAGAGGCTTCTGTATTATTTCCATTAATTGTCTACATGGAGCTGCTGCAAGCCACCAAACAATAATTTTAATGAGCATTACTCTGATTTGCTAAATATTTTGTAAACAACATTACTGAAAGTTGTTAATGGCTTAGCCACCATAAACTTTCTGTCAAATTGTTTTCAAAATATGTAGGTCCAGAGATCTAAAAGGGCTGATGGGTGAGAGGGCATCTGCAGTGACATATTAAATGGCTTATCATTCAAATGCTTATAATGATCTCCCATCGTTAAGCTTGTCAAATTTTCATCACCAAATTTATTAATTCGTATCATGCCTCCTCGCTGTGAGCGCCAACGTATGAAATTCAAACACAATATTTTAGCGAATGATTAGTCTACTGTTCCTAGCATTATTTTATTGAATTTTATCAGATGAATGATGGCTTATAACTTGTGGGTAGGATGTTTGAATTGCCATACGTGTCATGAAATAGAGAAATCCAGTTTATCAGTCAATCATATGACATCATAATCAACAACGTCACATGTAGGCTGACATCATAAATCAATTATGTCCTGAATGACAAGATTAAGTCCATCATAAACAATTCAGATTCTGGGAGTGCAGGGATCAATGGATTCCACCACGTGCGAAGTGTGGATGGCGCTTAACTAGAGATGGGTGGGGCATACCTAAAACTGGATTCCTGCATTGTGTGTGAATTTTGAATGACGGCCTCGAAATCCTGTAAAACAAGCATATCTCATGTGTCATGGAAAACTCATGGAAGGCTAACCATTTCAGGCTTGCAGTTCCAGCATGTCTACTTCAGGACAATCATAATGATAAGCTTTTGAATATCTTGAAACTAATTTTACTAGCGTCTGCTGCTGCCTATGGCAGCAACATCTTCCAATCAAATTAGTTTTAAAATATTCAACAGAATATTTATTGAACTGCTGTTGAGCAAGGTTATCTAATTAATTGTATTCTGATCATGTAATGTCATGGAACAGATGCTGTTGATTAATCATGGTTCATGCCAATTTGAAAAGGACTTGAATTTTTACATCCGTCTTCACTTGAAAGTGCCTGAATTTGATATTTGCCTCAAAAAGTACTTGAAAATAGTAGTAAAGCCTTTAAATGTACTTGAAAATAGCAGTAAAGCATTTAGAAGTACTTGAAAATAGCAGTAAGGAAAAGTACTTGAAAATAGCAGTGAAGCATTGAAAATAGCAGTAAAGCATTGAAAAGTACTTGAAAATAGCAGTAAAGCATTGAAAAGTACTTGAAAATGGCAGTAAAGCATTAAAAAGAACTTGAAAGTGAGCTCTACAATACAAGTATATATCGTAGACAAAGGTTCGATACAATATAAGATAGTCAGAGTGTGCTGTGAGTCTCAACAGGCCCAGTGACAGATATTTGGATAGACTGACGGGCCGGATTAAGCCTGAGTCGACCCAAATATCTGTCATAGGGTCGGTTGACGGTCACAGCATACTCTGATTAACTATTAGACAGTCGTTTACCACTCGGGCTTCTTAAAGCTTTTAATTTTCAAAAGATTTCCACTGGACTCCTAAATATTGGAAGGGGACACACAACCCCCAGCGTATAGTCTGGTTTTAGAATCCTTGAAAATGCTAGAGTTAGTCCTTAAAGAGCCATTTAACCCTTGAATTTGTTCAAGAAAATTTCAACTTTCTTACAGAAAATGTCAATTTGCAGACCAAGAGAATACTATTTTTGAAATTTCACCACTGGAATGACTGGCTCGGTTATCGAGCTAGTCATTGCAGTGATAAGTTTTCAGAAATAGTATTCTCTTGGTCTGCAAATTGACATTTCTCAAGAACACTGCAGAAGCCATTTTTGGCTGATATGAGTATTAAATGGTTAAAAATGCTTGAATAAAACAGTCATGTTCTTGTAAGAACTATGCATTTTCGCAATGTGAATTTAGTATGCAGTCTAATTGCCGGCTTTATACTTTGGTAGCTGGAATGAATATGAAAACACATTGTCATTAGTGGATGACAGTGTCAATTATATGACCTTTCGCCATAGGTTCAGGAAGTGGAGGATGAATTCCGGAGTAAGGTGACGCTGTTGAAAGATCGTCTAAGCCACTACGAGCATGAATCGGCGCAGCATCAGGAGGTGCTTAGCAGCACGGTGAAGGCAAATAAAAACCAGGTGTCGAGGCTTCAGGAGGAGAAAGCCATGCTTGAGGTACCAGAAACATTCTGAATAATTTAAACCACCTTTTATCCAGCTAATTCCAGTATCTTATTCTGAAGTCAACAATATAGGAAATGTTTTGAATAATAGGTTGACTAAGTCAGTAAAAATAATTTCCAAATTGAGGGATTCGATCTGTTATTCAATAACTGATGTAATAATCAATTATGTCACTAATTTGGTGATGTAATAATCAAAATGGCGTATAGGTCTCACAAAAATCGAGACGTCTCGCTAATGTACGAATTGCATGAGTTTGGCGAATTTACAATTTAATTACTTATTCTTCTGGACATTTTGAAACTAATTTAACTGGAAGCTCTTGCTGCCATTAGTAGTAGCCGCTCCAAGTCAAATTAGTTTGAAAATATCCATCAGCTTAGCTGTATAATTACTTTGAAATTGGGATTCTGGGAAATCCGGGTTTGAAGAGAATAAATCAATTCCAACACAGATACAAAGTGGCCTGAGCTTAGCTGGAGATTGGTAAAGCATGGCTAAAAATGGATCCTTCTATTGATCAATCAGATTCATAATAATATGCAATTATAAGATGCAGGCCACCGCCGATGGGGAATTTTTCATGCAACTGTATTTGACATGTTGGAGACAAAGATTCACTGCGATTGACAATTATAAAACACTAGTGCGTGACAAGCATTAAGGTCAGAAATGATCTTGAGTACCAGTATGTCAGTTGATTTTATGCAATTAAATAATTTTTTTTAACAATATGATGTGCTCTCTTTTTGCAGGTGAAACTGCAAAGCTTGGAGCAAGAATTAAAAGGCAGCCATGGTCGTGCACAAACAGCGTGAGTTCTGTTATATTTATATGTTTGTCTGTCTGTTTGTACGTCTGTTTTTTGCTGTCGTTGTCATGTGGCGTTTATGTTTTTAGTTAAGCTCCAGATATTAACATATCTTGAGACTGATTCATTATTTTTGGGACGAAACGTGGTAACCAAGCCAGTCATTCCAGTGGTAAATTAAAAAAAATTGTCTGTAAATGGGCATTCAAAATGAAAATGTTTAGATTTTATCAACCAAATTTGGCCATTAAAGGGTTAATCGTCAGTAGATTTAAACGTTATTGGCTAATATATCTGTAGATTTCTCTTACTCTGGTATTGTCTTATCGTTTGCTTACAGAGAGCAGCAGTTAGGGTTGATGACAACTGATTTACAAGAGCGCCTCCACGATGCCACACGAATACTCAACACACAGCTACCATTTGTTGATACACGTATGTATAGCTTGACACTTTCACCGACAAATCCCTGAAAAGTTAAAGGTAAATTCTCTATGATATAAAACTTATTCCGTTGAATATTTTGAAATTAATTTGATTGGAAGCTATTGCTGCGATAAGAGTATTTTGAAAAATTTACCACTGGAATGACTGGCTCGGTAACCGAGCCACGGTAACCGAGCCAGTCATTCCAGGGGTAAATTTTCAAAAAATAGTCTTGACTTTGACTGAAAATTGACATCCCTCATGATCACTGCAGATGCCGTTTTTGACCGGCTTGGTATAAAGGGTTAAGTTGACACAAGAGGGCTTAAAGGCTTAAATGGTATTGCTAAAGGCCATCATAGATAGCGACACAATAAAAATAACATTTTTGGTTAGAAAAGTATTTATGCAAAAGGAATTAAAAGAATGTAACCAGATAATGCGCCTATGCAAGGTTTCACTGATTTATTTTTAGGCCATCGTGAACTAAATGCATTAAATTTGCCGACGCATGATCGTAAACATCAGCTGCAGACTAAAGAACTGGTTGGTCAAGCGGTAACTATGGTGACGGAACTCATACAGGGTCTGTCAAACTTCTTTACATACACAGAACAGCGATGTCGGATATACCCCGCAGATGAAGCGACTGAGCCACTGAGTACAGTCAATATGAAGGTGAAGAAGAGGACATGTATTTAGTATCTCATTAATCCTCAAATTTGTTCAGGAAAATCTCAAATTTGTTAAAGAAATGTCTATTTGTAGATCAATTGAGATTTTTTATTTTTTTATTTATCACTATTGACTGGCTCGGTTATTGAGCCAGTCATTGCAGTTATACATTTTCACCAATGTTCTTCTCTTGGTCTGCAAAAGAATATTTCTCAAGACCACGGCAGAAACCGTTTTTAGTGGACTTGAATGTTAATCATCAGATGATAGCTCATCCTCGAATACAAAAGATGCGAAGAAGATTCATTTCAGAAACATAGAACTGATAACAAACTAATTAAACCCATTCATGGTCAAGCCAGCTCAAACCAGCCTCGCCAGTTGTCTTGAGGAATGGCCATTTACAGGACAAAAAATAAGCGTTTGTTGGATATTCACTAAGCAAGAAAAAGTCCTTGGCCATTAAAGTGTTATTCAAATTATTTAACTGCAGCGTTTGTGTTCCAAACCATCAATGCATGTAAGCTGTTAAATATTTTGAAAATAATTTGACTTAAACCTGCTGCCGCCTCAGTTGTTAGTCTCAAAATACTCAACCTAATATTTCTAATAGGCTTTGTACTAGAGACTACTTCAAGAGAGGACTGTAGACAGTTGACTTCAGGTCTCAGAACTTGGGTCCTAGCCTAATTTAGATTGTCGTTAGATAATGTAGCTTCTTGTGTTTAGGGTCAGGCCTTCATCAGGTCCGCCATCCATCCATCTGTTCATGCTGGCTGTATCCTTCCTTGTTGATTTTGTTCTTCCTTCAATAACTAATCTTCTGCAACTGCAAATTACATTCGAAATATTCAGCGAAACATAATTTATCGGATCGGGTCTCAGTCTCTACTTGTCTCATACAATGTATATCTTTTGTTACTTCTATTCCAGTTTGCAGCATATCTTCATGAGAATGCCGGCTTCCTTCGGCCAATAGAGCATTCATTAGTTGACTTCCACAACAGCCTAAGAGAAGACTGTCTCACGGTACTTGTACGTATCAGTCAGTGCCATCTGAATGGATGAATCCAATCTGTCACTCAAGCATTGATGTTATAATCAATTACATCACATATGCGTTAACATCACAATCATAATTGACAGACAATACTCCACGAACCTGGAATAGTCTGTCAGTTGTATGAATTGTATGACTTTACTATTTAATAAACATTTTGTTGAATATTTTGAAATTAATTTCTCTCAGCTCTGTTTCGGTCATATGCAGCAACAGCCTCCAGTCAAATTAGTTTCAAAATATTCGACAGAATGTTTATTAAATAGTAGGCATACAATTCGTACAAATGACTTTTCCAAAAGTAGAATTGAATGTATATCTTGTCTTTAACTTAACTGAAGTTGTACTTTGTTATTACCCTTTTCAATCCTGAAATCCTAATATATCATTTTCATGGCACGCCAGTCAAAATATTTTCCAGACTTTCAACCAAATATTTATTTTAGCTTAACTAGTCTAAGCTTCGAGCCAATTCCATTCTGCTTCGAATAATACTTACCAGATGTACTATTATGATAATGCCTATTATCTAGTCTAGCTCAAAATAAACAATTAAAAACTCTGCACTCTCCTGGTCCTGCCCATACTGTGTCCGGGAATTACCATAGCCCCAGGTACCGAGTCAATTCCCAATCACAGCCAGATTCGCTTATTTTGCTGACTTGGAAAGTCGCATGTGTTTTCTAGTTTAAAATTTGCTCAAATTTTCGGATTTACGCGTGCTCTCGCTAATTCGTTGCTGGAATCATGGAAGGAAAAGGAAAGTCTTCACAGGGGCAAGTTGTATCAATCTAGAATTTATACATTCATGCCGTAATGACTGATTGAAAATTTTTTAAATTGGCACAATGGTAGTCATTGTTGGAGTTGGTCCGGTACTCGTTAACTGTTTAATCTTATCCGGGTACTCGGTTAATTTCTCTTGCGACTCGGTTCCTTCCAAGCTGGATATGCCCTTAGCCAAGATGGCGGCGCCCTTGATTATTGTTATCTTATGGTTTGGCGTGTCTTTGCACTCGTTTTGATGCCAGTTTTTAGCTCTCGCTTGATTGTCGAGGGTGTTTGTAGCAATCAGCATTTATTTCTTGGCTTTATTAACGTTAGTTAATCACCAAGTTGTGTTTATTAAATTTCACTCTAAAAAGTTTCAAATATTTCCTGCCTAAAGGTTTTGATTATCATTAATTTAAGAGAAAGTTAATGTTTCTAAGTAATTCTATCTTACTATCAGGTCAATTGTGCGTATTTCTTGTCATCGTATGTCATGTGCAGCGTTTTAATACTTACTCTGTGTTGGCAGGAGACCAAGAACCAGGACACTCTGTGTCAAAAGTGTAACAGGTTCATGAAGCACAAGTTCAGTGGTCATCACTGTGTGGCTTGGGCGAAGTGCAAATTTGGAAGTCCTTGTGACATGTGTACGAAGTGGTCATCGGAGTTGGTGGCGGAGTTCGATCGTGATCGATGTGCGTGTTTGGAGAGAATCGTGAGGGACAAGGCGGCCAAGCTGGATCAGGCGTCAGTAAAGGGTCTTGAAAAGCATCTGAACGAGCAGATGGATTGGGCGTATGGGCGGCCCAGTTTAAGGCAATGTTTGAGTCCTTGCAGTCCACGATCCCGATGATGCAGGCTGGTGCAGGGCAACCTTTTGGTGGTCCGGCTAGTTCTGCGGAGGGACGAGCACCTGTCCTTTCCCCGACCTTGGCTCAAGAGCCGACGGCAGAGGCGGAAGATCTGCTTATGGAAGATTCCGGCATGCCGGATATTTTGTTAACGGCACAACCAGGTACATCCCAGGGATCTCCCTCGGGTTTTTTACGGGTCTGCATTTTTCACCCGGATTTCGCTCAACCCGCGTTGTCGTTGGAGCCATGTTTTGCGGCATTAGGTGCGGCTCCTCTCGGAGTTCTGTCATCTACCGTAGTGAAAGCAGCTGTAGTCTCGGCTCCCGTGCTGGAGCTGATGGACTGCAGTGAATCTGTGTCCGGCGATTCGCTGGACACTGGTGCCGCTAGTAGTCGGGCTATGGATGCGCTTCATGGTGGAAGAAGTGCGGGCCATAGTTCTCAGCCAAGGGTGAGAAGGAAGATGAGAACGGTAGTCCATTGATGGACGAGTCCTCATTTTGCACCGAAGCTGAATGGGTGCAGGTCCTTGACTGGATGTCCGGCCATCTCGGGTTGGCATCGGATCAGGATCAGGGATCTCAGTGTGATCCGGCGATGGAACGGATGTCAGAGCGAGCGGCTAGCGCTCTGTCAAGTGGCTCTTCGGCCATGCTGACGCTCCCCTTGAACATGCAGACTTCTGACATGTTGGAAGTTGCGTCGTATCGTCTGGTTCAACCAGACTATTCATTGCCCAAGGCCCCGAAGGGGAATGCTGAGTAGGGTCCATTTTCCTGAGCAGGCCTACCATCAATATGCCCGGGTTCCACGGCTTTCCGTTGGGGAGCGAGAGGCGTTGAATAGGCCGTTGGCTGGCAAATCGAAGGGTCGTTCTCGTCCCTTAGTTTCCCAGGCCAATAAGGATCCTTTTAATGAGTTAACGCTCATTGAGGATGCGGCGAGGGCAGCCATGGCTGCACTCCCGCACGGATGTACCGTCCTGCAGGGTATGCTGACCTGCGCGGTGGAAGGTGGGGAAGTGCCAGAGGCTGCTCCCGGAGTTATCCGGGACACCATACGCTTGTCCCAGGATTGCCTGGCCAGGGTGATCACCAGATCATTGGCAGAGCTCAGGAGAATGGGTCTCGATTGTGTAGAACCAGGACCTGAGGTGAGGGCTGCGTTATCTTCTGCGCCTTTCATTGGTCCAGGCTTGTTCGGAGGCTCGGCACGGCAAGCCTTATCCAAAGTCGCTTCAATGGTCGCGGAGCAGGAAGTAGTCGGCAAGTCGTGGAAGTCGACTAAGAGGACACCGCCGCAGCAGTCCTACAAGCAGCATCGACAAGAGGAACAGAGGCAGAGCCAGAGATCGCCCTTCCATCCTTTTGGCCGTGATGCCCATCGGGCATCCGGATCGCAGGGACCTGGCCGTTCGTCCTCATACAAGTCCTCTAATAAGAGGCCGTATGAGGAGGACAGGAAGGGTGACAGTTCAGGTCACGGCCGTTATCATAAGGATAGTCGTGGCGGCGGTCCTAGACCGTCATAATCCAAGAAACCGCGGGGCGGCCGTGGAGGTCGGTCCTGATGGGTTTCCGGCTGGATCAGTTCCAGTGACGTCAGGAACGAAGGGAGTCGAGAATCTTCACCCAAGCAATTTAGCGTCTTATCGTGCACTATCCACGACCAGCTGTGTGCAGATTCCTACCGTCGGAGGCAGACTTCCTCAAGCCAATGTGAACGGGTCGTGCGAGATTGTTTAGTCTGTCAGTGGTTAAGAAACGGCTACGAACCGGACTGGCTCATCTGTCAATCGTTAGTTCCATTAACATCGACTCCAGTGTGGGCTCCCGTTCCAAGGGAATCCGATCGTCTAGATGCCATTTGCTCAGAAATCGAAGATCTTCAGCGGAAGAACGCGATTCATCTAGTCTGCAATAAGTCCTCCCGAGGCTTCTATTCAATGATGTTCCTCGTTCCGAAACATACCTGAGGTTGGAGACCAATTCTCAATCTCAAACCGTTGAACAAATTTATTCTTTCTCCAAAGTTTCAGATGGAGACTGTAGCAGTGATGATGACAGGGCTGAGAAAAGGCATGTGGGCAGTGTCGATAGATCTGAAGGATGCATATTTTCATATTCCAATGTCAATTCCTTTTCAGAAATACCTTCGCTTTGCATTCCAAGACAATGTTTGGGAATTCAATGCGCTTCCATTTGGCCTGACCACAGCACCGAGGGTCTTCACCAAAGTGGCTCTCGCCATGACTTCTTATCTTCGCAAGAGAAACATAGCTGTTCATACTTACATAGACGACTGGCTGCTGAAGGCGGGGAATCCAGTCACTCTGCGCAACAATCTTCAGGTAGTCCTAGCTTTACTAAAGGACCTAGGATGGATTGTGAATCTAGAGAAATCAGAATTGACTCCATCCCAGGAGTTTGTTTATGAATATTTTTCAACCTCAGGGACGTCGTAGTTTTTCCAGCGGAGAGCAGAGTCAAGAGTTTGATTGCAGTACTGGAGTCAGTTTCTCTAGGAGCCTTTCTGACGGCGCGCCAATTTCTCAGGATACTGGGTTTACTAGTGTCTGGAGAAAGTGGTTCCTTATGCGGCACTCAGGCGCAGGCCGATTCAGATGTATCTAATGTCATTCTGGTCTCAGAGAACGGATCCATTATCTCTGAGAATTCCAGTAAAAGAATCATTATTATTCCACCTTCAGTGGTGGTTATCAGAACAGAATCTCCTGCGAGGTGTTCCTCTACAACCTCCTCAACCACAGATGTCCATCTTTACAGATGCATCAACGACGGGTTGGGGAGCGGTATTGGACGATCAGTGAGTGTCAGGGGAATGGGATCGGTCCAATGCGCAGAAACATCAATGTTCTCAAATTATTAGCAGTGGCATTAGCACTTCGAAAATTTGAGAACTTAATCCAAGACAAGATTGTCCTAGTAAGGACAGACAACTCAACAGTGGTGTCTTATTTGAACCGCCAAGGCGGGATGAGATCACCGGAGTTGTGTATGATGATTTGGAACCTTCTGCTGTGGTGCCAAGAGAGGAATGTGCACACATTCCAGGAAGACTGAACATCTTAGCAGATGCTCTCAGTCGAAAGACGGTTTGTCGTGCGACGGAGTGGCAGCTCAACCAATCGGTAGCGGAGGTTCTATTCAAATATTGGGGCAAGCCAAATGTGGACCTGTTTGCGCTACGATTCTCATCCCAAAAGTTCTGGCAAAGATAAGAGAGGGTATGTGCCAAATACTACTGATCGCCCCTTATTGGCCATCATGGTTTACGGATCTGCTGGACCTTCTGGTCTGCAATCCAATCCCTCGTCCAGACAGAAGAGATCTAATCTCTCAGAAAAAGGGTCTGTATCTCCACGACAGACCGGAAATGTTCAAATTGACTGCATGGATGTTATCAAGCAGCGTGCAATTAAGAGTGGCTTTTCTGAGCAAGCAGCGATGTTTGTCGCTTCAGCCAGAAGAGGTTCAACCACAAAAACATATAATTATAGAATCAACAAATTTGCAGCGTGGTGTAAGGGAAGAGATATCGATCCCTTTTCTGCATCTGTTCAACACGTAGCAGATTTTATCTATCATTTATACAAAGTTGACAAACTTGTACCTTCAACCATAGCAGCATATAAGTCTGCATTAGCTTCAGTCATTCCCAGTCTGGCCATTGAAGGAGTGGAGAATGACACTTTAAATGAAGTTATTAAAGGAATGAGCAATCTGCGACCTAGACAGCCAATTCCTATCCCAGCATGGAATCTATCTCTTGTTCTACAGGTTTTAGGGAATGTTCCCTTTGAACCGATTAGATCTATAGATATTAAACTGTTAACTATTAAATCAGATTTCTTGGTTGCAGCAGCGTCGGCGAGAAGGAGAAGCGAATACATGCGCTTTCTGCCGAACAAGACCGTTTTGTCGTCACTGGTGAAGGTTTAGGACTACTTCCACGTCTTTGTTTCCTGGCAAAGAATCAGTCACTTAAATATCCAGGACAGCCGATCAGTTTGCCAAGTTTAATTAGACATGACCCAAACTCTTCTGCTTGGTGTCCTGTCAGATGTCTGAAAATGTATAAGAAACGTACTGAGGAGTGGAGAGATGACCCGAAATCTCTGTGGTCATGTCTCAAACCTCCTCATCTGCGCGCCTCGATAGATACCATTTCTTGTTGGATAGTCGATGCTATTCAGATGTCGCACAAAATCGCTACAGGAAAGCAGATTGATCATGCGAATGCCCATCAGGTCTGAGCACTAGCAGCAGCATCGGCCCTTTATAAGGGTGTCCCATTAGAGGAGGTGATGTCTGTAGCACAATGGCATGCCGAGTCGTCATTCACTGATTTCTATCTCCAGCGCACTTAATCCGGTAGCCGTCGCCAATTTATCGAATCTGAGCTAAAGCCACATCCGACCACTATTTCGCACACCTCACAAGTTTCTTCCACTTGCACTGAGCAATGGCCATGCGCATGACCCGAGAACGACCGTGGATTGGGCGGAGCTCCTGTGATGAACAAGAGATACCAAGCACTCAAAAATGGTTAGTGTTTGCCTTATTTAAGTGACTAATTTTAAGTTTACTTATAGTCGAAATACCAGACTATCTAAGTAAATAGTGTGGCCAAGAACATCTTATTCTTTTAAACAGACATTAGACTCATTCCAATTTGAAAATCTAATTGATATACGAATAGTTTTTTCAAAATTAGAAGTTGTAGCTTCTTTGCACTCTACTGGACTGCCCTAGCTGAAACTTGGGACTGACACGGGTCTGGTGGGTGTTGCTCCCCGTTTTGACAGCCCTCTGGAATTTGTGCGGACAAATGAGGGGTGGGAGCGCGGTCTATACCATGGAAGTTTAGCACTCTATGAGTCAGATAGCGGAACCCAAGCATATGCCAGGGTTTTAGTCTCTTCACAACCTTCTGTGTTGGATGGTAGATGAGTGCTTGTTCGGGCCTCACCTCCTCCCACCGGTATTTCTTGGCTGTCGAAATCCGGAGTTTATCATAATAGTACATCTGGTAAGTATTATTCGAAGTAGAATCAAAAAAGCATCCGCTTTTGTTTCGAGAATTCTTAATACTTACCAGATGTACTATGGCCCTCCCTCAGCCACCCCGCTGAGGTGAGGCTGAGCTGCTTTCGCTGTTTGTCAAGGCAAATATAAGACGAATCTGACTGTGATTGGGAATTGACTCGGTACCTGGGGCTATGGTAATTCCCGGACACAGTATGGGCAGGACCAGGACAGTGCGGAGTTTTTAATTGTTTATTTTGAGCTAGACTAGATAATAGGCATTATCATAATAGTACATCTGGTAAGTATTAAGAATTCTCGGATGCTTTTTTGATTCAGTATCATAGTATGATTTCTTTCCTAGTAGTCATATGTTTATTTTACCCCTTTGGAGGCCTGATTACCATTAGAAGTTCTTTTATAAAGAGTCTTCACTTGTTTGTCTGAAAATGTCTGTTATTATAATCAAGTGTGTGTGTGTTTTTATCTTCCCTCTGCAGGAAACTGCTGTGGAGTTACAGCCTTTCGGTCAGCATTTTAAACAGTTTGTGCAATATATGAATAAATTACTTCCGTATCAAATATTAAGGTCAGTATTATTCACTTAGCGTTTTTAATCCTTGTTCTACATATTTATTATTTTTAACCCTTTAACCAACCAAAAACCTGTTAAATATCCAATTTAAGAAATATTTTGTTGAATAATTTAGGTGTTGCTGCCTAAGGTGGCAACACCATCCACTTAGATTAGTTTCAAAGTATTCAACAGCATTCCTCTATGATTACTTGATATCGAGATATTGGTATCTCAGGTTTGAAAGGGTGCAAGGAACTAATTTTGTCACACCTGACTAGTTTGGAAAGAATTCAACTGAAATTCATTACTGCAATGAAAATAATGTACAATATCAATTATCGACTTTGTTTCTATTTTCCCACAAAACAACAGCAAATGCTGATATGGGGTCATAGAGAGGCTGTGTTTGTCTGCAGCCATTCATCTAGGTAGCTATTCATTTGTCTGTCCATCCATCAACCCAGCCAATCATTGAATTGGCCACATTTGCCACTGTTGTTATACATGTGATGAATGAATGAGTCATAAAAAGGTTTTGTCCATGGAAATGGTAACCTGTATTGATATTTTATCTGGTGTGATCCTTTTCTGAAATAAATGTAAGATATGTTGTTATTTTACTATATGCATGTACATGTGTTCATGTGTCTGAGCTAGAATTTGACACTGAACCTGTGCCGAGTATTTACTCCTTTCAACTCTGCAAACCAGATATGATACAATCTTTGTAATGTAAGAAATAATCTGTTGGATGTTTTGAAATTAATCTGACTGCAATCTATTGCTGATTGTTTCATGATTTGGCAGGTTGCTGATAAGCCTCTTGTGTTCTAATCGATCAAAAACCTATTTCACATCAAGAGTATACTTACCTCCCTAATACTTTTGATATTGCTAAATATTGGCTTTCACTCAATAAACACTCAGATTAAAACAGTTAGGTGCCCCTACTGGGCAGGGAGTCAGAGCGTAGTCTGGCGGATGCCAGCCCCACCACCGCGCATGCGCAGACTAGCACTACCTCTTTGCTAATTTATTGGCAGAGAGTGTACACATGCTTTTGTGTTAGAAACTTTCTATACTCTTTTCGAAGCTTTTTGAGACGGTTTGGTAGAAGTTTATCCCTGATAAAGATGGCAGAGAGAGCGACTTCGCCACAGGAGGGCCTTGGACCTTTAAATCAGGTGACTTCTAGTAAAATTAGCGAGTTTTGTCCCGTTGTAATGTGTTTCCGGGACTCGCGCTAAACGTGATAAGCGCCTTGATTAGTTGGTTTATTTCAACTAGGTGCTATATAAGACTAATCTCTCTTTGTGTTTATGTCCACAGGTCTGTGTGAAGAAATATAATGGATATGACATCAGCAGAGGGTTTGTGTCTCTCCACCATGGTTCCATTTCCTACTAATAGCTGTTAGGTTATCTAACCAAAAATTCTATGTCCAGTGAGTTGGAGGCCTATTATAAAGGTCTTCTCACTTTGCCCTCTTGATCCAATTCCTTCCCCTAGAGGTGGAGAGAGTTAAGAGGCGTTCAGTGGTGGAGTGCTCCAGTTCATCAGGTTGGATGGTTTGTCTAGACAAGGTGTCAGGTATCTAATTATTGATATGAGGTGATGTTAATTATTTAGAGGAAAGGGAGATAATTAACACTATTTGCCATTGTTATCAGTATATATCTGATGCTTGTGTAGTCGAAATGTCCATTCTGCACATGTTCTGGTTAGAGATACAATTCGTCCTTGCACTGGGATGTTTGTTGGGGATCGATTTTTTCCTGTCATAGGATTAATGACGTCATAATCAGCCTTGCTCTTTATTAACAATTAAAGTTGTCCGAAGCTGGTTTTCTGATAAATTATGATCTTTATGATCATTTTTCCTTCTCTTGAGTTGGTGAGTTTCTAAGCTTAACTAGATTGCTCATACTCCTCTTCCTTTGGCCTTTTTCAGAGACCTGGTTGTGCGTCCTGTGGACGATTTTTGAGGGACAAGTTTGGTCCTCATCTCTGTTTTCAGTGTAGCCCCTGTGGTCCCTTGCTTAATTGCGAGATATGTAAGCACTGGGGGGGCGAGCTAATGTCCGAATTCTTGTGCTTGCAGGCGAAGGACAAGGTGGTGGAGGAGGAGAAGAAGAGGAAGCTGAAAAAAGAGGTTGTAAGTAAGAAGGGTAAGAGGAAGGCCTCGTCCGCGGTGGACATGGAGGCCTTCCGGACCGAGGTGTTGGGAGAGATGAGGAGGACAATAAAGGATTTGGTTCCAGAGTTGCTTCGTGGCATGCTTCCTGGACCAAATCCTTTGTTGGCCTCATCATCTGCTTCGGAGCAGGTAATCCCCGCCTCTGATTCACCGTTCCTTAGTACGCTTCCGTTGTTTGAAGATTCAGAGGTGGCCCCATTAGAGGGGGCATTCCACGACCCTGGCAGCAGGCTTATTGCCGCGCCCAATAGGGACCGTGGACGGTTGTCGCTGGAACCCGCGGGCTGCTTATCAGTCCAGGGCTATCCGCACACCGCGGGTGCCAGTACCTCGTATGGCACCTTCCCTGGCCAGTCCGGGTTAGCTCTCTTTGCTGACCCGGAGTCTAATCTGTCTGGCCAGGAGGATGAGGATTACCTGTTGGGGTCGCCGTCTCAGGACGTGGACATGGATTATGACGTCTGTGCACCCCTCGCGGGGAATACGGGCGCCTTATTCCACGGTTCTACTCTCCCAGGGGTAGAATCCACGGTTCAGACTGTGGCCCTGGGCGCTGAAGGCCAGCGTTACCGCATACCTCGGCTTGCCGAGAGTGTCGCTGGTGCTGGCCGGGGCCGTGGTGGGGCGGTATATGCCCCGCGCTCTACCACGGCGCCTGCTCCTGGTCAAACCAGTGATATTAGCATGCCGGTATTGTCAGGCCCGCATGCTCTCCTTGGCTTGCCAGGGATATCAGCGTACCCGCCGTCATGCTCTGTTGCTTGCGCTCAGGAGGAAGACGAAGGCCCCCGTCTTGTAGAGCTCTCGCAGCTAGCCACGGAGGAGGATTGGTCTGACGCTTGCCAGTGGTTGGTGAGTGTTAGACCAGATCTGCCCGTGGAGCAGTCGGCTAGCCAGCGTGATCACAGGCCGTGGTTAGCTGGTAAGCCTACTGCTAACGCTATGCCTTCTCTGCCGCTGGCAGAGCATGTCGTTGACATGTTCGAGGCGGCGGAGACGTCCATTAAGTCGAGTGGACGTCTCGCTAAGGCCCCGCGCGAGGTGGCCAGGCGTTGTCGCATCGTGCCCCTGGACTACCAGCGGTACGGTGTGGTACCTAAGCCGAGCGTGGATGACCGCGCGGCTTTGGGTGAGGATGCGCGGCCAGGCTCCCGTTCTGACACAGGAGTCTTGTGTTCGAACGCGTTGCGTTCAGCAAATACCGCGTTGCGTGATGCGGAGGAGAGTGGGAGGGCTTCGATTGCCGCTCTGTCCCACGTCTCCCAGCTGTTACAAGGGGTAGTAACAGCATCCGCATCGCGCCAGCCAAGTCCGGTCACAGTTCAGCGAACCATCCAGGATGGTATCAACCTGGCGCTGGACTGTATGACGCGGGCGGTGACCAGGAGTGTCCGGGCAAGGCACACTTTTGCCTTGGATAATCTGTGCCCGTCCCAGGACCTATACAATAGGCTACTACGTACGCCTATGACAGGTCCTGGTCTCTTTGGAGGTGAGGGATGTAGGCACCTCCAGGAGACGGTTACTCTGGTCAATAACCAGAGGGCGCTGCGCGAGCAGTTTGAGGTGCTTCGTCGTGCCAACGTTCGCGCCGCACCCCCTGCGTATCGTCCCCTGCAGGCTCGAGGTGGTAGTGGCCAGGTCAGAGGCCAACCACCATCGCAGCGTCGGCCTCGGCCGCGTGCGATTCGGCCAGCAGCGAGGGGGGCGCAGGCTCCTCAGGCGCAGTCAGCCAGGCAGCCGCCCGCGCACCGAGGTGCGCGAGGTGCTGGTCGTGGCGCGCGAGGATCTGGGCGGGGTAATCGTTCCTGATGGGACGGTTACCGCGGTGAGAACCACGCCGGTGTTTCTGGCAAAGGAGACAGTGCCGCTCTTGCACTCCTTATGTCCACCTCTATCCCTAGGTGGACCGGTGGGAGGCCGGCTAGCCGACCACATGCAAGAGTGGGAACGGTTAACTCAGGACCGTTTAGTCTTGCGATGGCTTTCAGTCGGGTATCATCCCGATTGGATGACAGGCCCGCCATCGCGACTGTCTCTAGTGCCGATCTGGACTCCAAATCCGAGAGATCCAGATCAAAGGTTGTGTATCGAGGAGGAAATAAATTCCCCCTCATACAAAAAGGAGCTATTCAGCCGGCACAGAGGTGTCCGGGCTTCTATTCAACCCTGTTCTTAGTAACAAAGAACACCGGAGGATGGAGACCAATTCTCAACCTCAAGCCATTGAACAAGTTCATAGAGACGCCCAGTTTCAAGATGGAGACTGTGCGCTCGGTGTTGGCGGGGTTAGAGAGGGGAATGTGGACAGCGTCGATAGATTTGAAGGACGCTTATTTCCACATCCCCGTACACAGGAGTTTCCGTCGCTTCCTGAGATTTGCATTCCAGGGCAGACAGTGGGAATTCAGGGTGCTACCCGTCGGAATTTCCACGGCTCCTCGGGTTTTCACCCGTGTGGTTCTTGCGATCACCGCATACCTCCGCAGGAGAAGCATAGCAGTCCACACGTACATAGACGACTGGCTGTTGAAAGCACACACCCGGGAAAGTTTATTGGCCAGTCTGGAGATTGTTTTGAAAACTCTCACAGACTTAGGCTGGATGATCAATTTCCCAAAATCAGAGCTGACTCCATCCCAGAAGTTTGTTTACCTGGGGATGTTCTTCGATCTAGAGACAGGATATGTTTATCCTACTCAGGAGAGAGTTCAGAAACTCATCTCATTAATTCAGTCAGTGTGCGACAGTCGTCATGTCCTGGCACGGGTTTACTTGAGAATGCTGGGGTTGATGGTTTCATTGGAACCAGTCATTCCTCAGGCCGCCTTACGCAGGCGGCCGATCCAGTTATTTCTCATGACACAATGAACCCAGAGTACAGGTTCGCTGGACTCGAATGTGTCAGTGTTGGCGCCTCTGATTCATCACCTGCAATGGTGGTTGGACACAGAGAATCTCTTGGTGGGGGTTATGCTAACCCCTCCCCACCCTCAGGTGACTGTGTATACAGATGCATCGATGGAGGGCTGGGGGGCTTGCCTGGAAGAGTCCACGATATCAGGGCTTTGGAATCTGGAACAGTCAAAGGAACATATAAATCTACTGGAGCTAAGAGCAGTAGTCCTGGGCCTGGAACATTTCTTACAGAAAGTTCAGGGCAAGATTGTTCTTATTCGTTCAGACAACTCAACAGTTGTGACTTACATAAACCGCCAGGGCGGAACGAAGTCGCCCAGTCTCTGTATGATGACATGGAGACTGCTTTGTTGGTGCCTGGATCACCAGATTACCTTGAAAGCAGTTCATATTCCGGGAAGGTTAAATCTGCTAGCAGACTCATTGAGCCGAAGGATGAGTGTTTTACCCACGGAATGGCAACTAAATCAATGTGTGGCGGATCGTCTGTTCGACCATTGGGGGAAACCCAACATCGATTTGTTCGCAACGAAGAAGAATGCGAAGATGACGACGTACGTCTCTCCGATTCCGGATCCAAGCGCTTTCGCAACAGATGCGTTAGCTATCAGCTGGGGGAGAATGTATGCATACGCATTCCCTCCAGCAATCCTGATTCCAAAAATTCTTCAGAAAATCAGACAAGAGGAATGCCAAGTGCTTCTGATCGCCCCGGATTGGCCAAGCCAATCATGGTATACGGATCTGCTGGACCTTCTGGTCTGCAATCCGGTTCCTCTGCCTCTGATGGACGATATTATCTTCCAGGGCAAGGCCCTTCACAACAATCCGTCAATGTTCAGATTGACTGCGTGGATGTTGTCAAGGAATCTAGAATTAAGGAGGGCTTTTCTGAGCAAGCAGCCATGTTTATGGCCAAAGCCAGGAGGGGGTCAACCTCCAGAGCATATAATTATAAGATCAACAGATTTGCAGAATGGTGCTCAAAAAGATGTATTGATCCAATGGATTCATCTATTCAGGTAGTAGCTGATTTCCTCTGTCACCTCTATGATGCCTATAGCCTCAAGCCTAACTCTATTGCTGGTTATAAGTCAGCTTTAATGTCTGTTATTCCTTGCTTGGCTAAGAGGGGAAGTGATGAAGTAAATACATTAAATGTATTAATTAACGGCATGGGCAATCTAAGACCAAGGAATCCACCTGTGATTCCGTCTTGGAGTTTATCGCTAGTGCTTCAAGTACTAGGTGATAAGCCGTTTGAACCACTTAGTTCCATTTCTATGAAACTATTAACACTGAAGACTGTGTTTTTAATTGCTGCGGCCTCGGCTAGGCGTAGGAGAGAAATTCATGCCTTATCAGCCGAGGATGACCGTTTTGTGGTTTCAGGGGAAGGCCTTAAGCTGCTACCTAGGATTAATTTCTTGGCTAAAAATCAGTCGTTGAAATATCCAGGTCAACCTATTGTTTTGCCTGCTTTAACTAGATATGATCCTAATTCTAAAGCATGGTGTCCCGTCCGGGCGCTTTGCCGGTACAAACAACGTACGGCGGAGTGGCGCACCGACCAGTCTGCGTTATGGTTGTCTTATATTGAACCCCATGGCAGGGCTTCTAAGGACACCATTTCCAGGTGGATTGTAGAATGCATTCAGTTTTGCCATAAATCCGCCACCGGGAAGCAGGTTGACGTGGCCAAGGCTCACAGTGTCCGCGGCGTAGTGACATCCACTGCCCTATTTAATGGGGTCCCTGTGGATGATATTATGTAGGTGGCTCAGTGGCACTGTGAGTCAAGTTTTACAGACCATTATCTCCGTGACACCTCTAATCCTCTCGCCTTGTCGATTTTGAAAAAATAACTTGGCATATATTTTTGATGGGGTTTCCTCATTGCTTATATATTTCACAATTAATTTATGGCAACAACCACTAATTTGGGACTGCATCGTGCTTCACCAATGGGCAGAGGATGTCAGCAGCCATTTCAACAAGGTCAGTCTTGTGTATGTGTTGTCCATTGTTGATTGTCTTGTCACGTTACCCGTTATTAATATGATGATGGTTTTGTGTATTTATGTGGTTCATTGTTGAGAGTATACGAAAATGCACTTTTTTCGTCTCTGTCCTGTAGTACATGGCACTTGTACGTAGAGAGCGTATAGGACATTGAGGTCATTCGACTCTTCCTCCCAGGAAGGAGGGGGGGGAGCGCATATGACATTCGGTCATCTCTCATACATCGGGGGTGTTATCCGATGGTTAGTCAAATCCTGACTGTTTTTTCATACAGTTTCAGAAGTTTAAGTGCCTTAAACGCAGAAAAGCGTATAGGGATGAGCTGGTCTTTTGACCTCGCCTCCCTCCCGCCGAATTCACTGTCGAATTCTGGCAATATCAAAAGTATTAGGGAGGTAAGTATACTCTTGATGTGAAATAAACGAAATCAAGGATTTCATTTTTCACGAGAGAGTTGATACTTACCTCCCTAGATACGGACCCGGCCTCTCCACCCCACAGAGGCTCGGTCTTCAGGCTCTTTATAGTTGCATGTGTATCAGCCAATAAATTAGTCAGAGGAAGTGCTAGTCTGCGCATGCGCGGTGGTGGGGCTGGCATCCGCCAGACTACGCTCTGACTCCCTGCCCAGTAGGGGCACCTAACTGTTTTAATCTGAGTGTTTATTGAGTAAAAGCTAATATTTAGCAATATCAAAAGTATTAGGGAGGTAAGTATCAACTCTCTCGTGAAAAAAGAAATCCTTGATTTCGTTTAATATGTACTAGGTCTGACATAACTCTTGTTAAATTATTAATATGTGGTCTGCTGATGTTTGATAAATGTAGGGTTGCACGATTATTCACTTTTCATAATCGCGATCATTTAAAAATAATAATCGCGATCATACGATTAATCATGAACTATATTAACTATGTCAATGCTGCTTAGAGGGCGTTATTATGCTACTGCACATTGTAAGATTATGGGTTAGGCACATGGGTATACATACATGGACAGAATACGCCAGTTGCTGATTGCAAACAAAGGAATGTATCAAGATTTTTCTAGACGGAAAACAGAAGGTACCGTATTTGGCTTAATTGTAGCCTATGCTCTAATAGAAGCCCACCCCCTAACTGACATATGAGCTCCAATGATTTCTTAGCAGTTTCAAAATGGCAAAACTCTGTATTAGAAGCCCACCCCCTAACTCAGCAGATTGTATAGGAAAATCTGTAAGAAAAGCGTGTATAATAATAACAATCGTGTCACAGGGTGTGTCTACTCCAGACCGATCTCTGGCCTGATACATTTCTGGCCCCTCTAGAAGTCAATACAGGCCTCGGATTTGTAAATCTTGACCACCTATTACATTAATACTAACAGTAGGCCACGTATGGTCAAGATATAATAAAGTTTATTTCACACTTTTGTAGTCAAAATGCGCTTAAAACAGTCTTGGCGTGATTAAGTAGCTTCCTTATAAATGTATTTTAAGACCAAATTTATGTACGAAACAAATACGAGAGAAAATGTGCATCAATTTTGTAATTAAATGATCCAAATTGAATTATTACGAACGACAATATAGCCGGCCTCTTAAGTTGGCGAGCCAGCGGCTCTTTTGCGATGTGAGGCGGCGTGTTCTCGCGAGATATTATACACTAACGGGAGTTTATCAAACGGGTACCCGTTATTCAGATCAGTATAATACTCAGTTCCTATTGCGCAATGATAATATATAGAAATCCCCGAGTTCCGAGTCCCCTATTCCAGAATATTTATATCCGAGTACTTGCTCTAAAATAACCTCTTTTTTTCGCGACACCATTTTATATCAAATTGTGGATTAATTTTGCTGTAATAAACGACCTGTATTAAAGGATACGCAATATTTAGGCGCTCAAATCAAATAATTTCACTTCCCCGGTGATGTTTTGAGGTATACATTAAACATAGGTGTAGGCGGTGAGAATTTTTATGGGAGAAAATGCGTTGCATTTCCGTGGTATCAGTTTTAGAACTTTTTTGGGAAAACCGTTAGCACATAACTATTCAGAGAATGGGGAACGCGGGATAAGCGTGTGTGATTACAACAACAATGACAAATAGCGACCAAGTGAACAATCTTTATTCATCTAAAACTAATCATGAGTCAATACAAACAAATCAGTTATTTATTTAGTTTATTTAATCATTCACACATTCGGCTGATAGCCGGATGTTTGTTTCTATGATTGATAACGCGAGCAGAGTTTCACAAGCGTAAAAGTGGCTTGACAAAAATTTCAACATGGCAATTATACGATTATTTCATTTTATAATCGTCCACGATCATTTTGAATTATATAATTGCGATTAATCGAATAATCGAAAAATCGTGCCACCATAGATAAATGGTAACTGTGTCTGATGTACCAACTGAAAAGCAGGGAACTGGGTGTTCTGGGAAACCTGATGAATGGGGATATTTTTATGAAGACTTTGTTAAGACAGGCATGATGTTGATGTAGCGTTAATAAGTAAGACTCAGTATACTATAAAACCTGATGATTGGGAACTTGATCTCATGTTGAGAACTTCTGACCTGATATGTGGAGACTGTGCCTGATTGTAGTGTTGGAATTGGTACTATTTTTGTGAATGATGATTGGTTTCATATACTAACCGATGATCAATTAATGATTGATGATAACAGTTTCTAATTTTTTTTACCCATTTTGAATGCAGTAATTATAGCATGTTCACGGATAATTACCCCTTTCAAACCAAGTCACAGGTATGACAGATTCTTAATAATTTAAGAAATAATCTGTTAAATATTTTGAAACTAATTTGACTGGGAGCTGTTGCTGCCTTAGGCAGCAACAACTTTGTCAAATAAGTTTCAAAATATTCAGCCTGTTATTGGTATGGTTGCTTTGACATTAACATACTATTTCAGTGCTGAAAGAGATTAATGTCTTGGACTAAGGAGTAATGCTATATAGTTGCAACAATTAAATTTAAATTCCTTTCCAGAAAGTGCTCATTTGCTAGCTTGACCAGTTAAAATATATTAATCAAGTCAGTTTATAAACAACCAAAATCGGTTTCTGAAATCGTGATCGATCGGTTGGTTGAACATGCAAACTAATCAATCATTGATCAAATCGATTAATCGGAACAACACTACCTGATTGAACATAAGATTTTATATGTGTGTTTCAGTCTGGAAGAGGAGAGTGCATTATCGTCTTGTCCATCTACACTGGAAGCAAAGAACAAGGAGCTATTGACGGCAATGAAGAGACTGACCAACATCTTCAGTAAAATAGACACATACATCAGCATTCTTTGTGCCCAGAGTCAAGGTGATACATCAGAAGTAACTTAACGCATTTCCAAAACAAAATAAAAAATACTGTTGAAGATATTGAACATATTTGAATGGGAAGACATTACTGTCAAAATTGTACTAACTAACATATTTTTGTTATTGTTTCGAAAACATGGTAACTTATTTATGAGCTGTACTGTATGTCACTAAGGTCAAGTTTGACTGGCTAAAATTAGGCACTTAGTTTGTTTAGTGAACATGCGCATTAGCTATGGCCAGACGAATGCTGAATAATTAAGTATAGTTAGTTGATACCCGATTCCCCATTTAATTACTATTGCAGAAAAGTTGGAGTTGGGTACCAGTCTTGATTAACCGGGTTCTGTCATCTGTTCAGGTTGCCTATGAAAATAGGTTATTTTTGTCTGTTAAGGCATCAATAAGCGTCCATGTGAAATAAAGTGGGAAGAAAATGGGCCTTGGGAACATTGAGATACAATAGGAAAGCAAAATTTCATCAAACCTAAGTTAGTTAGTGAAATATTTACACTCTTATCTGCATTTATTTTTGGCAAGCCAAGCCTAGATCGGCCAAATGAAAAACTGTTATGATCAATCATTAATTGATTATCTGTTAGTATGGAAAACCAATCATCGATCACAAAAATGGTACCAATTCCCAACACTAATGATATATATCGTATGTCCAATTGTTGGAAGAAGTTTTGGTGGAATCGGCAGTAGGACACATAGACATTGGTAAATCAGAGCTGTAAAGTTTTTAAATTGGCAAAGAGTTGTGGAAATTCATGAAGCCAAGGCAGAAGTGGGGGAGGGGATCTGGGGGGGAGAGGGGGGGGGGGGGGTCCATCCCAAATGATTTTAAAATCTAGATTCTCTCAGAAGTTCTCCGAGATGTAATTTCTCTGAAGTTGACATCTTCAAAATCAAAGCGTTTTCATTGGACTGATTTTATGATGTGATGAGTTCAGTAATCAAGAAACTATTTAATAAATACCCAATTTGAATTAAAACATGAAAATTTCAGAATTGGTGCAACCAGTTTACTTTTTCTTTGACATCACTCTGCTGGGTTCTTAAACATATCTATTATACATGCATGGTACATCGGTTAGCAAGCTTAATACCAATATTTATTGTTTCCATTAAAAATTTTGAAATGCATGAGAAACGAACATCCACGGTGTGAGAGAATGACATGGGATTTGATTCTGCATGGCTCACACTCACAAAGTGAAGCTTGACAGGTCTGGTAAATGGTAATTGTGTCACTGAAATTTCACTTCAAGAGTATACTTACCTCCCTAATACTTTTGATATTGCTAAATATTGGCTTTCACATCAAGAGTATACTTACCTCCCTAATACTTTTGATATTGCTAAATATCGGCTTTCTCTCAATAAAACACTCAGATTAAAAACAGTTAGGTGCCCCTACTGGGCAGGGAGTCAGAGGTAGTCCGGCGGATGCTCGCCCCACCACCGCGCATGCGCCGACTACTACTTCCTCTTTGCTCATTTATTGGCAAAGGGTTACATGCGGTTTTGTGTTCTCTATACTTTTCTGCGCGTTACCTTGTTTTTTACTCTTATTTGACGATTCTTGTACGGTGGAAGCATGTCGGAAAGGGAGGATTCGCCTTTAGAAGGAGCGGGATCTCTTTATCAGGTGAATTCTTTGATATGCTAGCGTGTTTTGTCCCGGTTTAATGTATTTCCGGGACTCGCGCTTACCGTGATTAGCGCCTGATTATGTTGGTTTTTTACAACATGGTGCTTCATATGTCTCATTTCTCTTTGTGTTTTGTCCACAGGTATCGCATAGACGCTTTGATGGACTTCTCGGCACAAGAGGATATGTTTCTCTCCACCACGGTTCCATTTCCTACTAATACTGTTAGGTTATCTAACCAAAAATTCTATGTTCAGTGAGTTGGAGGCCTGTTATAAAGGTCTTCTCACTTTGCCCTCTTGCTCCAATTCCTTCCCCTTAGGTGGAGAGAATGTAGAGGCGTACTATGGTGGAGTTCTCCGGTTCATCACGTTGGATGGTTTGTCTATACAAGGGTCAGGTATCTAATTATTGATAAACAAAAGGGGAGATAATTTCCCTTTTTGCCAATGCTAGAATTGGAAGGAGTTATCTCTGTATATCTGATTGTTGTGTACTCGAAATGCCAATTCAACGGAAATGTTCCGGTTACTTATACAATTCGTTCTTGCACTTGGTGCTTGTTGCGGATCGATTAATTTGGTCACGTGAGTGATGACGTCATAATCGGCCTTGGCCTTTTATTAACAATTAACGTTTTGTCCATGGCTGGTTCTTCTTGATTTCTGATCTTGATGATCCTGTCCCTCTCTTTTTAGTTGGTTTTGAGTTCGCTAACCTTAACTATCTTGCTCATTGTCCCTGTCCTTTGTCCTGTTTCAGAGACCTGGTTGCCCGTCCTGCGGGAGGTTTCTTAAAAGCCGCTTCGTCCCGCACTTGTGCTTCAGCTGCAGTCCCTGTGGACCGTTGCTGAAGTGCGACGTATGTAAGCAGTGGGGGGGCGAATTAATGTCTGATTTTCTCGCATTGCAGGCAAGGGAGAAGGTAATGGAGGAAGAGAGGAAGAAGAAGGAGAAAGTTTGTAAGAAGGGTAAGAAGAAGGCCTCATCCGCGGTGGATATGGAGGCCTTCAGGTCCGAAATGTTGCAAGAGATGCAGAGGACAATAAAGGATCTGGTCCCAGAGTTGCTTCGTGGCATGCTCCCTGGGCCAGCTCCTTTGTTGTCCTCGGCATCTGCTTACGAGCAGGTGATCCCCGCCTCTGAATCCGGTCTCTTTAGGTCCGGTCCGGTTGTGGATTCAGAGGTGGCCCCTTTGTTGGGGGCAGTCCAAGGCCCTGGCAGCAGGCATGGCGCCGCGCCGAGGGGCCGTGGACAACGGTTGTTGCTGGGACCCGCGGTCTGCTCATCAGACCCCGGGTATCCGCGCGCCGAAGGTGTCAAAGCCTCCTATGGCACCTTTCCTGGCCAGTCCGGGTTAGCTCTCTTTGCTGACCCGGAGTCTAATCTTTCTGGCCAGGAAGAAGAGGATCTCCTGTTGGGGTCGCCTTCTGAGGACGTGGCCATGGAATACGACGTCTGTGCACCCCTCGCGGGGAATGCAGGCGACGTGTTCCATGGTTCTACTCACGCAGGAGTAGATTTCACGGTCCAGAGGGTGTCCCCGGGCGGTGCTGTTGACCACGGATACCGCATACCTCGGCTTGCCGATGGTATTGCTGGTGCTGGTCAGACCCGTGGTAGAGCGGTGTTTACCCCACGCTCTGCCACGGCGCCTGCTCCTGGTCAAGCCGCGGAATTTAGCATGCCTGCTCTCTCGGGCCCGCATGCTTTTCCAGGCTTGCCAGGGGTATCAGCTTACCCGCCGTCGACATCAACTGCGAGTGCTCTGGAGGAAGACGAAGGCCCTCGTCTAGTAGAGCGCTCGCAGTTAGCCACGGAGGAGGATTGGTCGGACGCTTGCCAGTGGCTGGTAAGTGTTCGGCCAGATCTACCCGTGGAGCTGCCGGCTAGCCAGCGTGACCATAGGCCGTGGTTAGCTGGTAGGCCGGCGGCTACCGCTATGCCATCTCTGCCGCTAGCTGAGCATGTCGTGGACATGTTCAAAGCGGCAGAGGCGTCCATTAAGGTGAATGGACGTCTCGCGAAGGCCCCTCGCGAGGTGGCGAAGCGGTGCCGCATCGTGCCCCTGGATTACCAGCGGTACGGTGTGGTGCCGAAGCCAAGCGTTGATGATCGCGCGGCTTTGGGCGAAGATGCGCGGCCGGGCTCCCGTTCTGACACGGGAGTCTTGTGCTCGAACGCGTTGCGTTCGGCGAATGCCGCGCTGCGGGATGCGGAGGAGAGTGGGAGGGCGTCGATTGCCGCTCTGTCCCACGTCTCCCAGCTGCTACAGGGGGTGGTAGCGGCTTCCGCATCACGCCAACCAAGCCCGGTAACAGTCCAGAGAGCCATTCAGGATGGTATCAACCTGGCTTTGGACTGTTTGACGCGGGCGGTAACCAGAAGTGTCCGGGCGAGGCGCACGTTTGCGCTTGACAATCTGTGCCCGTCCCAGGACCTGTATAATAGGCTGCTGCGGACGCCTATGACAGGTCCTGGTCTCTTTGGAGGTGAGGGATGCAGGCACCTCCAGGAGACGGTCACTCTGGTTAATAACCAGAGGGCGCTGCGGGAACAATTTGAGGTGCTCCGGCGGGAGCGTGTTCGCGCGGCACCCCCTGCGTATCGTCCTCTGCAGGCTCGAGGTGGTGCTGGCCAGGTCAGAGGCCAGCCACCGTCGCAACGTAGGCCTAGGCTGCACCCAGCCAGACAGCCGCCCGCGCACCGTGGTGCGCGCGGCGCTGGGCGGGGCGCGCGGGGATCTGGTCGCGGTAATCGGGCCTGATGGCCTGGTTACCGCGGTGGGAACCACTCCGGTGTTTCAGGCCGAGAGAACAGTGCCACTCTGGCCCTCCTTATGTCCACCTCTATCCCTAGGTGGACCGGTGGGCGGCCGTTTGGCCGCCCGCTTGCCAGAGTGGAAGCGGTTGACTCAGGACCGTTTAGTCTTGCGATGGCTTTCGGTCGGGTATCGTCCCGACTGGGTGACAGGCCCGCCATCGCGACTGTCTCTCGCGCCGATCTGGACTCCCATTCCACGGGATCCGGATCAGAGGTTGTGTATAGAGGAGGAAATAAATTCCCTCATACTAAAAGAAGCCATTCAGCCGGCACAGAGGTGCCCGGGCTTCTATTCAACCCTGTTCTTGGTAACAAAAAACACCGGAGGGTGGAGGCCGATTCTCAACCTCAAGCCGTTGAACAAGTTCATCGAGACACCCAGTTTCAAGATGGAGACTGTGCGCTCGGTGTTGGCGGGGTTAGAGCGAGGAATGTGGACAGCGTCGATAGATTTGAAAGATGCTTATTTCCACATTCCCATAGAGAGGAGTTTCCGTCGCTTCCTGAGATTTGCATTTCAGGGCCGGCGGTGGGAATTCAGGGTGTTACCCTTCGGAATTTCCACGGCTCCTCGGGTCTTCACCCGTGTGGTTCTCGCGATCACTGCATACCTCCGCAGGAGAAGCATAGCAGTCCACACGTACATAGACGACTGGCTGTTGAAAGCACACTCCCGGGAATCGTTGTCAGCCAATCTGGAGATTGTTTTGAAAATTCTCTCGGACTTGGGCTGGGTGATCAATTTCCCGAAATCAGAGCTAACTCCATCCCAGAAGTTTGTTTACCTGGGCATGTTCTTCGATCTGGAGACGGGGTATGTGTACCCCACTCAGGAGAGGGTTCAAATACTCATCTCGGTAATTCAGTCGGTGTGCGACAGTCGTCATGTCCTGGCACGGGTTTACTTGAGAATGCTGGGCTTGATGGTTTCTTTGGAACCAGTCATTCCACAGGCCGCCTTGCGCAGGCGTCCGATCCAGTTGTTTCTCATGACACAGTGGACCCAGAGTTCAGGTTCGCTGGACTCGAACGTGTCGGTGTTGGCGCCTCTGATTCACCACCTGCAATGGTGGTTGAATACAGAGAATCTCTTGCCGGGGGTTTTGCTAACCCCTCCCCACCCTCAGGTGACTGTGTATACAGATGCATCGATGGAGGGGTGGGGAGCTTGTCTGGAAGAGTCCACAGTATCAGGGCTTTGGGATCTGGATCAGTCCAAGGAACATATCAATCTACTAGAGCTAAGAGCAGTAGTCCTGGGCCTGGAACATTTCTTACAGAAAGTTCAGGGCAAGATTGTTCTAATTCGTTCAGACAACTCAACAGTAGTGACTTACATAAACCGCCAGGGCGGAACGAAGTCGCCCAGTCTCTGTATGATGACATGGAAACTGCTTTGTTGGTGCCTGGATCATGGGATCACCTTGAAAGCAGTTCATATTCCGGGGAGGTTAAATCTGCTAGCAGACTCATTGAGCCGAAGGATGAGTGTTTTACCCACGGAATGGCAACTAAATCAATGTGTGGCGGATCGTCTGTTCGACCATTGGGGGAAACCCAACATAGATTTGTTCGCGATGAAGAAGAATGCGAAGATGACGACGTACGTCTCTCCGATTCCAGACCCAAGCGCTTTCGCAACAGATGCGTTAGCTATCAGCTGGGAGGGAATGTATGCATACGCATTCCCCCCAGCAATCCTGATTCCAAAGGTGCTTCAGAAAATCAGGCAGCAGGAGTGCCAAGTGCTTCTGATCGCCCCGGATTGGCCAAGCCGATCGTGGTATACGGATCTGCTGGACCTTCTGGTCTGCAATCCGGTTCCGCTGCCTCTGATGGACAACCTTATCTTCCAGGGCAAGGCCCTTCACGACAATCCGTCAATGTTCCGATTGACTGCGTGGATGTTGTCAAGGAATCTAGAATTAAGGAGGGCTTTTCTGAGCAAGCGGCCATGTTTATGGCCAAAGCCAGGAGGGGGTCAACCTCCAGAGCATATAATTATAAAATCAACAGATTTGCAGAATGGTGCTCAAAAAGATGTATTGATCCAATGGAATCATCTATTCAGGTAGTGGCTGATTTCCTCTGTCACCTATATGATGCCTATAGCCTCAAGCCTAACTCTATTGCTGGTTATAAGTCAGCTTTAATGACTGTTATTCCTTGCTTGGCTAATAGGGGGAGTGATGAAGTAAGTACATTAAATGTATTAATTAAAGGCATGGGCAATCTAAGACCAAGGAATCCTCCACTGATTCCGTCGGAGTTTATCACTGGTGCTCCAGGTACTAGGTGATAAGCCTTTTGAACCACTTAGTTCCATTTCTATGAAAATGTTAACTCTTAAAACTGTATTTTTAATTGCTGCGGCCTCGGCAAGGCGTAGGAGTGAAATTCACGCCTTATCAGCCGAGGTTGACCGTTTTGTGGTTACAGGGGAAGGCCTTAAGCTTCTACCTAGGATTAATTTCTTGTCTAAAAATCAGTCATTGAAATATCCAGGTCAACCTATTTTTTTGCCATCTTTAACTAGATATGATCCTAATTCTAAAGTATGGTGCCCCGTATGGGCGCTGCTCCGGTACAAACAGCGTACTTCGGAGTGGCGTACCGACCAGTCAGCGTTATGGTTGTCATATATTGAACCCCATGGTAGGGCGTCTAAGGACACCATTTCTAGGTGGATTGTGGAATGTATTCAATTTTGTCACAAATCCGCCACCGGGCGACAGGTTGACGTGGCCAAGGCTCACAGTGTCCGCGGTGTCGTGACATCCACTGCCCTTTTTAATGGGGTCCCTGTGGATGATATTATGTCAGTGGCTCAGTGGCACTGTGAGTCAAGTTTTACAGACCATTACCTCCGTGACACCTCTAACCCTCTCGCCTTGTCGATTTTGAAACAATAACCGCTTTATGTTTGTGAAGAGTGCCTCCGCATTGCTTATATACTTCGCCATTCAGCGACGGTGACAACCACTTGTCGGGACTGTATCATCCTTCTCTACTGGATTCATGATGACAGCTACCTAGTACAACAAGGTCAGTCTTGTTCATGTGTTGTTCATTGTTTTGTATTGTCACGTTACCCAGTGTTATTAATATGGTGATGGTTTATGTGGGTTGTGGTTCTTTAGAGAGAGTATACGAAAATGGAGCCTTTTCGTCTCTGTCCTATAGTACTTAGCACTAGTACGAAGAGAGCGTGTAGGACATTGAGGTCATTTAATCTTCCTCCCAAGGGAGGGGGGGGAGCGCATATGACAAATCGGTCATCTCTCAGGCATCGGTTGTGTTATCCGATGGTTTATCAAATCCTGACTGTGTTTTCACACAGTTTCAGACGTCATAAGTGCCTTAAACGCTTGAAAGCGTATAGGGAAGAGCTGGTCTTTTGACCTCGCCTCCCTCCCGCCAGATTCACTTTCGAATTCTGGCAATATCAAAAGTATTAGGGAGGTAAGTATACTCTTGATGTGAAATAAACGAAATCTAGGATTTCTTTTTTCACGAGAGAGTTGATACTTACCTCCCTAGATACTGACCCGGCCTCTCCGCCCCACAGAGGCTCGGTCTTCAGGCTCTTGGTAGTTGCATGTGTTAGCCAATAAATGAGCCAGAGGAAGTAGTAGTCGGCGCATGCGCGGTGGTGGGGCGAGCATCCGCCGGACTACCTCTGACTCCCTGCCCAGTAGGGGCACCTAACTGTTTTTAATCTGAGTGTTTTATTGAGTGAAAGCCGATATTTAGCAATATCAAAAGTATTAGGGAGGTAAGTATCAACTCTCTCGTGAAAAAAGAAATCCTAGATTTCGTTTATTTCACTCAATAAACACTCAGATTTAAAACAGTTAGGTGCCCCTACTGGGCAGGGAGTCAGAGCGTAGTCTGGCGGATGCCAGCCCCACCTCCGCGCATGCGCAGACTAGCACTACCTCTTTGCTAGATTATTGGCAGAGAGTTCACACATGTCTTTTTGTGCTGAAGCTTTTTCTTAATCTTAAACTGTTTAAGTGGTGTTATTTGGAGTGATAGTCACTTTTTTGGATGGCGGGAAGTAACAATTCGCCAAAGGAGGACTTAGGACCTTTAAATCAGGTGACTTCTAGTAAAATTAGCGAGTTTTCTTCCCGGTGTATTGTGTTTCCGGGACTCGCGTTTACCGTGATAAGCGCCTTGGTTAGTTGGTTTATGTCAACTCGGTGCTACCTAAGGCTAATTTCTCTTTCTGTTTATGTCCACAGGTCTGTATGACGCTAGGTGGTGACATCACAGCAGCAGAGAGTTAGTTTTCTCTCCACCATGGTTCCATTTCCTACTAATACTGTTAGGTTATCTAACCAAATGAAAAATTATGTCCAGTGAGTTGGAGGCCTAGTATAAAGGTCTTCTCACTTTGCCCTCTTGATCCAATTCCTTCCCCATGAGGTGGAGAGAGTTAAGAGGCGTGCAGATGGTGGAGTTCTCCGGTTCGTCACGTTGGATGGTTTGTCTATACAAAGTGTCAGGTATCTAGTTATTGATAATGTGGTGATGTTAATTATTGTAAACAATCAAAGGGAGATAATTAACATTTTCACTTCAAGAGTATACTTACCTCCCTAATACTTTTGATATTGCTAAATATTGGCTTTCACTCAATAAACACTCAGATTTAAAACAGTTAGGTGCCCCTACTGGGCAGGGAGTCAGAGCGTAGTCCGGCGGATGCCAGCCCCACCACCGCGCATGCGCAGACTAGCACTTCCTCTTTGCTAGATTATTGGCAGAGAGAACACACATGTCTTTTTGAAACATAAGCTTTTCTTACTCTTAAACTGTTTAATTGGTGTTATTTTGGAGTGATAGTATCTGATTTGGAGGGCAGGAAGGAACACTTCGCCACAGGAGGACTTGGGACCTTTAAATCAGGTGACTTCTAGTAAAATTAGCGAGTTTTCTTCCCGGTGTATTGTGTTTCCGGGACTCGCGTTTACCGTGATAAGCGCCTTGGTTAGTTGGTTTATGTCAACTCGGTGCTACCTAGGGCTAATTTCTCTTTCTGTTTATGTCCACAGGTCTGTATGACGCTAGGTGGTGACATCACAGCAGCAGAGAGTTAGTTTTCTCTCCACCATGGTTCCATTTCCTACTAACACTGTTAGGTTATCTAACCAAATGAAAAATTATGTCCAGTGAGTTGGAGGCCTAGTATAAAGGTCTTCTCACTTTGCCCTCTTGATCCAATTCCTTCCCCATGAGGTGGAGAGAGTTAAGAGGCGTGCAGATGGTGGAGTTCTCCGGTTCGTCACGTTGGATGGTTTGTCTATACAAAGTGTCAGGTATCTAGTTATTGATAATGTGGTGATGTTAATTATTGTAAACAAACAAAGGGAGATAATTAACATTTTTGCCAGAAAAGAGTTATCTATATGTATCTGATGGTTGTGTAGTCGACTTATCCATTCAGCATACAATTCGTCCTTGCACTTGGATGTTTTGTTGGGATCGAATTTTTCCTGTCACGGGATTAATGACGTCATAATCAGCCTGGCTATGTATTTATCAGCAATTCAAGCGCTATGCTGGTTTCTGATGTATATTGATCTTTATGATCGTTTTTCCTTCTCTTTGAGTTGGTTTGAGTTTCTAAGCTTAACTAGTTGCTCATACTCCTTGTCCTTTGCCCTGTTTCAGGGACCGGGTTGCGCGTCCTGTGGACGTTTTCTTCATGAAAAGTTCTGGCCTCATCTGTGCTATCAATGTAGCCCTTGTGGTCCCTTGGTTAATTGTGACATATGTAAGCACTGGGGGGGCGAGTTAATGTCCGAATTCTTGTGCTGCTTACAGGCGACGGACAAGGTGGTAGAGGAGGAGAAGAAGAAGAAGCGGAAACGAGAGGTTGTAAGTAGGAAGGGTAAGGGGAAGGTCTCGTCCGCTGTGGATATGGAGGCCTTCCGGACCGAGATGTTGGGAGAGATGAAGAGGACAGTAAAGGATTTGGTTCCAGGGTTGCTTCGTGGCATGCTTCCTGGACCAAATCCTTTACTGTCCTCATCATCGGCTTCGGAGCAGGTAATCCCCGCCTCTGGATCGGTTTTCCTTAGACCGCTTCCGTTGTTCGACGATCCAGAGGTGGCCCCATTAGAGGGGGCGTTCCACGACCCTGGCAGCAGGCTTATTGCCGCGCCGAGAGGGGACCGTGGACGGTTGTCGCTGGAACCCGCGGGCTGCTTATCAGTCCAGGGGTATCCGCACGCCGCGGTGGCCAGTACCTCCTATGGCACCGTTCCTGGTCAGCCCGGGTTAGCTCTCTTTGCTGACCCGGGGTCTAATCTTTCTGACCAGGGTGATGAGGATTACCTGCTAGGGTCGCCGTCTGACGACGTGGACATGGATGAAGAAGTTTGTGCACCCCTCGCGGGGAATACAGGCGGCTTCTTCCACGGTTTTACTCACCCTGGAGTAAAGTCCGCGGCTCAGGTGGTGGCCCAGGGCGCTGCTGATGGCCAGCGGTACCGCATACCTCGGCTTGCCGAGGGTGTTGCTGGTGCTGGCCGGGCCCGTGGTGGGGCGGTATATACCCCGCGCTCTGCCACGGTGCCTGCTCCTGGTCAAACCAGTGATGTTGTCATGCCGGTGCTATCAGGCCCGCATGTTTTCCCTGGCTTGCCAGGTGTATCAGCATACCCGCCGTCAAGCTCTACTGCTTGCGCTCAGGAGGAAGACGAAGGACCCCGTCTTGTAGAGCGCTCGCAGTTAGCCACGGAGGAGGATTGGTCTGACGCTTGCCAGTGGTTGGTGAGCGTTAGGCCTGATCTGCCCGTGGAGCAGTCGCCTAGCCAGCGTGACCACAGGCCGTGGTTAGCTGGGAAACCGACTGCTAACGCTATGCCTTCTCTGCCGCTGGCGGAGCATGTCGTTGACATGTTCAAGGCGGCGGAGACGTCCATTAACTCGAGTGGACGTCTCGCGAAGGCCCCTCGCGAGGTGGCCAGGCGTTGTCGCATCGTGCCCCTGGATTACCAGCGGTACGGTGTGGTACCCAAGCCCAGCGTGGATGACCGCGCGGCTTTGGGTGAGGATGCGCGGCCAGGCACCCGTTCTGACGCGGGTGTCTTGTGCGCGAACGCGTTGCGTTCGGCGAATACCGCGTTGCGTGATGCGGAGGAGAGTGGGAGGGCTTCGATTGCCGCTCTGTCCCACGTCTCCCAGCTGTTACAGGGGGTAGTAACGGCATCCGCATCGCGCCAGCCAAGTCCGGTCACTGTCCAGCGAACCATCCAGGATGGTATTAACCTGGCGCTGGACTGTGTGACTCGGGCGGTGACCAGGAGTGTCAGGGCAAGACGCACGTTTGCCCTGGACAATCTGTGCCCGTCTCAGGACCTGTACAATAGGCTACTGCGTACGCCTATGACGGGCCCTGGTCTTTTTGGAGGTGAGGGATGTCGCCACCTCCAGGAGACGGTCACCCTGGTGAATAACCAGAGGGCGCTGCGCGAGCAGTTTGATGTGCTGCGTCGTGCTAACGCTCGCGCCGCGGCCCCGGCGTATCGTCCCCTGCAGGCTCGAGGTGGTGCTGGCCAGGTCAGTGGCCAGCCACCGTCGCAGCGTCGGCCTCGGCCGCGTGCGATTCGGCCAGCAGCGAGGGGGGCGCAGGTTCCTCAGCCGCCGTCAGCCAGGCAGCCGCCCGCGCACCGAGGTGCGCGCGGGGCGGGGCGGGGCGCGCGAGGATCTGGGCGTGGTTATCGGTCCTGACAGGACGCTTACCGCGGTAAGAACCACTCCGGTGTGTATGGCGGCGGAGACAGTGCCGCTCTTGCATGCCTCGTGTCCACCGCGGTCCCTAGGTGGGCCGGTGGGAGGCCGGCTAGCCGGCCACATGCAAGAGTGGGAACGGTTAACTCAGGACCGTTTAGTCTTGCGATGGCTTTCCGTCGGGTATCATCCAGAGTGGGTGACAGGCCCGCCGTCGCGATTGTCTCTGGTGCCAGTCTGGACTCCCATTCCGAGAGATCCAGAGCAAAGGTTGTGTATCGAGGAGGAGATAAATTCCCTCATACAAAAGGGAGCTATTCAGCCGGCACAAAGGTGTCCGGGCTTCTATTCAACCCTGTTCTTAGTAACAAAACGCACCGGTGGGTGGAGACCGATTCTCAACCTCAAGCCATTGAACAAGTTCATCGAGACGCCCAGTTTCAAGATGGAAACGGTGCGCTCGGTGTTGGCGGGGTTGGAGAGGGGGATGTGGACGGCGTCGATAGATTTGAAGGACGCTTATTTCCACATCCCCATCCACGGGAGTTTCTGTCGCTTCCTGAGATTTGCATTCCAGGGCAGACAGTGGGAATTCAGGGTGTTGCCCTTCGGAATTTCCACGGCTCCTCGGGTTTTCACCCGTGTGGTTCTTGCGATCACAGCATACCTCCGCAGGAGAAGCATAGCAGTCCACACGTACATAGACGACTGGCTGTTGAAAGCGCACACCCGGGAAAGTTTGTCCGCCAATCTGGAGATTGTTTTGAAAATTCTCACAGACTTGGGCTGGATGATCAATTTCCCAAAATCAGAGCTGACTCCATCCCAGAAGTTTGTTTACCTGGGGATGTTCTTCGATCTAGAGACAGGATATGTTTATCCTACTCAGGAGAGAGTTCAAATACTCATCTCGTTGATTCAGTCAGTGTGCGACAGTCGTCATGTCCTGGCACGGGTTTACTTGAGAATGCTGGGGTTGATGGTTTCGTTGGAACCAGTCATTCCTCAGGCCGCCTTACGCAGGCGGCCGATCCAGTTGTTTCTCATGACACAATGGACCCAGAGTACAGGTTCGCTGGACTCGAATGTGTCAGTGTTGGCGCCTCTGATTCACCACCTGCAATGGTGGTTGAATACAGAGAATCTCTTGCCGGGGGTTTTGCTAACCCCTCCCCACCCTCAGGTGACTGTGTATACAGATGCATCGATGGAGGGCTGGGGAGCTTGCCTGGAAGAATCCACGATATCAGGGCTTTGGAATCTGGAACAGTCACAGGAACATATAAATCTACTGGAGCTAAGAGCAGTAGTCCTGGGCCTGGAACATTTCTTACAGAAAGTTCAGGGCAAGATTGTTCTTATTCGTTCAGACAACTCAACAGTTGTGACTTACATAAACCGCCAGGGCGGAACGAAGTCGCCCAGTCTCTGTATGATGACATGGAAACTGCTTTGTTGGTGTCTGGATCACCAGATTACCTTGAAAGCAGTTCATATTCCGGGAAGGTTAAACCTGCTAGCAGACTCATTGAGCCGAAGGATGAGTGTTTTACCCACGGAATGGCAACTAAATCAATGTGTGGCGGATCGTCTGTTCGACCATTGGGGGAAACCCAACATCGATTTGTTCGCAACGAAGAAGAATGCGAAGATGACGACGTACGTCTCTCCGATTCCGGATCCAAGCGCTTTCGCAACAGATGCGTTAGCTATCAGCTGGGGGAGAATGTATGCATACGCATTCCCTCCAGCAATCCTGATTCCAAAAATTCTTCAGAAAATCAGACAAGAGGAATGCCAAGTGCTTCTGATCGCCCCGGATTGGCCAAGCCGATCATGGTATACGGATCTGCTGGACCTTCTGGTCTGCAATCCGGTTCCTCTGCCTCTGATGGACGATATTATCTTCCAGGGCAAGGCCCTTCACAACAATCCGTCAATGTTCAGATTGACTGCGTGGATGTTGTCAAGGAATCTAGAATTAAGGAGGGCTTTTCTGAGCAAGCAGCCATGTTTATGGCCAAAGCCAGGAGGGGGTCAACCTCCAGAGCATATAATTATAAAATCAACAGATTTGCAGAATGGTGCTCAAAAAGATGTATTGATCCAATGGATTCATCTATTCAAGTAGTAGCTGATTTCCTCTGTCACCTCTATGATGCCTATAGCCTCAAGCCTAACTCTATTGCTGGTTATAAGTCAGCATTAATGTCTGTTATTCCTTGCTTGGCTAAGAGGGGAAGTGATGAAGTAAATACATTGAATGTATTAATTAAAGGCATGGGCAATCTAAGACCAAGGAATCCACCTGTGATTCCGTCTTGGAGTTTATCGCTAGTGCTTCAAGTACTAGGTGATAAGCCTTTTGAACCACTTAGTTCCATTTCTATGAAACTATTAACACTGAAGACTGTGTTTTTAATTGCTGCGGCCTCGGCTAGGCGTAGGAGTGAAATTCATGCCTTATCACCCGAGGATGACCGTTTTGTGGTTTCAGGGGAAGGCCTTAAGCTGCTACCTAGGATTAATTTCTTGGCTAAAAATCAGTCGTTGAAATATCCAGGTCAACCTATTATTTTGCCTGCTTTAACTAGATATGATCCTAATTCTAAAGCATGGTGTCCCGTCCGGGCGCTGCGCCGGTACAAACAACGTACGGCGGCATGGCGCACCGACCAGTCAGCGTTATGGTTGTCATATATTGAACCCCATGGGAGGGCTTCTAAGGACACCATTTCCAGGTGGATTGTGGAATGCATTCAGTTTTGCCGTAAATCCGCCACCGGGAAGCAGGTTGACGTGGCCAAGGCTCACAGTGTCCGCGGCGTAGTGACATCCACGGCCCTATTTAATGGGGTCCCTGTGGATGATATTATGTCGGTGGCTCAGTGGCACTGTGAGTCAAGTTTTACAGACCATTATCTCCGTGACACCTCTAATCCTCTCGCCTTGTCGGTTTTGAAAAAATAAATCGGTTTATATTTTTTGAGGAGGTTTTTCCTCATTACTTATATATTTCACAATTAATTTATGGAAACACCCACTTTTTTGGGCCTGTATCAGTCTTTACCGATGGGAAGATGATGTCAGCAGCCATTTTCAACAAGGTCAGTCTTGTTCATGTGTTGTCCGTTGTTGATTGTATTGTCACGATTACCCGTTATTAATATGGTGATGGTTTGTGTATTTGTGTGGTTCATTGTTGAGAGTTACGAAAATGGAGCTTTTTCGTCTCTGTCCTGTAGTACATGGCACTTGTACGTAGAGAGCGTATAGGACATTGAGGTCAGTCGACTCTTCCTCCCAGGAAGGAGGGGGGGGAGCGCATATGACATTCGGTCATCTCTCATACATCGGTGGTGTTATCCGATGGTTAGTCAAATCCTGACTGTTTTTTCTTACAGTTTCAGAAGTTTAAGTGCCTTAAATGCAGAAAAGCGTATAGGGATGAGCTGGTCTTTTGACCTCGCCTCCCTCCCGCCAGATTCACTTTCGAATTCTGGCAATATCAAAAGTATTAGGGAGGTAAGTATACTCTTGAAGTGAAATAAACGAAATCTAGGATTTCTTTTTTCACGAGAGAGTTGATACTTACCTCCCTAGATACGGACCCGGCCTCTCCACCCCACAGAGGCTCGGTCTTCAGGCTCTTAATAGTTGCATGTGTGTCAGCCAATAATCTAGTCAGAGGAAGTGCTAGTCTGCGCATGCGCGGTGGTGGGGCTGGCATCCGCCAGACTACGCTCTGACTCCCTGCCCAGTAGGGGCACCTAACTGTTTTAAATCTGAGTGTTTATTGAGTGAAAGCCAATATTTAGCAATATCAAAAGTATTAGGGAGGTAAGTATCAACTCTCTCGTGAAAAAAGAAATCCTAGATTTCGTTTAGTTTATGGCCAAAGCCAGGAGGGGGTCAACCTCCAGAGCATATAATTATAAAATCAACAGATTTGCAGAATGGTGCTCAAAAAGATGTATTGATCCAATGGATTCATCTATTCAAGTAGTAGCTGATTTCCTCTGTCACCTCTATGATGCCTATAGCCTCAAGCCTAACTCTATTGCTGGTTATAAATCAGCATTAATGTCTGTTATTCCTTGCTTGGCTAAGAGGGGAAGTGATGAAGTAAATACATTAAATGTATTAATTAAAGGCATGGGCAATCTAAGACCAAGGAATCCACCTGTGATTCCGTCTTGGAGTTTATCGCTAGTGCTTCAAGTACTAGGTGATAAGCCTTTTGAACCACTTAGTTCCATTTCTATGAAACTATTAACACTGAAGACGGTGTTTTTAATTGCTGCGGCCTCGGCTAGGCGTAGGAGTGAAATTCATGCCTTATCAGCCGAGGATGACCGTTTTGTGGTTTCAGGGGAAGGCCTTAAGCTGCTACCTAGGATTAATTTCTTGGCTAAAAATCAGTCGTTGAAATATCCAGGTCAACCTATTATTTTGCCTGCTTTAACTAGATATGATCCTAATTCTAAAGCATGGTGTCCCGTCCGGGCGCTGCGCCGGTACAAACAACGTACGGCGGAGTGGCGCACCGACCAGTCAGCGTTATGGTTGTCATATATTGAACCCCATGGCAGGGCTTCTAAGGACACCATTTCCAGGTGGATTGTGGAATGCATTCAGTTTTGCCATAAATCCGCCACCGGGAAGCAGGTTGACGTGGCCAAGGCTCACAGTGTCCGCGGCGTAGTGACATCCACGGCCCTATTTAATGGGGTCCCTGTGGATGATATTATGTCGGTGGCTCAGTGGCACTGTGAGTCAAGTTTTACAGACCATTATCTCCGTGACACCTCTAATCCTCTCGCCTTGTCGATTTTGAAAAAATAACTCGGTTTATATTTTTTGAGGAGGTTTTTTCCTCATTACTTATATATTTCACAATTAATTTATGGAAACACCCACTGTTTTGGGCCTGCATCAGTCTTTACCGATGGGAAGATGATGTCAGCAGCCATTTTCAACAAGGTCAGTCTTGTTCATGTGTTGTCCGTTGTTGATTGTATTGTCACGATTACCCGTTATTAATATGGTGATGGTTTGTGTATTTGTGTGGTTCATTGTTGAGAGTTACGAAAATGGAGTTTTTTCGTCTCTGTCCTGTAGTACATGGCACTTGTACGTAGAGAGCGTATAGGACATTGAGGTCAGGCGACTCTTCCTCCCAGGAAGGAGGGGGGGGGGAGCGCATGTGACATTCGGTCATCTCTCATACATCGGTAGTGTTATCCGATGGTTAGTCAAAACCTGACTGTTTTTTCTTACAGTTTCAGAAGTTTAAGTGCCTTAAACGCAGAAAAGCGTATAGGGATGAGCTGGTCTTTTGACCTCGCCTCCCTCCCGCCAGATTCACTTTCGAATTCTGGCAATATCAAAAGTATTAGGGAGGTAAGTATACTCTTGAAGTGAAATAAACGAAATCTAGGATTTCTTTTTTCACGAGAGAGTTGATACTTACCTCCCTAGATACGGACCCGGCCTCTCCACCCCACAGAGGCTCGGTCTTCAGGCTCTTAATAGTTGCATGTGTGTCAGCCAATAATCTAGTCAGAGGAAGTGCTAGTCTGCGCATGCGCGGAGGTGGGGCTGGCATCCGCCAGACTACGCTCTGACTCCCTGCCCAGTAGGGGCACCTAACTGTTTTAAATCTGAGTGTTTATTGAGTGAAAGCCAATATTTAGCAATATCAAAAGTATTAGGGAGGTAAGTATCAACTCTCTCGTGAAAAAAGAAATCCTAGATTTTGTTTAATTAGCGTAAACTGTTGGATATTTTGGCAGAAACAGTTTTCGAAATTTGTAATGTAATTTAACTGTGAGCTATGGCAGCAGCAGGTTCCAGTCTAATTAGTTTCAAAATAATCGAGATCTTGCATGTATATTGTTGTATTGTAAATAATACAATGGACACTCGGTGATTAAAGTGTTGAGATCACAAATTTCTTATTTCTTAACCCTTACCACTTGCATGTCAAAATTTTAAATCTTCAAATTAAATTAAAAGATGAAACAGTGTTCATTTTTCAACAAATATGATATTGACAGTAGCACCTACTGGGCCAGCTACTTTTCAACATGTGTTTTTCTCATATTTTCTCGCAGGTGGCAATTCCTGTAGTGTATCTCAGAGTTGTCATGAACGATTATTTCATCAGTTAGCGGCCTGTCTTCGGAATTTACATGATGCTGTTCGAGGTACGGTATGATAACCAATATATCGTCTTCTGGCAGACAAATGACAAGACTGAATGATGTTGTGGAATGTGTGCTTTGTGGAAAACAAGATTACCAAAAGCTGTTGGTGTCCTAGACATGAGCCTCTTACAGCAACAACATTTATAAAATGAGTTCCGATCACCATACTCTAATACAATTAACTGGTTAATTCTCATTCTTTATTGTCCAACAGTATTATACTTGGGACAGTTATAGTTAGCCAGCAAACAGAGCAACTTGCCTATAGACTAGCCTTACCCCTTACCACTCTGATGTCAATATTCTGTCTATTACTGTTAATAACAAGGAAACTGGTGTACATTTTTCAACAGTTTTGGTGGACGATGTTGCTGTCAATGATGGCAACACCTTCCACCAAATTTGTTGAAAAATGAACACCAGTTCATCTTTTAATTTAATTGTAAGATGTTAAATTTTGACATCAGAGTGGTTAGAGCTAATTAGATAAATCAGTGATTGCTTCCTAGCTTTGCTCCTCCCCCTTTGTACAGGCGCTTGAATCAATTCACCTTCCAGAGTATCCATTTATCATATGACGTCATAATCAGCTAAGCAGCGTGTAAGATGACGTCATAATCATTACGTCATGAGTGATTCTATATGGCCTGTCTTTAACTCTTAATAGTCCAATACGTTGTACGAATTATATGTCTCTACTATTTAATAACCATGCTGTTGAATATTTTGAAACTAATTTGACTGGAAGCTGTTGCTGCCTATGGCAGCAACAGTACCCAGTCAAATTAATTTTAAAATATTCAACAGCTTACATGTATAGTTTTCTGGCAATTGATAGTTAGGGAGTTCAGAGATCGATTGATCCCAACATGAGCAAGGTGTGCATGGAGCTTAGCTAGAAATGGGCGGGGCATAGCTAAAAATGGAAATGCCCATTTTAGGCAATGGTAGAGTTTAGTCATAGCATGGTATCCATATCCAAGTCACAATCGGATTGTTGCAAATTTGGTGCATGTCTTTAAAATTTAAGTGTCTGAAAAGCATTCATTACATTATGATCTGAATGTGGCACCAGACTTTATGTATTATTACTTCTGTAATGATTTTTCTGGCAGAGGTATCCAAGCATTTCAACTCTAAAGTCTCATTAGAGCATCAGCTACCCACAGCAACGCACAAACTAAAGACAACTGATGAGTGCATCGTTTCATCCCTTGTCTCTGTCGTAGCATCTACAGGAAAGGTGAGTGTGTTTTCAATATCTCATTTTTAACCCTTTAACTGTTTGCTTGCTGAATTTCTGCAGACTACTTTTTTCCATGGGGTTTAACTCTGGATATGCCGAATATTTTGAAAATGATTTGACTGAAAATTTTCAGTCAAATTGTTTTCAAAATGTTGAGCAGGTCCAGAGTTATTACCAATTGAAATTATTGTCTGGTCTCTCAGACAGTTAATGGTCATGTCGTTCAAAAAAGGATACTGAAGTTATCTTGAGGAATTTCCATTTCCAGGATAAATCAAGAGTACTTCAGATAATTTACACGGGTATGACTGGCCTGATAACTGAGATAGTGATTCCGGTTATAAATTTTCAAAAATAGTCTTCTGTTGGTCTGAAAGTGAACATTTACTAAATAGAAATTTACATTTTCTTGAACGATCTTGAGCATTAAATAGTATACAGTTCTTATACAGTGTGCTAAAGATGCATTTATTTAGGCGATTTTGTTACCAATGAAATGATTTCTCCCCCAATATTTAACCCTTACCACTCTGTTGTCAATATTCTATCTTTTACTGTGCCAGTAGTGAAGAAAATGGTGTACATTTTTCAACAATATAATCAAAAATACTCTTGATCTTCAAAAGACATCAAGCTGTACTTGGCTGATTTGAGGATTAAAGGGTTAAGCACCAGATCGGTTACCTTCATTGCTTGCACTCAGAATAACATTGAAATGTGAATAATAAGTGAAGACAATTCATCCAGTCAATTGTTCACATACCAGTAGCGACAAGGATAAATGCCAATATTTTATACTTTAACCCTTTAGTGACGAAATTTATTCCTGAAATTTTAAATATTTGCTTTTTGAATGTCCATTTGCAGGCCAAGAGAAGATTAATTTTGAACATTTACAACTGGAATGACTGGCCCGGTTATCAGGCCAGTCATTCCAGTTGTAAATTTTCAAAAATTTGTCTTCTCTTGGTCTGCAAATGGGCATTCCTGTAGACCACTAAGGAGGCCGGGTTTGGACGGTATCATCACGAAAGGATTAAAGTCACGCCTAATGTATATCATGCATATGCATGTAAATACAGGAATGTTAACCATTTAACGGTCAAGCCGGCAAGAACTGGCCTTTGTAGCTGTCTTGAGAAATATCACTTTGCAGGCCAAGAGAGGTTTGTTATTAAAATTTTATGACTAAATTAAGTGGCTTGATAATACATTTCTGTTGGCCCTTCAAATAGACATTTACTCAGGGAAATTTGCAATTTCCACCATAAATCTTGATACTTTTATAGTAAAAATTGTCAAGGAAATATCAATTTTCGTAAAGCGAATGTTCATTTTCATACTAAGAGAAAAATATTTGAGAAAACATACCACTGAAATATTTGGTTAACCATTTGATCGTCAAATGTATTTTTAAAACTCAAAATATTTTCTTATTAACTGTCCATATACAGGCCAATAGAAGACTACTTAAAACAAATTCATCTCTTGAATCACTGGCTTCATCATTGAGCTAGGTATTCCGAGGATAAATCTTTCAAAAACCTCTGTGCCTGCAAATTATGGACCTTCCTGAAGACCATTGCAGACGGTTGATGGGGTAAGAAATGTTTATGGTGTAAATCAGTTGTGATAAATCAGTTAAATCTTGTTTCAGCTGTCAGCGTTCATGACTGGAAACTGTAGCTTCTTCACATCACCGGCGGGCTACCGGATGCGCGGGAGCAGTTTGGTGATATCTGATGTCAAGAACAATGTAAAAAGCAATCCTATCGTAATGACATTCCGACAGAAAACTGCGAATTATATCGCATCGTTAGCTCGAGTGAGTAATAAGAAATCTCTTATTTACTGTTATAGCATCCTTACTATTTATCATACTCTTCAGCTCACTTTACTAACCAATTCTTGGTGGTTTGTTTTTATTGGGCGCTTGACCTAGACATATTTGAGCGATGACAGTTTTGTTGAGTGAGAGTGATGCTGCTTTACATCCCGATGGCAAAAACATCATGCCGGACCCGACCAACTGCTTAATCTCCCTTCCAGACTGGTACCCATTTATACTCCTTGGTGTAGAGAGGTAGTTAGATGTAAAGGAAATTTAATTATTTTAATGATCTTACTCCACATTATGTTGGCCAGTGATATTATTCCACCATATCCATCACCCTTCCATTTGTCATAGTTCCCAAGGCCTACTAATATAAAAATCAGGCACATAGACAGGGTTATGGGAATCCCCATGTCTCAAATTTCAATCTTAGATCCCCCTCCAAGACTCCAGCTACAATCATGCACCAAGCTCAATACCCTCAGTTTTGCCCCCCCCCAATTTTGCTTTTACGCCCCAAGATTTGTGAGACTACGTCACTGTCAACAAGTGAATACCTGTCAGAAGCTCTGAGTTCTGCTATCATGTCTGATTACTAGAGAATCTTAGAAACCTTTTCACTATATATTCTGTAAAAGGGATAGAACTCCTCTCCATAGAGATCATCCTCACCCATAACAAAATAGTGTAGCCTCCCATGCCTTCTTTAGCTGCAGATAATGACTCAATACACCGTCATGTTCCTTACTCAGTTAATCAGTCAGTCACAAAGGCTTATTCAGGGCTGTAGTTTCAAAAGTTTTTCATAGACAGTAATCAAGCAAACTTTATGAAAAGGTTGCCCGCAGAGTCCTGAAGATGTGTGATATAATTGGGATTAAAAGGTCAAGGCCATGGCGACCAGATTAAAATGATTGTTTTGAAAACTATGTACTGAAAGGGTTCTCTGGTTCTACTGGAGAGATCTTGACCTGCTTTGGGTTGAAGGCTTCCCTTGGTGTCCTGAAGATGTGTGATAAATTAGGGATCAAGATCAAAGGCCAAGACCATGGTGACCTGATTAAAATGATTATTTTTAAAACCATGTGCCTGAAAGCATGCCTGTGGGTTCCCAAAGAGGTCACAAGATCAGATATCATGGTCACAGTGACACACGTAGCTGACAAGACTTTATCGACCTAGTTACCAACAGTCATGTATTCTTTGCCTTGTGTCACGGGGATGGGTATAGTTCAGGCTGCCTTCATGACTCCGGTATGCTCTGTATTTAGGCTGGTATTGTTAGTCTATGTTAAAATATGTAATAATACCTCCTTTATCACTTACAAGATTTATACACTTCTCGCAGGAAATGTGTAATAATACATCGTATATGGGATTTGTGTCTTATTTTATGTCTATCTTCAGCCGATGTCAGAGTCTGTACCGTATCGTGTCGCAGTTCAGAACAGAAGAACCATCTTAAGCTCGGCAGAGAGCAGAGAAAGTCTAGCCCAACAGGTACACAGTCAATTTGTCATCAGTCGGTGGGTAGGTTGGTTGGTCAGGTAGATAAGTATTCTGTTGAAAATTTCAGAACTAATTTGACTGGAAGCCCTAAGCAGCAGCAACTTCCAGTCAAATTAGTTTCAAAATATTCAACAACTTACCATTATAGTTGAATATTTTGAAACTAATTTGACTTGAAGCTGTCGCTGCATATGAAAGCAATGGCTCCTACTCAAATTAGTTCCAAATCATTCAACAGAAAGCTTTTCTGTATAGTTACCCTGAAATTGAGATTCTGTGACAGCCGTGTCTAAGTGTTAAAATTGATTCAACCTCATACAAAAAAGTGGGCGGAGCTTAGCTAGGAGTGGATTCCTCTATTAACTTTACTGCTAATCATACAGTACGGCTCAGAAATAATTTAACACATTTCCAATAAAATTAAGTCCAAATTATTCAACAGAACATTTCTTACATCATGTTCAAAATTGTCCTAACTAACATGTTTCTGTTGTTGTTTTAAATATGTTAACTTATTTCTGAGCTGTACTGTAGTAGAAAAGTTTGCTATGATTTTAATCATTAGCGAATGATTTACCCAATCCTGCTTTCTATTAGCGGGATTTCAATGTACCATTCCAGTTTTAGCTATGCCCTGCACATCTCTAGCTAAGCTCCACCCACACTTCGTTGTGTTGGGATTGATCGATCCCCGAATGCCCTAACTATAAATTTCCTGAAAACTATACAGGTAAGCTGTTGAATATTTTGTAACTAATTTGACTGGGTGCTGTTGCTGCCTATGGCAGCAACAGCACCCAGTCAAATTAGTTTCAAAATATTCAACAGAATATTTATTAAATAATAAAGACATAGAATTCATACAACAACGCATAGTCTGTCTTCAAATATGTGTTCGTGGCATACCTATCGTTCATCTTCTTCTTTTCGATCGCTGGTATCACACTTGGAGAGCCGTTCTCAAGATGAAATCTGGTTTTCTGCAGTTCTTCCACAGGCCCATACAGCTTTTCAGGAAAAGAGGTTGACAAAGGCCAGATCTCTTCTCTCAGCAGCTGATACGTACTGCAACATTGAAGTATGTGCTCTGTGGTCTGTTGTGCTTCTCCACAAGGACAAGCGGGCGATGTCGTAAGGTGGAACCGCCTGTACATGTGTTGGTTTAGTCTGTTGTGTCCAATTCTGAGACGAAAAATGGTCACTTGCTCTGGCCTCGAGAGATGATGGTAGGCATCTTCTGATTGAGGTGTTATATAGAGTGACTTGATGATAGTCTTCATCTCTGTATGGGTAACCATGTTTTCTGTCTGATTCTCTTCTGCACCCGCCTTTGCCATCTTGTCTGCTTCCTCATTTCCTTGGACTCCACAGTGTGAGGGGATCCACTGCAATGCTATCCGAAAGCATTTGATGGTTTGTAGTGCTTCTTCAAGTTGTGGCAGCTTACCTTTGGTGATAGCCTCAAGGACGGAGCGGGCATCAGATAAAAAGACAATCTGTGCAATAGGGTCTGCTGTTCTGCTGATGGTATTAGCTGCATGAACTAGTGCTTAGACTTCAGCTCTGTAGTTTGTGCAGTGTTTGCCTGTCGGTATTGCAGCTGACTCATGTTGTCCGTTTGGATACTGTATGTGCAGTCCGGCACCTCCGCTCCTAATTGCATCTTTGGCTGATCCATCTGTGTAGATCCTTATCCATGTCTCCTGAGGGTACATTTCTTCCAGCATGGCTAGGGTCAGGGCCTTCTTGCTCACATCACTGTGTTCATATTTGGTTGTGAGATGAGGTACTGTGGTGCGAATAGCTATGCTCTCTAGTTTGTTTTCCCAGGGTGGAGGATCAAGGGTGTGATTTGGGTCTTCTATTTGTGCTGGCAACATCTCTTGGTGTTTCCTTTGAAGTGCTTTTGTCTCTTTCAGAAAACTTGATCTTTTAAGTCTTCCTGATGACAGCTGTGCTGGCCTGATCTTCATCGGGTGGTTGTTGAACGATTTGAACTTTGCAGCTTGGATCAGTGCTTTCCATTCCCTTCCTTTGCTAAGTGCCTGCTGTCTGCTCAATTTTTTCTATTGGTGTTGATCTCATTCCACCAGTGATGATGCGCAGTGCCTGGTTTTGTACTCTGTCGAGGTTCTGTTGATGAGATTTAGCTGCTGTCATCCATGAGCTGGATCCATACTCAAGGTGTGGTCAGTCGGCACCTAGGTAGATGGTCTTGAGGATCCTTTCATTGGCACCCCACTTTGTTCCTGCCAGCTTCCTCATGATGTTTAGCTTTCTTCTGGCCTTTGCCTCTGCATTCTGTATGTGCTCCTTCCATGTTAATCTTCTGTCGTAGGTGACTCCCAGGTATGTCTGCTGGTCCTCATACTCGAGTGGAGTACCGCCCAGTGTCAGATTGCCAACCTTGGTTTTGGTGGACAGTGAGAATAGCATGGCTGATGATTTTTCTTTGTTGATGGTAATACACCAGCTATTGGCCCAAGCTGTAATTCTGTCCAAGGCGAGCTGCATTCTGTACGTGGCAGTCATTGTGTACTCCTCGGTGCACCAGAGTACGAGGTCATCTGCATAGAGGGCTGCTTGGATCCCATTGGGCAGCTCTGCTACAATGTCATTAATGAAGAGTATGAACAGAGTTGGTGATAATCCTCCGCCTTGTGGCACCCCTTGACTCAGCAATACATTCTGTCCAGATTGTCCATCCACATGCACCGTAGCTCTGCGATTGTGTATGTATGACTTGGTCCATCGGAACATGTTGCCACCGATGCCTGTGCACCGGAGCTTCACGAGGAGGCCATCCTTCCACACCTTGTCAAATGCCTTCTGCAGATCGATAAAGGCAGCTAGCATCACCTTCTTGGCTTGAAAAGTGTCCTCTATGACCTGTGCAAGGTGTGTTGTTTGATCTTCTGTGCTCCTGTATCTTCTGAAGCCGGCCTGCTCTGAAACTATAATGTTCTCCGACTCCAGGTACCACTGCAACCGCTGGTTGATGATGCGCTCCATGGTCTTGCATATGCAGCTTGTAAGACTGATAGGACACTCAGCACTTTAGTCTTGTTCTTCCCTTTTTTCATTATGATGTCATTCTACACGTCGCGTAGTTGATTATGATGTCATAGGATGGATTGATAAAGTGGAAATGTCTATTGTATTAGCATTTGACTAATGGGCCAGTCAGTGTCTGTCTGCTTTTAGAGCCCGAAGATGGAGGTTCTTTAGGACGGGTGGTTGTAACAAGCTGGTGAAGGACTTTTTATCAAATTGACCCCCTCTCTTTTGTTACCACAGTTTATAATGATATCTAAGGTGTCTGTTAAATACAGGTTTCACAAGTGTGTGTGTGTTGTGTCTACTCACCTGTTTCTTTGTTTAATACCTTTCAGCTGCTTATCCTGCAAGAAAAGGTGAACAAATTGGAACAAGAGAAGGAGCACTGGATGCTGGAGTTACAGCTACTGCAGATTAAATATGACAAGAAAGAACAGGTGCATGTGTCAACATGTCTATGTCTGTGCACTTGTGTCTGTGCATTTGTGTCCAGTGTGTGTGTATGTGTGTGTGCGAGCGGGCATGTGTGTGTGTGTGTGTGTGTGTGTGTGTGTGTGTGTGTGTGTGTGTGTGTGTGTGTGTGTGTGTGTGTGTGTGTGTGTGTGTGTGTGTGTGTGTGTGTGTGTGTATATGTGTGTGTACGCACGTGCGCATGTTTCATATGCCTGTGCAAAAGCACATGGTAGGTGTTTTTAGAATAGAATGAATATGGTAGTCACACTAATCTGGTAAAAACGATAATGATTTTCAAAGGCATTAGCGTTTAAGACAAATTTTTTTTATTTTGATGAGCTTTCACATATAAATGTGCTTAATCAGGATGATATAAATCATATTTAGTGTACGAAACCTTGTCCAAAATAAAGCTGGTTTCTAATTAATCCCTTAGTGGTCAATCTGGCCAAAACAGCCTTTGCAGAGGTGATCTTGGGAAATGTCATTGTGCAGTTCTAGAGAAGACTATTTATCGAGCCATTGTAATGGTAAACTTTCAAAAAGTCTTCTCTTGGTCGGCTTAAGTTTTCTGACAACATTTCAATTTCCTTGATCAGTCTGGACCATTAATTGGTCAACATGGTTGATATTTCTTAATTAATGCCTCGCAATGAAGTTTCATGTGGTGCAGTGAGGGCTGGTGTGAGGTTGGAAATTGTTCCTGTCCTTACATACATATGTGTTGGGTGGTTGGCCAGATAGTGTTCATTATCACAGCACTGCATGCCTTATCAGATCAACCTGTAATTTCATAAACATAGGATACTAGCTAGTATCTTATTAAATAGCCTATCATACAAAATCCAGTATGGCCAACAATGCATATTCTTGATATGGGGGGGGGGGGGGGGTAGATAGAGTGAGGGGGAAATATATCATTTTCATTTAGTATTATTTGATAACATTATGTTTCTCTTATCTTATGTTTCCTCTCAGTTTATTAACCCTTTAATTGTCATACCGGCCGCTCCTATGGTCTTGTGGAATGTCCATTTACAAGTCAAGACAATGCAATTTTTGAAAATTTATCACTGGAATGACTGGCTCGATAACCAAGCCAGTCATTTCAGTGATAAGTTTTCGAAATTATATCCTCTTGACCTGTAAATTTGACATTTAACAAGAAAATATTTAAATTTTCTTGACCAAATTTGACCATTAAAGGGATAAGCTACCTTCATGAGGGGTTGTTTTGTTTGCCGTATTAACCCTTTAATGGTCAAGCTGACCAAAATTTGACTCTGCAGTTATCGTGGCGAATGTCCATTTGCAGGCCAAGAGATGACTCCCATTGGAAATCTACCACTGGAATGCATGGATGGATAATTGAAGCAGTCACTCCAGTGGCAGATTTCTAAAATAATCTCTTAGCCTACAAATGAGCATTCAGTAAGCAAATATTTTTATTTTCTTTGCCAAATTTGAGCATTGAATGGTTAATGCATCTTAACACGATGTTCTAAATAATAAATGTGGTGTGTCAGGAATTTGCAATTATATTAATTAGTGTAGTGCTAGTATGACAAGTCATGTGCATATATTGTTTCAACTGATTGCTTCTGTATTTTCTAGACTGTTCGCGCGATGGAGAAGCACATTGAAGCATCACAAGTTACCACCAGTTTAGAGGACAATCTGGACCTGTCCACGGGTTCCAATCCTAGCTCAGCACCTATCACCGTCACAAGCACAGCTCCAAGCATGGTTTGTAGCAATTTATATTTATCACGAAACAATCATATTTAAGTAGGCAAATCATTGCTTGATCTACTTTACAAATGAGCAAATCATTTATCAACTATGGCTGCGACCTATGTAGATTTGTAAATAATTTGAATGAATGATTGACAGTACCATTGTCTAGTTGAGTGCATATGGTTTAGTTACGGCCCCATATAGATATATGGAAGGTGCGGGTATATAGCATTTGCTTTTTCCATCCAATTATTTGCCTGTTTCTACATTGAGACTCCTTTCTGTGCGATAACTCCAACCTGTACTAGATCTATCCTCAAGAGACTTGGGTGGTAGGGTGCCCTTGTGGTCCCAATCTACTTTACAAAGTAATATATGACTCTGTATCCACTATAACTGCGACCTCTGCAGATTTGTAAATTTGACTGATAGACAGACTGGACTGTTGCTCTAGTTGAGTGTATATGGTCTAATTATACACCCACATCTATATGGGGATATATAGCATTTGCTTTTTACATCCGTGTGTCTGTCCATCCATGCATACATTTCTATGAGATAGCCCGTTGTGCTAAAGCTATCATCAAGAAATTTGATTAGTATGGTGCGCTTGTGGTCCCAAAGAACCAGATTAATTTTGTGGTGCAATGGTCATGGTTATCCAATTAACCCTTTCATTGACAAATCCCTGAAAAAGGTATATTCTTTACAATATAAAACTTAATATGTAGAATATTTTGAAATTAATTTGACTAGAAGCCATTGATGAATGTCTTCCAGTCAAATTAATTTAAAAATAATTTACATTTTTCCTCTATGGTTGTCTTGAAAATGAGATATGGGAAATTCATCGTTGAAAGGGTTAAGGAAATTGGGAAGCATTTAATGACTCAAGTTGTACTGAAGGGATCTTCACCACACTTGGTATTTGTTGTTGTTTGTGCTATGAAAAACTATTAATTTCTGGGTCCTACGGTCGAGGTCAGTGAGCCAATCAAGGAAATTGTGATTACTTTTAATTCTAGTATGCCTTTCATGGTTGGGTGAATGTCATCCGTGCAGTACGCAAGTGCGTACCTAAATAAGCATAATCCCAATATGCTGTGTAAATTTTCTTTGCCACAGTGACTGCACTGTAGGGTTGGGAGATATTGCTCAAGGCATGACGATATCGGTATCTCATTGAAATACCGCGGTATCATGATATATCGTCATTTGGGTGGGGTGTGGAGTTAGGGTGTAAACATAGAATAACATGTATTTCAAATTGGTGGTGCCTACAAGTTATTTTCATTAAATGTGTTGCATTGAAACCGTAAATTGAGATCGCCATGATTGCCATTTCCGCATATTTAATACACGAAATTCCACACTTTGGCGCCCTTCAATATACAGTTTAAAGCAACGAATGTAATGCAACTAACCGTATTCATCACAAATAAGAAAAATAAAGGATTTTCTTCTGTCCTTGTGTTGTATTTTGTGTTATCTTTACCTCACGACAACTGTCAAAAGATTGAGCAAGGAAGACTGGAAACAATTATATCAGATTTGATTTGGTCTGTAATATTAAATACTAATTTGACCCATTGTAGACCGATTCAAATTCGCTCACTACTTAGCAGGTTTATCCATTGATCTCAAGGTGTAGCCGTGATGTGTGAAATTAACCCAGTTAACACTGCAGTCAAAACTGCCACAACAGATCGAAGACTGGAAATAATTAGTCCTAAATTATTTATTTTAAGGCTGTTTCTCATTTAGAATAAATCTGTAATGTTATATGTGGAATGAATTTTGATCGGATTTGTTTAAAAATGCTAAATATATTGTATAAAGTTACATAAAAACGTATAGCGGTAAAGCAAGAGATTAACTTCCCCCTCACCTACCATTCCAAGCTGTGGTATTGATAAGGGATTAAGTGTGTGTGGTTTAAATCTTTCACAGTCAGAAGAATGTTTAACCATGCAGATCAATGACTAATGGATAAATAGCTTGACCTGTAGTAATGACGTCATCAGAATGGAATGTGGGTAGTGCAAATGGTATTCCCCACTGACTAATAGTCAGAACGAGGCAAGAAAAAACATGGCGGCGTCTATTTATGTAATTATGAAAAGTGAACAACAAAGGATTATTTTGTACTTTAAATCATTTTATTAGAGCAAACAAACCATGAATTAAATGAACACAGATTATTTTGGAGTTTATTAAGTTTTTATTACCTTAGACAAAGACTGGATTATTACTTAAAGACTATTACTGGACCGAATAGAGGTAAGAGTATGACATTTCTAACTTAGTTATTTATATTATGCTCACAGTTAAAAGGCAATATCGTCCTGTCGGTATTGATGATATTTATGATTTTTCGAAATTATGACGATTTCGGTATCGGTATATCGCGATATTGATGATAATATCGAAAAATCCCCCAACCCTACTGCACTGTTAGACAATTTTCATGCTGCATTGGGTAATGGTAGTGGTGGGCAGAGAATTCAGCAATCTTTGATTGTTGTTTTTGTTCTTAATTGTTATTCCTCTGTTATTCAGCTTGGACATTTGGAACAAGCACCATCCTTTGGTTCAGACACATCCAGTCGAGAACACTTGATTAAAGATCACTTTTCAAACCGTATCAATGAACTAACTGTACAACAACAGGTGGCTGATAGTAAAGCACTCAACTTTCATGCAGAGGTGAGAGCACAGTAGTATCCGTTATCATATAAACAAGATTTTCTTTGGTTAGATAATGCATAAGAAATATTTTTATTGGTTCGATAACGCGTAATAATCCCACATGCCCGTTGACACCGCAAAATCTTCCTAGCGCCGATGACAACGAAGATGTAAACAAGACGGGATACTTTATGTTGTTGATTTAAATCTTGATATATATATATATATATATATATATATATATACTATTGAGTTATAAATTACGTTTGTAACTTTTGCATGATAGACAGATATTTTGAAACTGGGATTACAAGTAATTTCAAGTCAGAAATAACGATGTTTTGTTTGCTATTATTTTTGCGGCCCATTGGTCAGCACTCTTAGCAAGTGGTGCATCACAGCGATGAAAACAACCATGCAAAATGGTGGATAAAATGGGTTTCAGAAATCCACTTTATTGGAAAATTTATCAAAACATCTTAAAATAGCCGTATAAATAGAATCTCAAACTGGGTCCAATTTAATATCACTATTATCAACCTCGTCGAATATTGTCACGTAGTTTTTGACGAGGTTGATAATAGGGATCCCTTATCTATCGTCTGTCCAGTGCACACACTCCTTATTGTTCATGGTTACAAATCATCGCCAGATTCTAATCAGATGCTCGCTCAAATTGTTCACAATTATTTAATTCTTTTTCGGTTTAGCATAAGAAAAAATTTAATTCTAATTAAATATTGACAAATCATACCTCCCTGTTTTGAATAACCCATTTGGTAAATGTGTCATCTGCAAAGGTTGAAATTAGCACTCTTCCGCTAGCCCAACCTTAGTAGGAATTGATCAGGGCTAGTACAATTTGTGACTGACCAACTCGGTGAGCTAGTAGCAAATTGGTATTTCATTCCTTAAATGGTCATGGCAGCCAAAAACGTCCGCTACCTTGATTGGGAGAAATGTCTATTTGCAGACGTAGAGATGGCTATTTTTGAAAGTTTTACCACTGGAATGATTGGTTCAATAATCAAAAACAGTCTTCTCTGGGTCTGCAAATGAACATTTTCTTTGAGAAATTGAAGTTTTCCTGACCAAACATGTCATAATTCATAAAAGGGTTTAATTACACCAGTTTTCACACAAACCAGAACTGAGTAACACACAGTGACATCAGGCCAATATTCTGTAGAATAAGGACTGAAAGTAATCACCATATTTGTCAAGTAAGGGCTAGTAAATAATCAGTATGCTATCAGTATTAGTGATTACTAGTCATACTGGCTAGCCGCTCATCGAGGTTAATTTCAAACCCTGCTCTAGGTGTAAGATAGTGCTGCTGAAAGGTTGCTGTCATAGAATGCAACAGCTCTCCACCACACCATTCTCAAAATTTCTCATACCAAATAAGACTGAATGCTAGAATGTGCTGATTTTAACTGATTTAGCTTTACCACTCATGTTAAACCTACTTGAGAGACTCCTTAGCATTTGGAGGGAAAAGATGGTGGTTCTTTGAGGTAGGTTGTCATATCCTATAGCAAGTTCCTTGTACTAAATGACCAGCTAGCTATCCAAAATAATAAAGGAATCCAGTTTATCTATCAATCATATAACATAATCAACGTCACATGTAGGCTGACGTCATAGTCAGTTACGTCATGAATGACGCCATTTATCCCATCATAAACATCCATCAAGTTGTACAATTTGTATGCCCATAGGCGGCAACAGCACCCAGTCAAATAAGTTTCAAAATATGCAAGAGCTTACATGTAGTTTTCTGGCAATTGAGATTCAGGGAGTGCAGGCATCGATCAATCCCAACACAGACAAAGTGTGTGTGGAGCTTAGCTAGAGATGGGCGGGGCATAGCTAAAACTGGATTCCTCCATTGTTTTTGCTCTCAACCCTTCTTGTCTCAACTTAACCCTTAAATGGTCAATCCGGCCAAAACGGCCTCTGCAGTAGTCTTGTGGCATGTCCATTTGTTGGCGAGTGAAAAGTTCTTACCAATAGTAGGCTCGAGAATCAAGTCAGTCACATCAGTGGTAAATTTTCTATAGTCTTCTCTTGACCTACAAATAGACACTGGCTACACAAAAACTTTTCTTGACCATTACCACATAGATGATCAAGGCGGCCAAGAAACAGCCTCTGTAGTGGTCTTCAGGAATGTTCATGTGCTGGAAAAGTATGCTTTTTTGTAAATTTCAGTGATAAATTTTGAGTCTTCGTAGCCTGCAAAATTTATAATTCTCTTGAAAAATCTGTACCATTAAGTGGTTAATTGATATGAGTAGGATTTTGAGTAGTTTTAGGCGCCCTTGACGCAAGAGGGTTAAGAAAGATTTTACTGTATTGAGAATTTTGCAAATAATAGATCATGTAAACATTTTACTACCTGTCTCTGTTGGAATTTATGTATCTTATGCAAGGCCACTTTGTTACACAGGTGAGAGCATTACATCGGCGCTTACAGATTTCTGAGCGAGACAAGGACCAGCAGCAGGAGGAGCTCACTACCTCCTCTCAAACAATAGCACAGTTACAGGTAAGTGACAATATCATCATTAATAATGACACGGGTATAACTAAGTCACAATGTCGAAAGTGATCCACATAAAAAGATGAAAACGGCCGTGTTAGGTTGGAGTGACCATGGTACACGATTTGTGTTTGCCCACTATTTCTGTTGTCAGCATTGGCATCCACATGAGTAGTTTTCATTGAGTTTTTTTAATTTGCCTTATTCAACAATGGCTCATCAGATTCCATTGGAATTTTACAAAAATGCTCTGTACCATGTCTGGATGCAATCTGCATAATTACTAGTTTGAATTTTGTGAACTTTTCCTTATTTTTCAGTTTTGGAATATTTTCATACCTTTTTTGTTGAGGCTTTTAGTCCCGCCGACTTATCAGTCAATGATCTATAGCGATCACTCCCCATTCACTGTCTTCCCGACATGTCCATCTGTCTGTCTGTGCATCGTCAACAATAGTGGCACGTTTTGTTATCTGGACTGATTAAGATCAAAAGTAGCTAATGGATAGGTTCCTATGCTCATCTAATTTATCCATTATAAAAATGAGACTGATTCTATGACAAACAGTTGCGTTATGCTCCTTGCAAATTTTCTGCAGGATGGGACCCAATATGGCAAAGTTATTACGGTGACACATTTCATAATCCTTAGAACTATTGTCTTCTAACTTGGTGGATGTGTTCCTATAGGCATAAGTTACCACCCATATAAGAACTAGGTACGGCTGACCTAATTTATTAATAATATAGGTCAATGGTCTGTTCTTTCAAGTTTTGGGTACACAGTAACATTGTAGTGGATCCCCTCACACTGTGGAGTCCAAGGAAATGAGGAAGCAGACAAGATGGCAAAGGTGGGTGCAGAAGAGAATCAGACAGAAAACATGGTTACCCATACAGAGATGAAGACTATCATCAAGTCACTCTATAGAACACCTCAATCAGAAGATGCCTACCATCATCTCTCGAGGCCAGAGCAAGTGACCATTTTTCGTCTCAGAACTGGACATAACAGACTAAACCAACACATGTACAGGTGGTTCCACCTTACGACATCGCCCGCTTGTCCTTGTGGAGAAGCAGAACAGACCACAGAGCACATCCTTCAATGTTGCAGTACGTATCAGCTGCTGAGAGATGAGATCTGGCCTTTGTCAACCTCTTTTCTTGAAAAGCTGTATGGGCCTGTGGAAGAACTGCAGAAAACCACAGATTTCATCTTGAGAACGGCTCTCCAAGTGTGATACCAGCGATCGAAAAGAAGAAGAAACTTGGCAGATTTGTTCCTTTAGGCAATATCTATTTGGGCTCTGAATATGAAGTGGCTATGCCTTCAAATAGCAGAGTTATAGGTCTTGCTATATTTTTAAAATATTGAAGCCTATGGGAAAATATGTTTATGGCACGTTTCGTCTTTTATCGATGGATTAAAACCAAATTTGGTAGATCTCTTCCTTTAGGCAACATCTATTTGAGCTATTAATATGAAGTGGCCATGCCTTTAAACAAGGGCCATAACTCTGGTTGGTAAAATACATTTGTTTCGTCGATTGCGATGGATTAAAACCAAATTTAGCCGATATGTTCCTTCTATCAAATATCTATTTGAACTATGCATATAAAGAGGCCACACCTTTAAACAGGGGCTATAACTCTGGTTCATTAAGACTAAACTGTTGAACCTTATGGAGAAAATACATTTGTTTCGTCAATTATTGATGGATTAAAAGCAAATTGTCTCAGATATTAAACATTTCATTTCCTCTAAGCACTGTTATTAACCATTTAAATCCTACAGTACAATCAAGGATTTTCTGTTGAATACTTTAAAAATAATTTCTACAATAGAATCGATTTCAAAAGTATTCAGCGGCTTAGCTGTATGATTGCTTTAAAATGGATAGATATATTGTAACATTAAGACTGAACATGTGAATCAGGCCCGAAAAATTTTAAAGGTTTGATAGCCTAAAAAGTGGTTACCTAATTTTTATGACAGGTAACATATCATAGTTTTTTCTGGTATCTGGTCGGTACCCGTGAAAGAGGTAATGCAATTTAATTACATATATAATCTTGATTATTTATAAGTCAGCTGTTCAGTAAGCATTATGGAGAACGCAAAATGATACCTATCAATGTAGGTTCAGCTAACCTCGGGGATAACGATCATTTCATTCACCTGTAATTTTGTTACCTGCATGACTGATGGTTTCTGTATGTTATCTCAGGATGAATTGCAGACTACGACTCGCAGCTATGAGGGACAGCTTAGCATGATGAGTGATCATCTTGCCGCCATGAATGAGAAACTCGCACATCAGAAAGATGAAATCGATGAACTCAGGATACAACTCACTCAAAAAGTTTGTATACAGTACAGCTCATAAATAAGCTAAAATGTTTCCAAAACAAAAACAAAAACATGTTAGTTAGTACAATTTTGAAAATGATGCAAGAAATGTTGTTGAATATATTGGCCATAATGTCATTGGAGGCCACTGCTGCGCTAGGCAGCAATAGCTTACAATCAAATTAAGTACAACATATTCAACAATACATTTTATTTTGTTTTGTAAACATTTTACGTTATTTCTGAGCTATTTTGTATAACATGGGCACACGTCTACGGCTTATATTTCTGTAAGCTTTTAAAGGGACGCTAATCCCATTTCAAATGTTATACAGTGCCGATAGATTATGGTTTATAGATTCCATTTCATTCATATCCTGTCACATTTCCTTATCCGTATCAGAATTATCTGCTTTGTAATATCGCCCAAATGTTGAACAGTGATCGCCACATTGTCTCCTCAAGCGATAATGTGTGATGTCATGAAAGTGCCAATGCATTAGATTCTTTATTATGTAAAACTCATGTCGTTGAATATTTTGAAACTAATTTGACTGGAAGTTGTAGGCAGCAACAACTTCCAGTCAAATTAGTTTCAAAATATTCAACAGCTTAGCTGTAGGGTTGCTTTTATACCACATTGTAAAGCTGTAGTTGTCGCCTCTATGCCGGAGTGCATATACCGAGGCAGACACGCTAAGCTTTTTCTGATTGGTTGAAAAGTAAATCATGACAGCCAGCATAAGGTGTAGAAATCTACCAACATTTAGCTACTAAAACCTGCATATATTTCTTTGGCGGGATGATAAAAGGCGTAAAATTACCTTCATAGTTTAGGAGTGGCCTATTAGATCATCTGAATAGCTATCAAGAGATGAAATTAGTTATCCTTTAAAGGATAATATTATCTAAAGCTAACTGCATCTCGATGATGTTGATAACTGGGGCTTTGAAAATGAAACTAGAAAATCTTACAAATCTCCAAACTTTGATACTACCCCACCTCCCCCAAGAGCCAGAACCCAATATAAATGTTGCCTCGTGATTAGCAATGAAATGGGTAACTCACCAAATTGTTTCCATTCCACCACAAAGTTTCGGAGGCGATTGGGTGATAAGATTTTTATATTTAACCTTTTGACACCACCTGACATATCAAATTTGGTTGAATTCCATTAAAAATGGTTTCAGAGGAGATTGTATGATGGACAGAATTGTATGATAGTTGACCTGGTATAAGTGTTGTGGGTGGGTCAGGCGGGGTGATAGAGTCAAGTATAGATGTCTTGCGATCGGCAATGATATGGGTGACTTACATAGCAGATTTAATTGAATTCCGGCCCATCTTTTGGAGGAGATGGCCAAATGGACACATGGATGAAGGCAATTTCAATATCTCACATATGACATGTGATGATAATGAGGCAGCAGAACATTGGTCAGTTGTCATTGGCCAACAGGTTTGTGGGTAGCATTAGATAGCTAGCTAGATCCATGTCATTCAGAAATCTTAACATGTTTCAATACCATCTTTTATATAGTGCATGCGTGTGAAATAAAACATATTAACTGAAATCTAGCATAAATACATTATATTTTTGTCTTTCTTTCAGAATGTGAAAAAGTCCAGAAAATAACGAGGAGAGCTGGCTAAGTTATTACCCTGTGGATATTATATAGCTAAACTATTAAATCATTAATTCATTCCAATTAAGAACATTCATTTACATGACAATGTGGTCTTTATTGTGCATTGCTTAGCACTGTTTTACTGCTGAATCATGGCCCATAATAACCACTAACAGAATTTTGAACTGCCTAATAGAAATTTGGATTGACTAAAACCCCTTAGCCCTTTTCTATAGCCGTAGCACAATGAGAGATATTGGTGCATATTTGAAATTAATTTGCCTGGAAGCCATCACATCCTAAGGCAGTAGTAGCTTCCAGTCAAATTATTTTTTAAATATGCAACAGCTGTCTTGCATGGTTACCTAAAAATTCTATAAATGTACATTTATTTTGATTCAGAATTGAAAGCCTGAGATGGTTAAGACACAATCTTTACCGTAGTGTTAAATATTAAATTGTTCTTGGCTAATGAAATGAGAAAAGAGACTCCATTTATCTAATAAAAGAATGGCTAAAAAGAAATGTTCAGTAACGCATGCCCTGTGAATGCCCAATTCCATTTTCCAGCTCAATTTTGTACAATAATTGGTGTATATTTTGAAAATCAGTTTGCTGCTGCTGTCATTAAGCTGCTGCTATGACGGCAACAAGTTTTTTACTTGTCAATGTATACAGCTGCGAGAAATATATGCTGTAAGCAGCAGTATATGTTTAGCGTGGAACCCATTAATTAAGAAAGAAGTGGATCAACAGTATTACTTAACGCTATCTACTCAACCCTTCAGTTGAATATTTTGAAACTAATTTGAACCAGAGCTGTTGCTGCCTATTAAATATTCAAAATTTTTTCGGTATATAGTTGTCTTGAAATTGAAATACTGGAACATCGAGGTTTAAATGGTTAACCCTATCAATACTCTCCACATTCACCATATCAATAATGTCTGCATTAACCCTGGCAGTGCCATGTCACATACAATTTTGAAACGATGTAAAGAATGTTTTGTTGAATATTTTGGACTTGATTGGATGCCATTGCTTGTGCGTTTTATTTTGTTTTGGAAACATGTTACGTTATTTCTGATCTTAGCGTGAATATTCCGTAATACAATTGTTATACCACCGCAAAAAGGTGTGTCATGTATCACAACTAGATCAGGGTTTTTTCTAAAGCTGTTTGTCTCGATCCCATAGCCCAATACCAATAGGGGCAAACATGGAAAAAATTGGTAACGGGCCGAAATTTTCAGGGTTTTAATTTTAAATCATGTACTGAATGATTTCATTCGATTGCTTGTCTGAAAACGTGTTTCGACACTTTGTTTGAATTTCTATCGCGTCTGCCTGCAAAGATAGGATAAAATAGAGATCTTGGACGCCCTCTTGAATTGTCGGTTTAACACACAGATTTCCCAGGAATTTTAATATGTTTTAACCTATTCTGGACTTTTCCGGAAAATTTCATCTTGTTACCGATGTTTTCCAGATTTGATGTCTCTAGGCTATTCTCTTGTACTACCAGGTTTATTCATTACACGGGAAATTAACTACCTGTCAGGAATGTCAAATTTGTTTGAGTGTAGCTTTCATGACCATATCGGTCACTAGCTACATCACTCTGGTCATTTCTTGCAGTCAGGTGACAGCATTGATTGGTAGACCACTGGTATACAGTAGCCCTCCTCTCTATTCATGGTTGATCAGTATGTTATGTATCAAAAGTAGGTCAGTGTGGCCTAGTGACCTACTTTTCATGATTCATTGAACATCAACAAAAACTTCATGTTTACCCACAATTTTTTGTCCTGGTCACAGTTTCAAGACATGTTCAGATCTAGTCACCAAACTTGGTATATGGCTGCGTCATAGCGCAAAAGTGTGTCATCTATCAAAAGTATGTCAGCATAATCCAGTTTTTACAGATTAGAAGGAAATGCCTTAGTTTCTAAACATTCTACAAGCAAGCCTTGTCCTGTCCTTTCATGAGTCTTCTTCTAATTTACTGGCTAAGATAACAAGGCGGTGATGGTGTGTGCACGGTGTAGAATGGCCCATTTTTATGAACAATAGAAATGTAGGTGGGTTTGATCATAATATAGGAGATATAGGCGTGCTTGTATGTCAGTTTACAGTAATAAGCAAACTTGCTGTATGGCTGTATTATAGGCTAACAGTAGTATCAAACATAGGTCAGTATGCCCCGCCCATCTTTAGCTAAGCCTCACCCCCACAGTTCGCCTGTGTTGGGATCGATCGATCCCTGCACACTGAAACTCAATTTCTAGAAAACAATACAGGTAAGCTATTGAATATTTTGAAACTAATTTGACTGGATACTGTTGCTGCCTATGGCAGGTGTTAGGCAGCAACAGCAACCAGTCAAATTAGTTTCAAAATAGTCAACAGCAAAGTAGGCATACAATTCATACAACCTGACAGACTGTTAAACAGTTAAGATGAACTAAATCGAGTCATTAATAATATAATTAATTAACATCATCCTACATGTCACGTAATTGATTATGATGTCATATGAATGCTCAATTGTTATCCATGCTGTCTTCTTAAAACTTTTCCCCCTATGGTCACAGGGGTACATCATGTTTGGCTAACTGTGTGAGGTGTATCATAAATGATGTACTTTTCATGGTTCGTCCAACATCATAGGAAAGAACTACTGTTTGTATCGTGCAATAATTAAATTCTCTCAACATCTATCGTATTGTAATGTTCAGCTTGAGGCAGAACAATGCGAGGTTGAATTTAATTGTTTTGCAGAAAAAGGTAGATAGTTTAGTTGCTTTTTATTCTTACGTCTAGGAATTTGTCATTTCTGGTCTGTCAGTGTTAACCCTTTAACACTCATCAGCCAAAAATGGCTTCTGCAAATGTCCATTTCCAGACGAAGCGAAGACTATTTTTGAAAATTTATCACTGGAATGACTGGCTCAATAACTGAGCCAGTTATTCCAGTGATAAATTTTCTAAAATAGTCCGTTTCGTCTGTAAATGGACATTTTTAGGTTAAAAATTTAGATTTTCTTGAACAAATTCAAGGGTTATAGGGTTAAATGTCATGAGCTGCAAGCTTGCAATCAATCCATCATCAGTTCTAAATGATAAGATACCTGATCCTGTTGAATATTTTGAAATTTACTGGGACGCCGCTTCAAATTAGTCTTAAAAATATTACAATTGACGTATATTTGTGTTCTAACGCACTTTAACAGTCAAGCCGACCAAAAACAAGTGATCTTGAGAAATGTCCGTTTACAGACCTGAGAAACCAATTTTTGAAGATGTAGCACCGGCTTGATAATCAATGGTAAATTATCAAAAATAACCTCTTGGTCAGTAAATGGGCATTTTCTGAGAAAATTGAAATGTTCTTACCAAATTTGAGAATTCGGGGTTATTTCGCTTTCACTTTATTCTACCATATCCCCATAATATACTGGAGATTTAGATATGCTACTTAATTTATTTTAATCTACAGATATAAATTTAATTTATCGTGTTGTTAAGATGTAAATAAAATACATGTACATGTAATTATTATCATGTATTTGAAATTAAAGTATTCGCTCTGTCAGACATGGGATTTATGTGTTTTGTTGTCGTTTAGCTTGCTTTTTTTAGAAGGTAAAAGCATTTAAAATATGTTATGCGATACCCAGAGCATTGTGTATTGAACCATTCAATGTTAACTCTTATCAGTAATATGTAGTGTTACCAATTAATTTTCATTTTATGTAACTATTATGGGTCCGGTTATTGATTCATTAGGCAATACCTGCACAACCATTCTGACCGGCTATAAAGGTCTTCTCTTAGTAACACTAGTTATCATTTAGCCGACAGGTTTTGAGACATAAGCGCTAGCTGCCAAGTGTTCACGCCAACCCATACCCGCTGACTCGGAGCACTATGTACTGAGCGAATGTTTTTATAATTCTCCAGGAATGTTAGACGTGTCTTGATTAAATTTTCAATACCAGGACTCATAATAGTTACCAAAAATGGAAATTTATTGATAACTACATTACTGTTAAGAGTCGCCCACTATTTGATAGTTTAACATGTCATGGCAAGTATTTGTTAGTTTATATGCATTTTAAAGTTCTCATGTCCCATTAAATAGACACTTTTGCACGACATATCATATGCCTGTTGATTTCTATTCAATTTACCCAGCATGCAACGCTACACAGAATGCAATGCCATTTTGGTGCCTTAGTAATCAAAAACTTAGTAAAATTACTCTTCAAATTTGTGATGCTTACTTCAAATAAAAGTGTATCAATTTCTAGAAAATACGAGGAAGCTTTTGTATACTTTATTAATAATTTGCGTGAAAGTTGTTGCTATCAATGCCAGCAACAACATTCAGTCAAATTATTGTCAAAATAATTAGGTGATGCGATTATTACTTGCTACAGATTTGATACAAATTTGAATGAAAATTATTGCTGCAACAGCTTTCAGTATAAATATTTTAATTATTTTGCCAGTAATTTTCTCCTAGAAATTGACAGTTGTATTTAAATTCAGGCTGTTGAATGTATGTATGATTACCGTATTCTGCGGCTGTAGTAGTCAAAACATCCTACAGCTCCAATCAGTCCTTCACTTTTGACCACTGTCTTTTGCTCAATCAAAATCTTTAGTTTCCTCAGGTCATTCTCCTGAGTCCTGCTTTCGTGAGGTCACCTCGCTGCACGCTTAGGAGATTTATGTAATGACATCCTCTCCTGGCTTTATATTTGCTGCCTCCCAGTAGGCCAAATTCCAATGCTTTCTGTGGTGGTGTTTCTGGCATCTTTAGTACATGGGCGACTTGCAGACAGTGGCAACGTGTTACACATTTTGCAAAGTGCATCGTTGTAAATTATGCTGTCTGGCCATCGGTGTCCAGTGATGGTGCATAGGTGTTTGCGGTGGCAGGCATCAAGTTCGTCTAGAGCTGCCCAGATTTTAATTATACAGCATCAAGGATACACAGGTTGCATTGTATAAACATAGCCTTTTTATCAAGGGCATCTTTGATCTACGAATCCAGTTTCCAGAAGGACTGGAAAGCTATGTTCCCCATGACGCAGCATGCAGAAATGTCAGCAGTACTGCAAAGCAGTGAGCCCAGGATTTTACTTTTCCTCCATAGTTCGCCGCCACGAAGAGGGACGTCATTTTCTATAGTTTCAGGCTTTGTAGATATGTATGTGGATGCTCGGTTTTGAATTCATTCAGAGATGCTCAACTTTTAGTTTGAATGTTGAATGTACTGACGTGAATACGTCTTATGTATTTAGGCTTCCAGAGCTGGATGACAAATGATTATTTCCACGTGCAGACAAGGATTCATCGTGTTTGCGTGTCCAGAGCTTTAAAGAACTACTGATCCGATTTAGATCCAATTTTTATCAAAATCTTAACCGGTGCGAGACATTGGCCATGATCTGGATAAAACACTGGTTAAACTTAGTTTTCTGGGCTTACTCAAAAAAGCATCCGCTTTTGTTTCTACGAGAATTCTTAATACTTACCAGATGTACTATTATGATAATGTCTATTATCTAGTCTAACTCAAAATAAACAATTAAAACTCCGCACTCTCCTGGTCCTGCCCCTACTGTGTCCGGGAATACCATAGCCGCAGGTACCGAGTCAATTCCCAATCACAGTCAGATTCGTCTTATGTTTGCCTTGGCAAACTGCGAAAGCAGCTCAGCCTCACCTCAGCGGGGCGGCTGAGGCAGGGCCATAGTACATCTGGTAAGTATTAAGAATTCTCGTAGAAACAAAAGCGGATGCTTTTTTGATTCTACTACGAATAATACTTTCCAGATGTACTATTATGATAAACTCCGGATTTCGACAGCCAGAAAATGCCGTGGGAGGAGGTGAGGCTCGAACCAGCACTCGACTACCATCCAACAGAGAAGGTTGTGAAGAGACTAGAACCCTGGCATACGCTTGGGTTCTGCTATCTGACTCACAGAGTGCTAAACTTCCATGGTCTAGATCGCACTCCCCCCTCTTTTGTCCGCACAAAATTCAGAGGGCTGTCACTGGGGATGCAACACCCACCAGACCCGTGTCAGCCCCAAGTCTCAGCTAGGGCAGTCCAGTAGAGTGCAAAGAAGCTACTACAACTTCTAACTTTGAAAAAATATCAGTATATCGACTAGATTTTCAAATTGGAATGAGTCTAATGTCTGGTTGACAGGATAAGAATACTCTTGTACCAGACTATTTACCTAAGCAGTCTGGTATTTCGACTGTAAGTAAATATATTTATAGTCACTTAATTAATGTAAACACTCACCATTTTTGAGTGCTTGATCTTTTCTTGATCATCACAGGAGCTTGGCCCAATCCACGGTCGTACTCAGTCATGTGCATAGCGTTTGTTCAGTGTAGGCGGAAGACTTTAGTGATGTGTGCGAAGTAGTGGTCGGACGTGGCTTAGTTTAGGTTTGACAGATTGGCGACGGCTACCGGATTAAGTGAGCTGGAGATGTCGCGAAGGTAGAAATCAGTGAATGACGACTCGGCATGCCATTGTGCTACAGACATCACCTCCTCTAATGAGACACCCTTATAAAGGGCCGATGATGCTGCTAGTGCTCGGACCTGATGGGCATTCGCATGATCAATTTGCTTTCCTGTAGCGATTTTGTGTGACATCTTAATAGCGTCAACTATCCAACGAGAAATAGTATCTTTCGAGGCACGTAAATGGGGAGCTTTGAGACATAACCACAGAGATTTCGGGTCGTCCCTCCACTCATTAGTACGCTTCTTATACATTTTAAGACATCTGACAGGACACCAAACAGAAGAGTTTGGGTCATGTCTAGTTAAACTTGGCAAATTGATCGGCTGTCCTGGATATTTAAGTGACTGATTCTTTGACAGGAAACAAAGACGTGGAAGTAGTCGTAAACCTTCACCCGTGACGACAAAACGGTCTTGTTCGGCAGAAAGCGCATGAATTTCGCTTCTCCTTCTCGCCGACGCTGCTGCAACCAAGAAAACTGATTTAATAGTTAACAGTTTAATATCAATAGATCTAATCGGTTCAAAAGGAGCTTGTCCTAAAACCTGTAGAACAAGATATAGATTCCATGATGGGATAGGAATTGGCTGTCTAGGTCGCAGATTGCTCATTCCTTTGATAACTTCATTCAAGGTGTCATTCTCCACTCCTTCAACAGTGAGACTGGGAATGACTGAAGCTAATGCAGACTTATATGCTGCTAGGGTGGAAGGTACAAGTTTGTCAACTTCGTATAAATGACAGATAAAATCCGCTACGTGTTGAACAGATGCAGAAAAGGGATTAATATCTCCTCTCACACCACTGTGCAAATTTGTTGATTCTATAATTATATGTCTTTGTGGTTGAAGCAACAAACTTCGCTGCTTGCTCAGAAAAGCCACCCTCAATTGCACACTGCTTGACAACATCCATGCAGTCAATTTGAACATTTCCGGTCTGTCGTGGAGGTACAGACCCTTGTTCTGAGAGATTAGATCTCTGGCGTCTGGCAGAGAGACTGGATTGCAGACCAGAAGGTCCAGCAGATCCGTAAACCATGATCGGCCTGGCCAATACGGGGCGATCAGTAGTACCTGGCACTCCCCCTTTCTTATTTTTGCCAGAACTTTCGGGATGAGAATTGTTGGAGGGTACGCATACGCGTACATCCCCTCCCAACTTATTGCCAGTGCATCTACTGCTAAGGCTAACGGGTCCGGGATCGGTGACACGTAAGTGACCATCTTTGCGTTTTGACTCATCGCAAACAGGTCGACATTTGGCTTGCCCCATTGTTTGAATAAAACCTCCGCTACTGATTGGTTGAGCTGCCATTCCGTCGGACGACAAACCGTCCTTCGACTGAGAGCATCCGCTAGGATGTTCAATCTTCCTGGAATGTGTGCTGCCCGAAGAATAATATTCTTCTCTTGGCACCACAGCAGAAGGTTCCAAACCATCATACACAAATCTGGTGATCTCGTGCCGCCCTGGCGGTTCAAATAAGACACCACTGTCGAGTTGTCTGTCCTTATTAGGACAACTTTGCCTTGAATCAGGCTCTCGAACTTTCGAAGTGCTAATACCACCGCTAGTAGTTCGAGCACATTGATATGTTTCTGCGCATTGGTCCGATCCCATTCCCCTGACACTGACTGATTGTCCAATACAGCTCCCCAACCCGTCAACGATGCATCCGTAAAGATGGACATCTGAGGTTGAGGAGGTTGTAGCAGAACACCTCGCAGGAGATTCTGTTCAGATAACCACCACTGAAGGTGGAATATCAATGGTTCTTTGACTGGAATCCTCAGAGATAACGGATCCGTTTTCTGAGACCAGAATGACATTAGATACATCTGAATTGGCCTGCGCCTGAGTGCCGCATATGGAACCACCCTCTCCAGAGATACTAGTAACCCCAGTATCCTGAGAAACTGGCGCGCCGTCAGATAGGCTCCTAGAGAAACCGACTCCAAAACTGCAATCAGGCTTTTGACTCTGCTCTCCGCCGGAAAAGCTACGCCGTCCCTGAGATTGAAAAAGATTCCCAGATAGACAAACTCCTGGGATGGAGTCAGTTCTGACTTCTCTAGATTTACAATCCACCCTAGATCCTTTAATAAGGCTAGGACTACCTGCAGATTGCTGCGCAGAGTGACTGGATTCCCCGCCTTCAGCAGCCAGTCGTCTATGTACGTGTGAACAGCTATGTTTCTCCTGCGAAGTAAAGAAGTCATGGCGAGAACCACCTTGGTGAAGACCCTCGGAGCTGTGGTCAGGCCGAACGGGAGAGCATTGAATTCCCAAACATTGTCTTGGAATGCAAAGCGAAGGTACTTCTGAAAAGGAATTGACATTGGAATATGAAAATATGCATCCTTCAGATCTATCGACACTCCCCACATGCCTTTCCTCAGCCCTGTCATTACTGCTGCAACCGTCTCCATCTGAAATTTGGGAGAAAGAATAAACTTGTTCAACGGTTTGAGATTGAGAATTGGTCTCCATCCTCCGGAACGAGGAACATGATCGAATAGAAGCCCGGAGAAGACTGATCCTTGACTAAATGAATGGCCTTCTTCTGATGAAGAGATTGTATTTCTAACCGAATGGCGTCTAGACGATCTGATTCCCTTGGAACAGGAGTCCATATTGGAGTCGAGGTTAACGGAACTAACGATTGATGGATGAGCCAGTCCGGATCGTAGCCGTTTCTTATCCACTGACAAACTAAACAGTCGCGCACGACCTGTTCCCATTGGTTTAGGAATAGCTGAAGACTGCCTCCGACGGAAGGAATCTGCACACAATTGTCGGTCAAGATTAGTCGATAAGACGCTAAATCGCTTGGGTGAAGATTCTCAACTCCATCTGTCTCCGAAGCCATCGGTAGTGGTTCCGCCGGAAACCCGTCAGGAACGAGCCCCACGGCTTCTTGTGGTATGACGGTCCGGAACCGCCGCCACGGCTATCCTTACGGTAGCCGCCTCGGCCCGAACCGCCACCCTTCCTGTCTTCCTCATACGGCCTCTTACTAGAGGACTTGTATGAGGACGAACGGCCAGGTCCTTGCGATCCGGATGACCTATGGGCATCACGGCCAGAAGGACGGAAGGGCGATCTAGGACGCTGCCTCTGCTGCTCCTGTCTATGCTGACGGTAGGACTGTTGCGGCTGAGTCCTCTTAGTCGACTTCCACGACTTGCCGACCACTTCTTGCTCCGCCACCATTGACGCAACCTCGGAGAGCGCTTGTCGTGCCGAGCCGCCGAACAAGCCTGGACCAATGAAGGGCGCAGAAGATAATGCAGCCCTCATTTCCGGTCCTGGTTCTACACAATCGAGAACCATTCTCCGTCGCTCTGCCAACGTTCTAGTGATTACCCTGGCCAGGCAATCCTGAGACAGGCGCATGGTGTCCCGAATAACTCCGGGAGCAGCCTCTGGCACCTGTCCGCCTTCCGCCGTGCAGTCCAGCATACCCTGGAAGACGGTACACCCGTGCGACAGCGCAGCGTAAGCTCATTGAACGGGTCTTTGTTGGTCTGCGAAACCAAGGGACGTGACCGCCCCTTAGCCTTCCCAGCCAACGGCCTATTCAGCGCCTCTCGTTCCGCAACGGAAAGCCATGGAACCCGGGCGTACTGATGATAGGCCAGCTCCGGAAAACGGACCCTACTCCTTATCCCCTTCGGGGCCTTTGGTAATGCATAGTCTGGCTGAACCAGACGGTATGCCGCAACTTCCAACATGTCAGAAGTCTGCGTATCCAATGGGAGTGTCGGCATGGCAGAAGAGCCACTTGACAGAGCGCTAGCCGCACGCTCTGACATCCGTTCCATCGCCGGATCGCGCTGAGATCCTAGATCAGATGCCAACCCGAGACGATTGGTCATCCATCCAAGGACCTGCACCCATTCAGCTTCGGTGCAGAAAACGGACTCGTCCATCAAAGAACTGCCGTTCTCATCCTCCCTCTCTCCCTTAGATGAGAGGGCCACCGACGATCCATGCTGGGCGTTACGATACGCGTCTCTGCCAGGACAGAGCGCATCCATAACGCGACTACCGGCGGCACCGGTGTCTAGCGAATCGCCAGACACGGATTCCCCGCAATCCATCGGCTCCCGCACGGGATCCGGGACTACGACCGCCTTAACTACGGCTGGTACCGTCACTCCGATAGGAGCCGCACCTAACGCCACCGGGATACCAGCTGGAACCGCAAAACACGGCTCCGCCGGCATTGCCGGTTGCACAAATAGCGGATGGAATATGCCCGACGGAACGTCGACATCACCATCCGCCTGGCAAACCCGTACAAATCCCGAGGGCGACCCCTGGGACGTACTAGGCATTGCCGTCATCGAAAGATCCGGCATGCCGGAATCCTCCATTAGCAGCAGATCTTCCTCCTCTACCGTCGGCTCTTGAGCCAAGGACAGAGAAGGGGCAGGTGCATGCCCCTCAGCAGAACTAGCCGGACCACCTAATGGTTGTCCTGCACCAGCTTGCCTCACCGGGACCGTGGACTGCAACGAGTCAAACATCGCCTTGAACTGGGCCGCCCATACGCCCAGCGCTGAATCCATTCGTTCATTCAGACGACCTTCAAGTCCCATAAGAGACGCCTGCTGCACCTTCGCTGCCTTGTCCTTCGCGATCCTCTCCAGCCTCGCACGTCGATCCCTGTCAAACTCTGCCACCATTGCCGACGACCACTTCACGCACACATCACAAGGGCTGCCGACCGTACACTGAGCGCACGCCACAGTGATGTCCCAAGTACTTCCGCTTCATGAACCTGTTGCACTTCTGGCACGTGTCCGGATTTTTAGGTTTCTGCGAACACAGAGAAAAATTAAAACGCTGCACATGACAAATGATGACGAGCAACACGCACAATCGACTTGATAGTTAAGATTTCTTAAACACATTAACTTTCTCTTAAATTAATGATAATCAAGTTCTTAGGCAGGAAATATTTGAAACTTTTTTGAGTGAAAATTTTTTAAAACACACAATTCAGCCTTTAACTAGCGTTAAATAACCAAGGCTACATCGCCGATCGCTACAAACACCCTCGACAATGAAGCGAAAGCTAAAACTCGGCGATAAACAGAGTGCATAGACACACCAAGCCAAGAACGACATAATACATGGGCGCCGCCATCTTGGCCAAGGGCGCATCCATCTTTAGCGAAACCGAGTCGCAAGAGAAAATTAACCGAGTACCCGAATTAAATTAAAAGTTAACGGGTACAGAAGCGACTCCAACAATGGCTAACATTTTAAAACAATGTGCCAATTTAAGGAAATTTCAAACAGTATTTATGGCACGAATGTATAAATTCTAGATTGATACAACCTGCCGCTGTGATGATTTTCCTAGTTCCTCCATGCAGCCACCGATGTAATCCTTCCTAACAACCGATAACCGCTTAAATTAACTAAAATTTGAGCACACTAAAATTGCGACTTGACAAAAACGCAAAATAGACGAATCTGACTGTGATTGGGAATTGACTCGGTACCTGCGGCTATGGTATTCCCGGACACAGTAGGGGCAGGACCAGGAGAGTGCGGAGTTTTAATTGTTTATTTTGAGCTAGACTAGATAATAGACATTATCATAATAGTACATCTGGTAAGTATTATTCGAAGTAGAATGGAAATTCATTTGGTGTGGGCATGCTGAGGAACCATATCGAAATTTTTCCGAAATCCAAGATGACCACATAGTTGCCATATTGAAAATTGTTTTCCAAGGAATCACTCAATAAATAAGTTACTAACAGTAATTGTCTGGAAATAAATAAATTTTCGAAATGGCAACCAGACGCCATCTTGAATTTTACATCTGTACCAATTTCGATAGGGATTTTATGGCGAAGGTTTCATAACATTGTATACTGAGTCAAAAAGGTTTAGCAATTTCAAATTTTTGCTTGCTGTATTAAAACTATGCACCCTTTTGCAGGTAATTTTCTTCAACACAATGTCACGCTGTCTGTAATGAAATCAAAATCATCTCTTGTTTTTTCACGCCGGAGCGCTTACTGCATGTGAAAATGCATTTTGCATGCACTGGTCAAAATTTGTGCGTCGTGTAGGTGAAATGACACCACATTCCAAAACAGGTAACCAACGTGAACTGAAAACGTTAATAAAGTTTACACCTGCTAACATGGGCCGCCGCCCGGGGTTATCCGAAAATCATAGCCATGAAGCAATGGGAAGACTTGCCGCTGGTGTACATCAGTCATCCATGCGCGCGGAAGTCACACCCGCTATTGACACCTCTAGAACATTATTCTGCCTGGATCCCTACGCTGAATGACGCCGCATTAGAGGCGTAATGCTGACATTAGGGCCACAATGAAATCCTTCTTTTTACAAAATTATATTTAGTGTTTTTATCAGTATCGCTAAACATTTTTGGTTCATTATATTATATGGGCATTCACATTATTTTAGTTCATTTTAATCGAGGCGAGCCTAATGGTCCTTGGGCTATTTATTTTACGTTGCGACTCGCAATCATCGTGCATTCACATTTCGTTAACCTGCACAGCCCAAACAGGCACTTGCCTGCAAATGAGATGCCTAACCCTGGCCGATATCTCCAGATGTCACAGTGTGGATAGAGCGCTAGGTCCATGTTAACATAAAACAAGGCAATAATCTCTGGAGGAATATCATTTATTTGCATTCTGGAGGGAAATCTTCCTTACATGAGAGCTATACAGCAGGAAGAGTAAAGACAAGCGCAATGTTATATAACAGTTATATTACTAGCATTAACCCATTTCATTCTTAATTTCCAACAAATCTGGTTTCAGGAGAGCTGACATGCAAATTTGATAAATATTTCAGTCAAATTGTTTTGAAAATAACTGTCAAGGATTTGAACTATAGTTTTTACCCCTAACTTTTCCAATATCAACCAAACATCTCAATATAAATTTTATCGTTATAGCAAACCTGTTGAACATTTTGAAACTAACTTGACTGGAACTTGTTGCTGCCTTAGACAGCAACATGTTTCAGTCAAATTAGTTTCAAAATATTCAACCTGGTTTCATTTGCTGATTGATTCAATTTGTCAAACAGATTTTCTAATTTTTTAGATTTGATGATCAATATTATCCTCGCGAGTACGACTGCTTTTTGCATATGGTGACAGACCACCACACACTCATTTTCTTTGTTTACTGTCGGTAACTTTCATCTCTGAGAATGAAATGGGTTAACGTGTTATTTATGCTCATGATTAACAATCTCCTCATACACTGCTATGTATATTGGCTCTTTACGGCCTAATTGTCTGTTTGCATTATTATGTTCCCATCTGCACGCTATCCAATGAACAGTGTTGCTATTGTTGTCCGAGATCGCAACAGCTTTCAGCAATAATTCCCACAAAATGGGCATCAGTCTTGTCTTCCACCAGCCGTTGCAAACTCTACAACCGACTGCAGTAATGTAATGTTACCTGCACTGCAATTAACCCCGATTCATTCAAAATGGCCAAGTGAGATAACACTGTACTACAGATATTGTATGTTTACAAATGGAAAGGATGTGTTTTAATGCTTATAATGGTTTACCAGCACAAGTCTCTGCATTGACGAACCAGCCTTGTTAAGACAAACACCTCATTTAGATGAACCAGTCTTGGTAACACAAGCCCGCATCTAAATAAACCTGTCTTGCTAAGATGAGCCCTGTTAAGACAAGCACAATCTAGATAAACCAGCCTTGTTAAGTCGAGCCCCCATCCAGATGAACCAGCCTTGTTAAGTCGAGCCCCCCCCCCCTCCCCATCTAGATGAACCAGCCTTGTTAAGTCGAGACCCCATCTAGATGAACCAGCCTTGTTAAGTCGAGCCCCCATCTAGATAAACCAGCCTTGTTAAGTTGAGCCCGCATCTAGATGAACCAGCCTTGTTAAGTCGAGGCCCCCATCTAGACGAACCAGCCTTGTTATGTCAAGCCCGCATCTAGATGAACCAGCCTTGTTAAGTTGAGCCCCAATCTAGATGAACCAGCCTTGTTAAGTCGAGCCCCATCTAGATGAACCAGCCTTGTTAAGTCGAGCCAGCATCTAGATGAACCAGCCTTGTTAAGTCGAGGCTCCTATCGAGACGATCCAGCCTTGTGCATCCAAGGGCGAGTTTACACCCCTAGTAGAGTAGATACTCTCGGGTAACTGATATGATGCACACGCATACCGTCACCTAAATGCACTAAATGGGCCGAGGAGTAAATCTGGGCAGTAAATAACAATAGTAGATGCTGAATATGTGTTTTATGTTTTTGTTTAACTCATGCTAGCATGATTGGAAGCCATAACCTTTTAAGTTTATGAACATGAGCTTGAATTATTACAAATAAAACTGAAAAGTACTCTAGTACCCTACTATATTAACACAAGTAGCTGCTCTACTAAGGGCGCAAACTCTTCCCAAGAGTACGCTTTCAGCCAGTAAATGGATATTTGTGCAATGGGCGTTTACCTCCCTTGGCCACCTTGGTTGATAGAGTTAAAAAACGCATTACTCCAAAATTCTTCAATGTACAGTCAGTTCCAAATATTGAGAAAAAGAAATTATAATTGGCCTATAACTAAGAGGTCTTTGGTGTTTAACAATTTCATCTATACTAAAATCTACAATTGACTACATATAACAAATTTATAATAAATTCATTGTTTTAAATTTTAATAAAAATTGTATGTTCAGTATAAATGTAGTAAAAGATTTTGTCCTACGTCGACTCTAGATTGACTATCAATCGTAGGATCTCCACAACCAGATCTGGTGCCTCTGAAAATCTGAGGTACACACATTTTCGCATCAATTCTATTAACCTATAAACACTTAATCCTTACGAACGGAACGGTTAATTACGCCTTGATTAACTTGTAAGTGTCAACTAATTATTAATACCATAAACATGCTGACAATTTATAACGGAATACGTTAACAGGAGCGCACACAGTCAGTGGGAGATCCAGTAAACAGCTAACTGTAGTCAGAGGGTAGGAAACAAAATGGCGCAAGCGAACAGACAAAAACAACGACAACTCATCATGAGTGATAAGTATTTCAATAGGTATATTCAGTATAATAATAATAAGATTAATAATAGTAATATTGATATTCGTTATAATCTGTAGTAATAATAAAAATTATTTTTAAATATGTCTAGTAACTAGGTACAACAAAATACAGTCAAATCAGTGTCATTTGGAGACCTAAGATAATGGTGTTGTTTAACACGTATAATGCCAGTCTCAATTTCAAGATAACTATACAGGAAAGGTGTTGAGTATTTTGAAACTAATTTGACTGGAATCTTGCTGCTATAGGCAGCAACAGCTCCCAGTCAAATTAGTTTCAAAATATCCAACAGAATATTCCTTAGATCATAAATGTTTAATTTCTGACCTACAAGGGTTAAAGGGTCAAGATGGGTGTGGTCTTTTGACTACCCACCTTAAACCAACCCAATCTTATGCTTTCACCAAATGGCCGGTGGTTACTCAAACAGATTTGACTGTAAAAGGATATAGGAATCAATTGCGAGAAAAGAAAAATAAACAAAAACAGCCCAAATTCGGAACACTCGCTAGAACACTTTCTCACGGCGCCTAAACCTACGTCAAGTAGCGTAATATAGCAGCGAATAAATCATAATAACCTACTCTACTACAATGTTAATGCCTAAGTTAACGTGACAAAATATATCTTTTATTAAAATATAGTCTGAATCGTGCTTGTTCTCTGTTCGACTAAATAACGATAAATGCATTACTGGGCCATGTGTGTGTGTGTGCATGTATGTTTGTATGCACATGGTAGCGTGCATATGCAAGCCTGTGTACAAGTGACTCGATCAACAAGTATTTAAATATAATCATACAAAGTCACAGACAATAAGTTAAAACAAACATCATATACAAACAAGATCCTACTACGTCAACGACCTCCGACCACGCCTGCTACACTGTCGCAACGCTTTACGTCAACAACCCTATTACTGTTGAACTCCACGAGTGTCCATATTCAAGCCCAGAGAGTGTGGTATAAAATGTTGTTTGTTTTGATAAATGCTGCTACATGCGGTCAGTAAAACTATTCTGAATATGAACATCAGTGTTCTCAGTTCAGTTAGCACATACAGGATTTTGACTTTCGAGTGCAGCAGGATAACGCGTAATTTATATTAATAAAATAATAAGACAAGGGTTTAAAAGATTATATCCACGATTGATCAGAATGCCATTTTCTGATAGCCGATGTATTTCCTTTTTTTCTATAAACATAGCACATTGTGTAGCATGAGCTTGGAAATCATTTCACATATTTGATAAACATTCACTCAAGAACCTATAGTGTGACCTTAGGGATGCCAAAATGTGCCATCAACACCATATAGGTCAGCTGCCATACAGAATTCTGTGTCAACCACCATTAATAGTCAAGACATCTAGCGGCCTCGGCAAAATTCTTGAAAAATGGCCCTTAGTTGACCAGATGGATATTTTGGAAAATTTATCACTTGAGAAGTCTTTAAATTTATCACTGGAACGACTGGCTCGATAATCAAGCCAGTGCTCGCTAACCGAACCAGTCATTCTAGTGATCATTTTTAAAACATTCTCTTGGCCTCTTGCATTGACATTCACTACGAGACTATCACAGAAATGAGTTCCGGTCAGCTTGAGCATTAGTGTTCAGTTCAATTAGGCTCACTCTTCATCGGCAATGTGATTAGCGTATTCGCTAATGACAATTGCTCTGGAAACATTCACACTAAGTAACCACAATCAATTGCTTTTTGGGAGGTTCATTTTCTAGGGTGAATAAAGCAGTGTAGTTGGCGAAGAATAACAGATTTCATAATTATTATTAATACTACAGAATCGCTGAGCCTTAATCTCTGTACAAAACTTGAGAAAATCTATACAAAATCCCACCAGTACTACTACCAATTTCAGAAACCACAGCATGCTTATTTATGAATGATATTAATTACTATAGGCATTGTTAAATGGCTTAAAAGGCTTTCACTGCATTTGATTGTAGTAGTTACAGTACTTAAAACCCTCTAATGTACACAGTTTTATTTATAGTACTTATGTTTGCTTTATTTATAAATATATTTACATAAACGGTCAGAGCATTTTATCAAGGTTAATAAATATTTACTATTGATTCTCGACAATTCTGAATAAAATGTCATGAACAACAATGGTAATTAATATTCTTAACTTGATATATAATCTGATGGTAGGCTTTAGATAAATTATAGATCAAAGCAATTAATATGAATAGTTAGTAATATAACGAGTCATTGCGATTAAAAAATATACTATCGAAAAATAGTTGATTATTATTATTGTTATTATAATTATTACAAATATTGGTGTAAAGCAATGATGAATATAGTTTTATGCAGAATTTTTATGCCGTAATAATAGTAGTCGCAATAAATGTGATTAAATGCCAAAAGTAATCGATAGTTAACCTTAGTTAATTTTCTTGTAAGAAGTAATGTACTATATATACGTTTGAAACGTGCAAATGAATTCAACTTTACCATCAAATTACCAGAATTTCGTAAATTTCATTTCAAACAACCCACAAAATTCCAATCAATATTTACTAAATGACACTGATAATTTTCATATTAATTGAGACCTAATTTAAGATTCTTTTCATCATTAAAATCAGATCCTTTATTCCGCCATATCCTGCAAGCAAAACAATGATATCAAGTTCACGCATTTGTAAACAATCCAGAGACCTTTCCTACTTGATTACGTTGTAATATGACTGACTGAGAAACTGGATTCCTCAATTGTGTCTGACTGGTTGGTGGTAAGCAGGGAGGGATTCAATGTTTCACGAGGGGAGGGGTGTGGGTCTACAGGAGAACCACTAAAATCATCTACACACAGTAAACTATTAGCAGAGACCGCAATCATTTCAACATAATAATAATGAGACAATATATAAAATAGTCAATCTGCCTATTCACACAAAACTACATTCTGCACACCAACTAGGTTAAACTCATTTGATTTGTACAATTTTTTTCCATATTTTAATTGACATATAATGATATGAGGGTTTAGTTCTTTATTTCTATTTAATTTCCTTTGTTGTGTGGATGATCTGGGCAGCACAGGCAACCACACAATTTTATATATTCGCCATGGCTTATTTAAATTATATTAATTTTTTTGCACATGATCATATGAGTAATGCCATAGGAAAATACAAAGCGTGTCATCACATCAGAATGGGAGTTTGATACAGGCAATGTTCTTGCTTGTCTAGGCCTAGCAGAAACATCACACATCAAATACGTACTATAAACGGATGAATCCAGTTTTACCTATGCCCTGCTCATCTGTAACTAAGCTCCACCCATGCTTTGCCTGTGTTGGGATCGATCAATCCATGCACTCGCTGAATCTCTATTTCCAGAAAACTATACAGTTAAATATTTTGAAATGAATTTGACCAGGTCAAATTAGTTTCAAAATATTCAACAAAATATTTATTAAATAGTGACGGCAAAAAACTTGCCAGACTATTAAACATTGATGCACTATAATGCGTCATATGATGTCAGCCTACATGTGATGTAGTTTGATTATGATGTCATATGATTGAGTGATAAATTTGATTCATCCATTAGCTTGGTCACTATAAAGACAAGACCATTTGCATAAAATTTGGCAGTATTTCTATGACACACATCTATATCAATTCTCTATCAATGGAGCTAGATGTGAAATCTGCAGAATATTTTGAAACGAATTTGATCAAGCTAAAGGCAACAGCAACTTTCATCAATTTATTTCCAAAATAATCTGTGCACTTCTTACTCCAGCGTGAACAACCTTTACAACACACAATGAAATGGCGTTGATTAGATGTCCACAATGAATTACCTAACTTCACCACAGATCTCTGTCATATTAATAGTTGACATAATAGTGCTTTATATAGTAAAATCAGCCACATGTACAAGTTTCTGTACGACACCTGGTAATTTCATCATAATCTCGGCTTACGTCGTTCTCATGCCGATGTATTTAAAGGATGAAATCTGCGATGGTGCTGTATCGTTGTGTTGATTGTGATTGTCGTTTTGTACAACCCTCGATCGCAGAGTCCGGGTTACATACCTAATACTGCACTGATATCATCTTTAATAGGGTCAATGACGATGAACAGGGTCAATGATGAACATTATCAATGACATCTTCATTATGAGGATTGAAATCTAAACAAGGACCTATTCTGTCCAGTAATGATAATGGTTGTTATGTAGTGAGGTCAAATCAGGATTTAAAGGTCACTTTCACCATACAGAGCCGTAGAAAATGACATATAATCAAGAGCACCAGGGACAGCATCACGTCCGGTATATGGGGCCATTCTTTGGATACAGTACTCAGCCTGATCGGGTGGAAGTTCCTGGCGGAGAATCTGAGCTGTGATAAAAGGCTGAAACAACAAAGTGAAGTGATTTGGATAGACTTAAAATGGTATTCACAGGAAAGAATATTAACCCTTTACCCCTTGAATTTGATCAAGAAAATCTCAATTTTCTGATAGAAAATGTCCTTTTGCAGACCAAGAGAAGACTGTTTTTGAAAATTTACCACTGGAATGATTGGCTCGGTTATCGAGCCAGTCATTCCAGTGATAAAATTTCAAAAATAGTCTTCTCTTAGTTTGCAGATGGACAATTCACAAGACCACTGCAGAAGCCATTTTTGGCTGAGATTGAGGGTTAATGGGCTAATAAGCAGCTATAATACCGTCCTAACACATTACAATCATTTAACACTTTAAATTCTCATCATCCTGAATCAACCAATGGGAGTTCTCGGATCTAATAACCATACTATTTACCTTATTCAGTCTAATATCTTTAACAAGAGGCCTAAGGGCCTGTGGCGCTCACCTGGACCATTAGCATTTGAACATTTGCATTTAAATAGTGATAATTGAATAGTGAATAATGATTGATCATTTCCGGAAAATCCAAGATGGCCACCCAAAAAAATTACCAATTAAAATTCTGAATATTTGTTCTAGAGTCTACCATGAAAGGGTCATTCTAGCCAAATTTGGTTGAAATATGTCAAGCGACTAAGGAGAAGCAACGTATTGACAATTTCTGGTAAATCTTCCATAAAATCTAAGATTTTCACCCAAAGATTACTCAATCAAAATTCTGAATAGAATTTCTAGGGCCTACCACCATAGAATCCATCTAGTGCAATTTGTTTGAAATATGTCAAGCAGTTAAGGAGGCATAGCAATTTGACAATTTCCGGTAAATTTTTCATAATATCTATTATTTTCACCCAAAAAATCGATCAATCAAAATTCTGAAAAGAAGTTCCCGCGCATACCACCATAGAATGCATCTAGCCAAATTTGGTTGAAATATGTCAAGCAGCTAAACAGGAATAGTATTTTGACCATTTCCAGTAGATTTTTCATAAAATCTAATGTTTTCACCCAAAAAATTGATCAATCAAAATTCTGAAGACATTCTAGAGCCTACCATGATAGAATGCATCTAGCCAAATTTGGTTGAAATATGTCGGGCAGCTGAGGAGTAGCATTTTGACCATTTCCGGTAGATTTTTCATAAAATCTCAGATTTTCACCTAAAAAATTGATCAATGAAAATTCTGAAAAAATTATCTGGAGGGTACCAGCTTAGGATCATTCCAGCCAAATTTGGTTGAAATCGGTCAAACCATTAAGAAGACGCTTATTGGACGGATGGATGGATGGACAGACGACGGACGGATGGACGCATTGGCATAAGCTCACTTGGCCTTTCAGGCCAGGTGAGCTAAAAATCATAGATTAACGTGTAGTCGTACATCTTTCATGATTTTCTAATTTTGGCATTTTAGTACCATAAACATCGTGATTTTTAATGAAATCGAACAATCAAGCCGCCCTATTGACAGTATTCTACATATATTAAAATCCTCATTACCTTGTCGCCGGCTAGAATCTTGAAGCTCTGCATCACCTGTTCAGCCGTATCTGTGTCAGCCGTCTCGCGCGTCATGAAGTCCAAAAATGAATCAAACGTCACATAGCCAGTCTTGTTCGGGTCGACAATCATCATGATACGCTGGAAGTCAGCATCGCCCTGCAGAACAATTAGTAATAAAATGTGTCCTATATTCTGTTTAAGTTATAATCTAATCAGAGTTTAAAGCTTCAGAATACAGAATAAATACATTAGATTCTTTAAATATTTTCTTAATATGTTGAAACTAATTTAACGTAGATTAATACCATCTTCCAGTTAAATTGGTTTCAAAGCATTCAACATTACCCACTTTATGTGAATCAAGGAAAAGGTGGCAAGGTCATATTATCCAACTCACTTTGATCATTTAGTGATTACAGGTGTTCTTTCAGGGATTTGGAAGGGTGAGCCAAGGGCACTAACCAGCCAAAATGTGGGGACATTAAAGCAAACCGAGGGACACTGTGACTATAAATGAAACCTCTAATATATATAGAAATGTTTGTGAAACATAGGGGACATATTCATATAAAAGTATGAGTAAAACTGCAATAGTCACATTGGATCATTTGTACTAGCAATACGCATCGAGTATAGACTTTTATCATTGTTTCAATCCTAGTATCTCAATACACCTTTCCAATTTTAGCTATGCCCCGCCCATCTCTAGCTAAGTTCCACCCACACCTCGCTCGTGTTCGGATCGATCGATCGACTATGAATTTGGGCCCGTATAGAATCATTTATAACGTAATGATTATGACATCATCATACACGCCGCTAAGCTGATTCTGACGTCATTACTCTGGAAAGGTCCACTGCAAGCTGTTGAATATTTTGAACCATATCATTTATAATCAATTAATAATACAATTTTCTTGGACAATAAAATATGGCTATTTTCAGAGTGTACCCATGAGCTATCTCAATCAACAACCGAGGACAATAAATGATTAAGATTGACGCACATATGCACACACATATGCACGCATGTGTGTGTGTGTGACACGCAGGCATGCACACACCCACACACACACCTGTTTGTCTTCACGGATCTTGTAGCCCAAGCTAACCAGGCAAGCCTTGAACTCTTTCGGCTCGAGACGACGAGCTCTGTTCTTGTCAAAGTGGTTGAATGACATTCTAAACTCATTCATCTGCTCTTCACTGATGCCCTTTGAATCTCTGGTGAGAATTTGGTTATCCACCTCATTAATGCTGCGTGCAATGGCCGTTAGCAGCTGTTCCCAGCCCACACGCAATGTCTGCAGAGTAAACAAACACACAAAACATTATATCATACAAATTAACCAATTCTATAAAGCTTATCTCTAAGGGGAACACAAACAGTTAAGGGTGTAAACACAGGATATTATGCTCTTGCATAACTTAATTATAAGAATCTAATTATTATTGATAGTTCTTTGAATTAATCTTAATGGAGTCCTAATATTACGTGATTTATATTTTTTGCGACATTTTATGTCAAACGTAGGATTAATTTTGATGTAATAAACGATCTTTATTAAAGGATACACAATATTTAGGCAGTCGCATTTAATAATTTTACTGCCACGATGATGTTTTTGAGGTGTTTGTAAGGCGCCAAGAATTTGTAATGGGAAATTTTGTTCAATTTTCATGTTATTGTTTATCAGTTTTAACCATTTTAGAGAATGGATTTAAAACATTTCTTGAAATATACCTAAAATAAACCCCTGATGTTGGTTTGGAAACCGAACACCTCTTGTCCTAATCGAAGCCAAGGCTACTAACAGGCGATATACGGGACTTTAGATTTTGAAAAACAACTACGTTGGAGATTGAAAATTTTCAATTATTCGATTATTTGGTCAAATTGTGATCGTCTACGATCATATTTTAAAGAACTAGAAACCCTTGTTTGACTCAGAGGGCCCCTGCAATCACTGGAAATACCTTTCTCTATGGAATAGGTAGCAATTTTATTCAAAGCCTTCATATTATAAAAAATATAAAGAAATTTTAACAAGGAAATTGACAAAGATTTTAAGTCTTGGCATTAAAAAGCCAATTTTCACCGAAAATCTTGAACCTATAAAGGTGAATCCTCCAAAAGGCCCCTCACCCATCATAAAGAAGCTACTTGCTCAGTTAAATTAAATTATTGTAAGAGATTCATTATGATATGCCGTTTACGAGAATGTTGACAAAAATCATGTGTTTTTGCATTATAAAGCTCATTTTCACCGAAAATCTTGGACGTATAAAGGTGAATCCTTCAAAAGGCACATCTGCATATCGTAACCGAGGCATATTCCAAGTTTCATTAAATTATTTTAAGCGATTTTGTATGATATGGTGTTTACGAGGAAATTGACAAAAATCATGAGTTTTTACAGAAAAACGCCCATTTTCACTCAAAAAATTGAACGTATAAAGGTGAATCCTTCAAATGACACATCTAGCCATCATAAACAAGACACCTGCCAAGCTCCATTAAATTATTTTAAGCGATTCTGTATGATATGGTGTTTACGAGGAAATTGGAAAAAAATTGAGTTTTTGCATTAAAAAGCATTTTCACCCAAAATATTTGACCTTTAAATGTGAATTCTTCAAAAGGTACATCTGTGCATCATAAATGAGGTATACACCAAGTTTCATTCATATATCTGAAGCGGTTCTGTATGATATGCTGTTTACGAGATTGTGGATGGATGGGCGGACTGATGGGGTGATTACTATAGGGCTGCCGCACCTTCTGGTGTGGGGCTCTAATAATCGTGATTAATCAAATAATCTAATAATAATTATTGTACAAGCCTATTGAATGTACCCAATCCTGCTTTCTTGAGGTCACCTCAAAGCATGCTTAACATATTTATACAATGATGTCCTCTCCTGGTTATATATTTGCTGGCTCCCAGTAGGGTGAATTCCAACGCTCTCTGTGCTGGCGTTTCTTCTGGCATCCTTAGTGCATGGTCAAACATATGCTGTCTGCTGGATGACGCTTATGGACAGTGACGGTTTATTTCACATCTTGTATAGCGCATCGTTGGAAATTATGTCTGGCCATCAGTGTCCAGTGATGGTGCGGAGCTGTTTGCGGTGGCAAGCGCCTCATTTGTCTAGAGCTACCTAGCTGTTACAATTATACAGCATCAAGAATGACATTTATAGGGCGAGTACTTGCATCCCTGTGATGGAGTCACAAACCAACCATACACGCTGATGTTTATTTTCAAATTAATTTGACTGACCTGGTCAAATTAGTTTGAAAATATTCAATAGAATACCTTACTCGGCATATACTTTATTGTCACTGTTTTAGGTTAGAAAAGGTTAATTGTATAATAATAGTCAACTAACCTCCATTGTATATGACGTGTAACTGTTTTCAAAGATCATGGCTTCCTGTACTTCCTGAAAAAGAAATAACGATACTAAAATAAATAGTGAAAGGCCACAATGCACACATGTGCTTAGATTGAACAGGAATAATGTGAGGCCATTAATAAAATATTATTTATCAAGTATATTTACACAGAAACATAGTACAATACAAAGTATTACTAAACTCATCATACTAGTAAATTGACAGATATCATACCACTAACTCTCACAAATTCCTACTGAACAGAATTCGTTCTGAAGAAATGCAACAATTTGATGGCATTTGCGCAATCCTCTCTGGCGCATGTCACGATACGCTACCATTAATCAAGGGAAGTAACTATGTCACATACCTGGTTAATTGTTTCCAAGTCATCCACATTTGGTTTATATGTAGCAACTGCCTTGTCAAACTGATGCAGCTTAGTCAACTGTTCCTCCAATGACATCTTCCCTTGGGTGCCAATAGAAGCGACCGCGTCCAGCTGATTCTCGATCCATTGTCCGACGATGTTCGCTTTGGTGGCAAATTCCCGCCTGAGACGTTCATTATTCTGCTGCTTAATCATTTCCTGTTGTAAAATACCATCACGACGTGGAACCAGCTGCTTCACCTCCGTCCATTTGTTCGCGATATCCTGCAACAAGGACAGAAAGAAACCGTTAAAACAAAATTTAACTAAGCTCTCTTGATAATATTACTTACTAAGATGGCAGCAGTTGTGCAAGGAATGTTGTCATATGATGAGTAGCAGATAACAGTCACGTGACAGGAATGATTTGTTAACCGTATACTGGTCACATTAACTCCTATACTATCTAAATAGCTTATAATGCAGAGGAATTTAAATGTATTTTGGAATGTTTTCACTGATTTGACTGGCTTTTTGCAGCTATCAGTGATATCAGTGCTAAGTTATAAAATAAAATTTTCCTATGTCTGGATGGATTCATTCTTCGTGATATCGTTTATCATAAGTGGTTAGGTGAAGAGTTCATCCTGGTTCCAGGTGTTAATAACTGTCTGCCTGCTGAATTTCTGCAGACTACATCTTCCATAGTGTTTAACATAGGGATATGTTGAATATTTTGAAAAGAATTTGACTGAAAGTTGTTGGTGGCTAAGCCACCAATAATTTTCAGTCAAATTGTTCTCAAAATATTCAGCAGGTCTAGAGTTATTGCCTATTTAAATCATTGTCTGGTGCCTTGCAGCAATCAGGCAGTTAACACCCAATTGTACTTACCCTTTAATGCTCAAGACGACTATTTTTGAAAATTTACCACTGCAATGACTGGCTGGTTTGTCGAGCTAGTCATTCCAATGGCAAATTTTCAAAAATAGTCTTATTCGGACCTGTAAATAGACATTCGTTGCGATCACTGCAGCAAGCAACACATTCAATTTTCTTGACTTATCTTGACCATTAATGGGTCAATGAACCGCGAACTAATCAAAAGTTTTATAACATAACAAGCTGTTTATCTTTGATGGTCAGTGTTACTATCTTACACATCAATACAGCATAAAATTACCCCCTCCAACCCTCAAAGCCCCGGATTAAAAGCTATCATACAGAGTGTTTAATATTTTGAAATGACATCCAGTCAAATTAGTTTCAAAATATTCTACACAGTTTTTCTTACGAGATTGTGTAGTAACCTGACTGTTGAAGTAAAAGAGTTACAGTACTGTAAATCATGCCAGTTATTGGTTATTATAGGTTATTGATTATTATTATTATTATTATTATTATTATTATTATTATTATTAAAACATGAAATTGGAAGCAAAGCACATGGAAAGTATTCAAGAGTAAGGAGTAATTTCTTAGTAAAAGTCTTAGTAACAACATAACTAAATCTGTTAAACTATAGGTAAGTATTGTTGGGGGGGGCATGGCAGGAAGGGTAAAATATTAAAATGCTTTCTGTGTATTGTACTGGTGTACATACTTCTACCTGCTTTTGTTCTGAGTGTCAATGTAACTGTCTTTGAGACGGAGTAATAGAATACATACATAATATCTGGTTCATTGTTGTGCTATGGGTTTTATCATCCATTTCTAGGTCTATGCAGTCAAAATCTAGTCTAAAGGCCACTCTAAGTAAAGGCCACCTTGATATAAAGGCCACCTCTATATAAAGGCCACCTTGATATAAAGGCCAGGTTTACACTCACAAAATTAGTAAAACAATACATCTGACCCTCTATTGAAAGAGTTAGTTTATAAAGACCTCTTTTGTCAATTCTCGAGGGTGGCTTTTTACACAGGTTTATTTTGTATATAGTTTTGTTTTTCACCTAGCTAGAATGCTCATATCCTCTCCACAAGCTATGGGTATCAATGGGACAATAGTATATCTTATCAGACATGAACTTAACACATTTGGGGGAGGGGTCATTCATGTAGAAACATATTGGTAAAGAAAATATTGCCCTTAGAGAAAGCATTGAACACACAAATAACAGCAACAATGATAAGGCCAGAGTATAAACATACTAACTTTTATAGACATAGTTAAAGTGATGAAGATACGACAAACCCTGGAGTTATACAGATAGCAAGACACAATATAGTAGCCCTTTAGCGGTCAAGGCTGATCAAGAATGCCATTTGCAGACCAAGAAGACTATTTTTGAAAATTTACTACTAGAATGACTGCCGTAGTTACCGAGTCATGCACTCCAGTGTAACTTTTCAAAATTGTTCTATAGTTTGGACATTGCCTTCAAGACGACTGCAGGGGCCAGCTTTGGCCATCTTGACCGTCATCCACAATTCAGTCATACATGAATGCATGCACATACTCCATAACGCCAGGTTTAAATTATTTCAGTAGATTTCCATATAATTCCAAATTAATATTAACATGAATACAATTTATCCTCTATATAAAATGACCTGAAACAACAAATTCATGATGATGCAAGAAATATATTGTTGAATATTTTGAGATTAATTTAACTGATATATCTATAGCTTTCAATCAAACTATTCCAAAATTACTCAGACCTATTCCAGTACGGATGACTGTCCTGAAAATCATCAGATACTGTCAATACATGGACAAGAGATTAAATACCTGCATATCACATCATATAATCACATTTATCTCTACTTTACACCATCAGCAAAGAATGGAAGAATCCAGCTTCTCAGTCAATCATATGATGTCATAATCAACTGACATGTAGGCCGAGGTTATAATCAATTACGTCACGAATAACTCGATTTAGTTCATCTTAAATGCTTAATAGTGTGTCAGGTGCGTCTTTACTATTTAATAAACATGCTGTTGAATATATTGAAACTAATTTTACTGGGTTACAGCCAGTTAAATTACTTTCAAAATATTCAAAAGCTTACCTGTATAGTTTTCTGGAAATTGATAGGGAGTTCGGGGATCAATCGATCCCAAGACAGGTGAAGCTGGGTGGAGCTTAGCCAAAGATAGGCGGGTCATAACTAAAACTGGATTCCTCCATTAGCTATTTGTTCCATGCAACTCTACATACCTTAGTTTCAAATACCCAAATACAAGGTCATGTTCACACATTATATATATATATAAACATAATCACCTACATGCAACCTAGAACATTGAACCCAAATTCCTATGACCTTGCAAAAGATCACCTGTTTTAACCCTTAAATGGTCAAATTTGGTCAAGAAAATTTAAATATCTACCTATTGAAAACCCATTTACAGGCCGAGAGAAAATACTTTTTGAATATTTATCACTAAAATCACTGGCTCAGTTATCAAGCCAGTCATTCCAGTGGTAAGTTTTCAAAAACTGTATTCTCTTGGTATGTAAATGGGCATTCCACAAGACCATGACAGAGCCTGGTTCTGGCCGACTTGATGATTCAAGGGTTAAATTACCATCATCATTCACCCTCAAATGCCTTTTCTTAGACAGCAACTGACATGTATTAATTAATTAACCCTTTAATGGTCAGAACAACGTCAGCGGCGGTCTTGAAGAATCTCCATTTGCAGATCAAGAAATTACTATTTTTTTAAATTTAGCACAAGAATTACTGGCTCAGGTATCAACTTAGTCATTCTAATGGTAAAATTTCAAGAATAAGCTTCCATTGGTCTGCAAATGGACATTCTTTTACTAATTATTCTGATTTTCTTGAATAATCTTGACCATTAAAGGGCTAAGCCAAATGACACACTTTTAACCCTTATCTCAATGAAAACAGATTGTCACGCTGTAGTGTTAACATGTTTTAAATCCATAACTACACCACCTCTAACGTACATATCATCATGTTGTTAACGATTATAACATTACAAATTGCAGACAATATGGAATGACAGGCAAACATAGAGTGAACACGGAACCACATAACATGCAAGTACCATGCACTGGGAGATTAAAGCCGGCATATCATCTTAAAACATTAAAATACTGACCAATATGAGCAATATAATAGTACTAATGCATTCCGTTTTCACTAACTATTCATTAGTGTTGCTATTTTGAACAAGGGTTAGAGTTAACATTCTTCATTGTGTATAAGACTTAAAAGGCTGACACATCATTTTAAAATGTGTCACAATACTCATTATCAGTAATATAGTGGAGCCAATGCAGTAACGCTCCATTAAAGTCCGGCTTTTGAGGAGAGTTCCATTTGCACAAAAATTAAAGATTATTTTTTTTAAATTACCACTGGAATGCCTTGATAATACAGCCAGTCATTCCAGTGGTAAATTTTAAAATATTGATCACTTCGTGTGCAAATGGACATTCAATAAGCAAATGTTTTGATTTTCTTGATAAAACCATTATAGGGTTAATGAGATCCTATTATTAGAGGTAAAACGGATCTCTAAAGCTGGGATATGTTCTTGACTTTTGTTCTTATATTGGAATGTTCTTCTTACTGCTCCTCATACAGTTCTGATTCAATATTGCCGAGACTCCACATGTACCTTCTAGCGATAAGCACTCACTTCATAATAGAGGCCGCTTTTCGATGATATGATGTCATAATCAACAATGTGACATGTTTGGGTGACATCATAATGAATTACGTTATGAATGACATAATTAAGCACATCCCAAATGCCTACTAGTCCATCAAGTTGTCCATCTTTACGATTTAATAAACATTCTGTTGAATATTTTAAAACTAATTTGACTGAGCAAAAGCACATACTTAAATTTTAGTTTCAAAATATTCAACAGCTCACTTAGTTTTCTAGAAATTGGGATTCAGGGAGTACAGGGATCGAGCAATCTCTGCACAGGCAAGGCGTGGGTAGAGCTTGGCTAGAGACAGGCGGGGCATAGCTAAAACTGGATTTGTCCATTCGCGCCTAGTAGGGTGCCATGCATTTTGTAATTGCCACTCCCATATTATTGATGAATGGATCTCGATAAAACTTGAGCGCCATATTCTATGGCTAACTCTTGACATCGTAATATATCCCAATTTTTTTATTCACCCCTGGTGGCTTTTATAAAGGTGACCCACCCTTAAATTTTAAAATCGCTATAAAATGTTCTGCACACAAGTTTTTTCTTTTTACATCTGCTCAGCAATATTAGCCAAGCTTGTTTGAATCCTAATAGACAGTTACTGAAAATGGATATGAATTGGTCCTATTATATTACTTGTAATCTGCCAGTATTTATTATTTTAAAACCTCTCTCCGGCTTTAATAGAGCATGGAAGAACAAAGGTTCGAAGCTATACTAACCTCCTGTGGTGAAAAGTGACCATGCGAGGGTGGGAAGAAGAAATGCAAGCATTGATTAATATATTTTATTATTACTAAATTATTATTATTATTATTATTATATTTCAATAATTACAAGAGATGAAACTAGTGTTAGTACAATTATGTGAGGAATCAGTAAGCTAAGGTATATCACTCCATACACAGAACTTATGGTATCTAGTAGCCTATATGAAGTAGCCTATATGACTAATGTAACAGGCTATTTAACCAGCCAATGGTCAGCATTTGTCAACGCGCAAATTTCAGCTTAGAGAATGTCCATTTGCAAGAAAAGAGAAGACTATTTTTAAAAAGTTCTCACTGAAATGACTGGCTCAATTATCATTCCTGTGGTAAAATTTCAAAAATAGCCTCGTTTCATGCCAAATGAGTCTTTCTCAAAACAACTGCAAAGGCTGGTGTTGTCGGGCTTTACCATTAAATGGTTAAGAAACTAAGAGGTGAAACTATCAAAAAATGTAATCCTCTGTCAATGTGAATTTACTATGAAGTAAACGATTCAGAAATATGATCAAGCCTGTTCAAAGCACCACCTTTCCTTTGGGACCATTGATTCATTAATACTATCATGGTGAAGCCAGTCAAATCCAGCCTCTGCAGTGGTCTTGAGGAATGTCAATTTGCAGGACAAGAGAAGACTATTATTGGAAATTTACCACTGGAATAACGTGAGCCAGTCATTCCAGTGGTAAATTTTCAAACATAGTCTTCTCTTGGTTAACAAATGGACATTCAATAAGAAAATATTGTGATTCTCTTGACCAAATTTAGCCATTAAAATGGCTAAGAGTGTATTAAGGCGAAATGTGAAGATTTTAAATTGCAAAATGTTCCTTGGTCTTCAAAGCCAATGTATGATGTAGCAGGAAATATGTAAAATTTTGTCACCCATAAACATGATGTCATGATATTTTGCAAGAAAATTATGTTTTAAAACAGTAAAAGAATAACGTATTTTTTAGCTTAGCCATTCATAGCGGACAACTCGTATGACGTCCCTCATAGTAACAGGTAATTAAACCTTTATTGATAGGCAGAAACCATTATGACATAATAATTATGATTCAGAGAATGCAAATGTCATTGCCAAAGGAAGAGTCACCCCACATTCAGCAGTATCAACAGAGAATGCTCAGACTAAATGTGTCGACATTTTTCTAAAATGAACAGAAAATGCAGCTTTTGAACTACGCTTGGGTTGAGAAATGTTTATTTGCAAGCCAAAAGAAGTCAGTCATTCCTGTGGTAAATTTTCAAAAGTAGTCTTGTCTTGGCCTGCAAATGGATATCTTTTTCATGACCAATCACGAACATTAACCCTTTTACCGACAAATCCCTTAAAACCATATTCTTTACGGCATAAAACTAATTCTGTTGAATATTTTGACATTACTTTGACTGGAAGCGGCAGCAACGGCTTCCAGTCAAAATTATTTGAAAATATTCAACAGTTTTGCTGCATGGTAGCATTGAAAATGAGATAATTTGGAATTCATCAGTGAAAGGGTTAAAGGATTAATATGATGATATGATCTATACAGAACAAACTTAATTTTTAACCCTGATTGCTAAGGTGATTGCATTACAGGTTTCACTGCAACTGTACCATGAACCACAACATTACACTAACTAACCTGTGCATTGAGGGTTGTGTATGGATTATCTGGTTGTGCCATATTGTGGCTTTGTGCGAGACGGTTCACCTCCTGCACAAGGGAGATAATCGTGGTATACTCCTTATCGGCTTCGCCTAGTGTCTGCTTAAACTGCTCATGAGCGTCGATAAGACCCTGGAAATGAAACAGGAATGTTAGCATAAATTAAAGTGGTTGGAATGCGACCATGATAATCGTGTTTCTTTGTTGTTATAGATCTACTTATGACATCTCTTTGAAGAAAGCTAATGATATCACAAACCATATAACAACTCACAATTATATATGCAGGTTACATTCATACGATATTTTAAGTCACAAAATTTGAGGTGAAGGAAATATTCATTCCTTTCACGGTTACCCGATTCTAAATCCTGTGTTTCAGCCATGAATGATTTTTCACTTATCATAAAAGTGAGCAGGTCCATTTCTAGCTAAGCTGCTCATACATTTTATGCATGTTGGAATCAATCTGATACTTTGAAACATTAATTCCCAAAATTAAAATTTCAGCCCAATTATACAGGTAAGCTGTTGAATATTTTGAATCTAATTTGACTGGGGGCTGTGGCAGTCTCAAAATATTCAAACAGAATATTTATTAAATTAAAAATTCGTGATATACATAAAATTCGTACACTAATGATACTTTTCAATTTTCATGATGGAGCTATGTGTCATTATGATTGTTACATCAACTAACTAGAGATGCAAATGATTATGATGTTAATTATTCGAGTGTCAGATCAGATCCCACCATTAAGCTACATTAGCTATGTCACAGGTAAGGACCATACAACATAATTTGGCAAATACAGAATAAGTTGTTAGTCTTAACCGTCTGAGTGATAAGTTTTTGCAAATAACATATTCCAGGGGTTATATCATTGGACCGGCTAAATATTTTGAAAACAGTTTGACTGAAAGTTGTTGGTGGCTAAGCCACCAACAACTTTTAGTCAAATTGTTTTCAAAATATTCAACAAACCCAGTTTTTGATCAATTAAATTATTGTCAGGTGGCTTGCAGCAGCGATACTAGATTTTGAAAGCTGTTATCCTGATTACCAGGTTAACATGGCCAGCACAACACCGAGTCTACAAGAGCCAGTAGCAGAGAACGCCTCACACATGATGAAGCACATGTATATATATAAAAATCTAGCAAAATTAACCATTCAATGGCCAAATTTGGTAAAGAAAATTTCAACCTTATAGAATGTCTATTTTCAGAGAATGAGAAAACCGATATTGAAAATTAACCACTAGACTGACTGGCTTGGTAATCTTAATGAGAAATTCTTAATGAAAGGAAAAGATATGAACACGCATACAGCGGTCATCATTGCATAATGAGATAATTATTCACCTGAATTTCTGTTGTAGTATGAACAATGAACATATCCATTAAGTCCTCCTTAGCCCCATCCATCCAGTTGTTAAATGGCTGAAAAACAACAGCAGATTGGTTACATACATACATGCACGCATGTACATACAATATTTCACTTCATCATGAACCTGATCTGGAGTGGTGGGTGTCGTAATGCTATAGATTTTCCTCAACATATTCAATCAATTTTGATGACATAATGAGTTCCATTACGGCTCATAAATAAGTTAACGTGTTTCTAATCCTAAAACAGAAACATGTTAGTTAGTAGTGTACCATCTTAAACAGAATTATCAATATAAGAAATGTTTTGATGAATATTTTGAACATAATAGGATTGAAGGCCATCGTTGCCTATGACAGCAATGTCTTCCAATCTAATTATGTTCAAAATTTGCAAAAGTACATTTTATTTTGTTTTGGTTATTTCTGAGCTGTACTGCTTCATGCAGATGTCTGTGAATGTGGTGACGAGGTATAAAATTATTCACATAGAATGTGAAAAGTAGGTCATGGTGACATTTTATTTTGATATATGATACACATTTAGCCTACAATGCACCCATACACCAAGGGTGGTTGGTTACTGAATAGAAAAACTCTTGATCTGGGTAACACTGACCTACTTTTGATACTTGACGCACATTTAGGCAATGAACTAGCCATATATTAACAGCCATATATTAAGTTTGGTGATTATGCATCGTAATGCGTGAAAAACCTTTGAAACTATTGTTCAGACAAAACGTCGGAGATAGGTGCATGCACTCGCACATGGATGCACGCATTGTCGGCCAAACCAAGTGCCTTTTGTGTGTGTGTATAATCAGTGGATAACTGCTGGATGTGCTTATAAGGATACTCACCGCAGCTCGCTTAGCGAATTCTAGATGTAGCTGATCAATTCTCTCAAGGATTTTCTCAGCTTCCTACAAGCACACAATGAATAAAGCATAATAACAAACAGCCATTTGGGGCCACAAGATAATGGCCCTTTTGACCACCTCCGTTATTCTTACACACTTTTTCTAGATAAAAAAGACATTGCTTACACTATATGGCTTTATTAACCCATTAATTGATCAAGAAAATCAAAATTTTTGCTTGTTTGCTTACCCAATGTTCATTTGCAGGCCAACAGAAGACTATCTTAGAAAATTTACCCTTGAGTGACAGTCATTCCAGTGTAAAATTTTAAACTAGAGGCCTGAGCCACTGGATGTTATGTCACTGGGGTAGGGAGGGCCTTTTGAAAAACATTCTAGCAATCCTCCTGTACGGCGCAAAAAAAATATTTTTATCTTGGCCTGCAAAACGGCATTTCTCATGACCAGTGCTGATCTTCACTTTAAAGGATAAAAGGATCATCATTCCTTAAGCGGTCAACTTTTGATGATCAATAAAATAGCGTTGATTGTCCAATTGCGGGGAGGTACATATTCCCCTAACACATGCACGCACACAGGCACGTATGCACACTCACCTGCAATCATGATCCACTCACCACACCCCACATAAGATGACCATATGAGCATTGAATCTGTTTTGTCCTACTTAGGAAAGTTTCACAGTAATTTAGTACTAACATAAATCTGTAATTAGGTGATAAAGCACCATGTTCCCGAACCGTAGTTTAAATCACTCATGCTCTTTGATCATTATATCAAATGACAAGAAAAAAAACAGTGTCTGATGTAGCAGGAATGAGGTTATATAACCCTACCATTAATTGCGTTTATTTCATGGTGGATTATCTATGTGAATTTCACTCCACTTGAAAGTCTAATCACTGGCATCTTGTGTGCACTCATGCCAGCTGCCTCCAAACTCACTTGTGATTCGCTTTCAGTCTTATTTATTTTCACAAATTATTTCTGCTAATGGCTGGCAACATTTTTCACTGAAAACAATAAAATTAGAATCATAAATCTAAAGAGCTATGTGACTCACCTCTAGACCTTGTCTTCTCCTCTGTGTCAGGGTACCGAGAACGTCCCATTGATCGCAAATACGCTACAACAAAGCAAAATCACAAACAGTTACGCTCCTGTTGTGCAATAATTCAAAATTGTAGAAGAACAGATGACAAACAATGCTGCTGAAAGCCGATGTTTTCAAAACAATCAATAAATGTCTTCCACAATGTGGTCAGTTAGTTCTGCAAGCGCATAGCATGCTCCTGTTGGATTCTGTAAATTCCTATGATTGTTGTTGTTTTTGTTCAGTTGATTTTATTGGCCACATACACCGAGGTGTATTTGAACCATGACTATCTTTGAGGTCTTTCCCCGAAGGACGTGTCATGTGAATGACGAGTAGGCATCAGGGAGTGAAACAACCTCACTACTACCACGGCCAATTGTTCCCCTTTCTATGACTGATTGGTTAATGGGGCAGTCAATCACAGCTATGACCACAGCAGACAATGGGGATGCTTTACCATCATAATATGCTGTTACACATTAAAGGTGAAGGTGAACGGAGAAGGATCAAAGAATGCCAAATTATGCTTTGTATAAGTTAAATAAAATAAATTGCTTGCTTATTTATGATTTCTTTAATAGTAATTTTGCCTCAGTGTCATTTCTTCAATTTCTCATGAGAATCATGGATTGACGTCATCACGTGAATGATTGTTGTGGCACGTCATCGCGTGAATACTATTTTGTTGATTATTTATATCTTACAACAGCTCATATAAACACCATAATATTAATGCGATACAAGAGAAACACTAGTATTTGTTAAACTAGAACTTGGATCGGAGCTGATGTCCCGCTTGGTAATTGTATTAAACACTAGTTTTTTCTAATCTGAAAACATCACGTGCGATGTAATCTGAATTAACATGATTGACAATTCACGAAATGTCATACCATGAAATTTATGGCATGTCAAATCTCATGAATTTAAACAAAATATGATACAAACCTATTTTTGGGGGTTTTTATTGAAATTTTGTGTCACTGTTAACATTACGATGTGTTGTTATACTACTATTATGACATCACTGAGACATTTTATTTATTGGGCAGTGTCAATTCCGTTTCACAAAATTGTAGGCATTTACAGTCCCACTAAGAAGACAGATTTGGTGCCAACTCGACTGGGCTCGCAAGGAGTCAGTGTAACAGTCTATTGATTTAAACATATTTTTATTGTTCTAAGAGACAATTGGGATTGAGTCACAAGTTGTTTACAACTTAGTTAGGACGAGCTCCCTACATAGGTATTATACAGTAATAATGGTGGCAGTGTAGTGTAGGTTCAGAAACATAAGTACATATATACAATTGGAAATGCACCAGTTTTCAACCTTCAACGGTAAACATACTAAATAAAAATATATTCATTAGCATAGCCGTTCTTGCAAAACCAGAGCAAATTGTTAATGCTGTAGAAATTGTTCTGTCTGGTAAATATTCTGAAACTATTTTGACTTTGAAATGTTATGATTAACAGTCTTTTGCAGATAGTTAACATGCTCACCGATAAATTCCCTGTATCTCAACCTCAGGGCAAACAAACAGGAAAGCTGTTGACTATGTTGAAATTAATATGACTGGAAGCCATTGCTGTTGTAGGCCGCAACAGCTTCCAGGCATATTAATTTCAAAATATCCAACATAATATAATATAGAACGTAAAGAATACTTTTTTCAGTGATTTGTCGTTGAAATGGTCTGAAAACCTATTCAACATGCTTAAGTTTGGGGGCATGTGGGTGTTAACATTTTAAACATTAAATACCAGCAACGACAAATTCTTTTTTTTATATAAGCAATATTATGGTGAACATTTTGAAAGTAATTTGATTTAGGAGGCAGCTGTTGCTTCCAGTAAAATTAATTTCAAAGTATTCAACAGCTTACCTATCTAGTTGTTATGGAATTGCGACAATGAAATGACAACCGCAAAATGGCTACCAATGAATCAACTTCTCTTACCTGGCAGCGTGTATTAACTGTGGCAACATCATGATAATCTAAGGCACTAAAATATTAAAATAAACATAAAACAATTAGCCAAAGTAATCAATGAATTGCATATTGATCCAATACTGTTCTCCGACAATGAAATCTGACAAATGAAATAATTTCCTTCAACAAATCGCTGATTAGATCCGAAATTGATCTATTAGAGATTTGTTGAATGATATTATTATTACAGGATCAGGGTTTTCTCAATCTGGTGACTAAAACCTGAACATCCAGTTACAGGGGATGTTCTTCTTGATGATGCTTCTCGAGTTTGTACCCAAATCTGAATGGCAGCCAGCACTGAAGTTATTGGTTCGATTGGCGTCTATCGAGCCCTGATCCCTGATCCCATTCACTCCATATCTAGACTGGTTTTTATTTCAGTCTATTATTGGTAACTTCCCCAGCTTTTACACCGGTACCCATTTATACTCCTGGGTGGAGAGGCGACGAGGAGTGAAGGAGATTGCCTATGTCTCCAACAACGGTGAGATAGTGCACAGCTCCGGCATGAACCGGGTTTTCCAGTCAAGTAGTCCTGAGTGCTAGCCACTACACCAAGCTGCCATCCTGCCAGCTCTGGATTTCATGCGCCCTCATATACCCCTGAATTCGGCTAGGGTTCCACTTCTAGCAATGTGCAAGCCGATTGTTAAAGTTAAAGGGAAAATACTACCATTATAAGTTACAGCCATTTCTCAATCTTGATATACATATATATTATTATCACATAATTTCCAGAAGTCACATTATAAATAGAACCATATTGTTTATTTAAAAAAAATTAATTTGACTGAAAGTTGTTGCTTTCTAATCTAGCAATAACTTTCAGTTATGTTGTTTTAAAAACATTCAGCAGGCATAATTTCATGTATGTTGTAATTCAGGCCGAGAAGGCCTAGCACTTTTAAGACTCAAATTTGTCCAAGAAAAATTCATTTGCGGATTAACAGATTATTTTTGAAAATTTCTCAATGGAATTCCAGTGGTAAATTTAATAGCTTAACGTTCTCATAGCCTGCAAATGGACATTTTCCACGACCACTGCACATGTTGGTTTTGCCAACCTGAGTGTCAAAGGGTTACATAGAAAGTACATACTTCAATTCCTGAGCAATGGCAGCAATTTGTTCAACTCGGTCTTGATGCGCGGCAAGGTCACTTTCAAACGCTTCATGCTTCTTCTTCATGGCCTACAACAGACAGAATCACATTGTGCAATTACTACTTTGTTAACGAGGTCTGGTGGTGGTGCGGGTGGTGGTGGTGGTGGTGGTGGTGGTGGCTAACTTTTGAATTTATTCAAGAAAATTAAAATTTTCTCATAGAAAATCTCCATTTGCAGACCAAGACTATTTTTGAAAATTTACCACTGGAATGACTGGCTTGGTTATCAAGCCAGTCATTCTGGTGGTAAATTTTCAAAAGTAGTTTTCTTTTGGTCAGCAAATGAACATTTCTCAAGACCATTGCAGAAGTCGTTTTTGGCTGATATGAGTGTTAAAGGGTTAAATAGCATTATTGCTGTTGTTCTAAACCTTTTAATGTCTAAATTTGGTCAAGAAAATTAAAATATATTCTTACTGAATCTCATTATGCAGGCCAAGAGAAATTATTTGTGAAAATTTATCACTGGAATCGCTGGTGGTATATATAGTGAGTGATTTGGTGTTTCTTATTGTTAATGGTGTGTGATGATCTTGTTTTGTTATTGGTTGTTGCTGCTTTGTTTTCTAAATATTAGCAACGCCGACGATGACACGGCTGCCACCGCCGACGACGATGTCACCATGCTGTACCTTGATCTCATTCAGTCTACATCGTTTGAAGTCTTGACTCTGTAGCATGTCCTCCTTACCATGTGACCATTCCTCATGAATGTCGCACTTATGTCGGAACTTCTGGGCAAGATGATCAAGACGTTCAAGTCTGAAATTGTACAAAACATACACTTAGACAGCAACATGCATGTATGGCAATATTTACCAAGCTTTAACCCTTTAATGGTCGAGAAAATCTAAATATTTCCCTTTTGAATGTCCATTTGCAGGGCAACAGACCATTTTTTATAATTTACCACTGGAATGACTAGTCAGTTATTCCGGTGGTAAATTTTCAAAAATAGTCTTCTCTTACGTTGTAAATATCCATTCCACAAGGCTACTTCAGTGGCCGGTTTTGGCCGCCATGACCAGTAAAGGGTTAAGCAAATCTCCATATATCTTAGGAACTGGTTGAGGACTGGCATGACTGGTGACAAAATATAAAACTGTGTTGGTTTTTAAAGTTCTGCTACATAATTTACAAATACATTAGAGGGCAAAGTTGTACTTTTAAATTATTCACCGATTATGACATCACTAGCTTTAACTGTTTAATGATTAAGCTAACAAAAACTTACCTCGTAGTCTTGCAAAATGTCCATTTGCAGGCCAAGACTATTTTTGAAAATTTACCACTGGAAGGTCTGGCTTGATAACCAAGTCACTAATTCGAGTGATACATTTTTTTTAAGAGAATTATTTTCTACACCAAACTTGACCAGTAAAGGGTTAAAATATACAATCTTATAGAATCTTTCAGCAATAGTAAATTCCTGTAAGTAAGAGCTATCCTCCATAGTGCATATGACCAGTAAGAGACTAACATAAAGTAACAAGTATTCTCTAAGTATTTCAATACATCTCTCCTACCAGGTGATATAAATTTTCAGACGTTGACAATTTCAGACATTGACAACAAGTCAACTGCCTAAAACCAGCTCCAGAGTTACTCAAACTTGCTCTGTAACTTCTTATAATAAAGTAATGTACATATTTCCAGTTGAATATCTTGGAGTGCAAAAACAGGTGCAGAAAACCACCCTTAGGCAGCAATACTTTCCAATTTAAATTCCTTAAAAAAAATTACCGTAATTTCTCGACTAAAGGCCGCCCTCGAATATAGGACGCTGTCCCAAATTTGACCAAAACCCGCCCAAAAAACTTGTATTCAAGTATAAGACGCTGTTAAATTTAGAAAAAAGGTACCTTTAAAAAATCGAAAATTGGTATCAAAAATAACCATCACTCAGCGCTTTGTTTAATGCACGACTAAAATTATCATGGTGGAAGAGAAATTATTAAATAGGACCGCCTAAATATCGTGTATCTTCAATAAAGATCGTTTATTACATCAAAATCAATCTAATTTTGGCATAAAATGTCTCCTTGAAAACATAGAAATAGCGTGACAGAAACAGATTGTAATGGCTCTTTTGCATTTGGAGGCGCTGTGTGATCTTATGCGCTAACAGGAGTTGGTTATCTGGCTCTTTTGTGATTGGAGGCGCTGTGTAATCTTATGCGTTAATGGGAGTTGGTTATAAAACGGGTATGGGAATATTCAGATGTTCACTAGTTGTAATGACTCTTTTGCGTTTGGTGGTGCTGTGTGATCTTATGCGCTAACGGGAGTTGGTTATCTGGCTCTTTTGTGATTGGAGGTGCTGTGTAATCTTATGCACTAACGGGAGTTGGTTATCTGGCTCTTTTGTGATTGGAGGCGCTGTGTAATCTTATGCGCTAACGGGAGTTGGTTATCAAACGGGTACGGGAACATTCAGTTCCTATCGCGCAATGATGATATATAGCAATTTCCGAGTCCAGAATATTTAGATCCGAGTACTCGCTCTAATTAGAATAAAGATCTTTTGCGATTGGAGGCGAATCACGTGATTTATACACGTATCTTTTCTCGAGGCCATTTTATGTCAAATTCTGGATTAATTTTGATGTAATAAGTGATATGTATTAAAGGATAAGCAATATTTAGGCGGCCCAATTTAATAATTTCACTTCCGCTTGGTGTTTTTGGAGTATACATTAAACATAGTCATCAGGCGGCGCGAATTGGCTAGGGTAACATTTAGTTCAATTTCCGTGGTAAAATCTGTGACTTTTTAAGAAAACTTTCGACCCAAAAATGTGCGAAAGGAATGTTCTCGATTATAGGACGCACCCCCATTTCTAGTACATGTATTTTGACAAAAAAACTGCGTCCTTTAGTCAAATTTTAACGGTAAACATAATAAGTTTTATATCGTAAAGAATATACTTTTTCCGGGATTTGTCGGTGAAAGTGTTAATGACCATTAATCGTTAATCATAACTCCCAAATTTTGGCCCGATCCTTCAGTGGTTCAGGAAAACTTGTTTTCGCAAAAACTAGGTCATCCAAGATGGCCACCTACGCATTTGGCCAATCAAGTTCCATCGAGCGTGGTTCAGCTATTACCTTAGATAATGTTTCATGAGTTTAGAATTGATCCCGCAAAAGGCATTGGAGAAGATTCTTAGACGTTTCTAAAATTCTGCCAAAATCCAAGATGGCCATCGGCCAAATTGGTCAATCGGCTTTGTTTGAACAAATTTAGATCTCTATGACCTAAGGATTCTTGCTGCCAAATACAAGAGGCCCAATGGGCCTGTATCGCTCACCTGGAACATTGGCATATAAAACTAATCTTACTTAAGTTTTACATCTATCGGTGTCACTTCCAATGACTTTCAGTCAACTGATTTAGTTTTCGAGATATTGACAACAATCTCTGGACTGGTTTTTTTTTGCATTAGTGATTTTGAACAACGTTTAAGTGAAAATACATGATATCAGTGCTAACAACAGCTGGTTTCTTAACTGTCTCACTGCTGCAAGCCAGTGCAGCCAATAATTTCAATTTTCAAAAGCGCTTGACTTGTTGAATATTTTGAAAACAATTGGACTGAAAGTTGTTGGTGGCTTAGCCACCAACAACTTTCAGTCCAATTGTTTTCAAAATATTTATCACGGTCAGAGATAACCTTTGGAATATGTCGTCTGCAAAAACTCAGTCAGACGCTTACTAGAGGTTTAAATACAATTTAAAGAAAATGGTCTCTAAAGGCAGGTAGGTGGTCTTTATAGCAGGTTATTCCCCACCACCACACAATCCATTTAACACATGCACATCTGGCTGAATCACCAAGTTAGCAGCAGGGGTAGGGTGAGCTGGAGTTGATTTAGAAAATAATTTGACAAAGTCATTGCTGCCTTAGGCAGCAACAACTTTCATTGCTGCCTTAGGCAGCAACAAATTTCAATCAAATACATTTCAAATATTTTTAAGAGCATAGATGTCAGAGCACATAATACATATCTTAAATATTTCTGCAGTATTGGAAAGGTTAATCTGTTAATTGGAATTTAATATCTAGTTTGGCAATAAAATCTGACATGGTGATAAGACGGTGGGATCAAACCATTTGCCCTATGAAAGTGAGACTGCAAATATTTAAGGAGTGATAACTCTGGCATTTGACGTCCTATCAGTTTCATTTTCACAACACAGATATTAGATGCCGTCATTAACATTGTGACCAAGGTTGGTGTCAATCCGTCAAGAAATAACAAAATGAGCCGTCATTGTTGGTGACGGACAAACAGATGGATGGACGGACATACAGAAGACGGATAGGGTTATCGCTATACGATAGATGACTGACAAGTAAGCGGAGTTAAGAAAACCAATTTCGGCTTCAGAATCCATGAAATAAAAAAATTGAATATGGCAGCCAAACACGCTAAAATTTGATTGGTCCACGGCGGCCATGTTTTTTACCTATCAACTTCCCATGAACAAACTTTAATGGCCCTTAGTCCATAATCATATCCCCAAAATTTCAGCCCGATCCGTTCCGCGGGTCTGCAGAATAAGTCATTTTTACGAAAACTAAGTCATCCAAGATGGCCGCCGAACCATTTGGCCAATCAAGTTCCTTCGAACAAACTTGGTTCAGCTCTTGCCCTATATGATATTTCGTGAGTTTTGAATCACTCCACCAAGCGGTTTCGGAGAAGATTTTTAAAGCCATTTCCTAAAATCAACCAAAATCCAATATGGCCACCGGCCAAACCGGCTTTGTTTGAACAAACTTGGATCCCTATGCCCTAAGGATACTTCCTGCCTAATATAATTGAAATCGGCCCAGTGGTTATTGAGAAGTCGTTTAAAGGAAAAAGTTGATGGACGGACAGATGGACGGACGGACGGACGGACGGACCGACAGACAGACAGACGCCGGACGGTCGCCATGGCATAAGCTCACTTGGCCATTCTGGCCAGGTGAGCTAATAATTGAAATCAGCTTTTTGTTTCTCGAGAAAACATTTTACATTTCCTATTGCTTTAGAGTGGAAGTTTTTGGCGGAAAAAAGATCCAAGGTGGACGCCAAATCATTTATCCGACAGTTTCGAAATGGCAAATTCTAGATCAGCATACCCAGAAACTATTACAAAACCTATTTCGGCTTCAAAATCGATCAAATGCAAAAATCCAATATGCCCAGCAAATACACAACATTTTGAAAGGTCTACGGCAGCCATGATTCTTTACGTATAAACTTCCTTTGAGGAAATGGCCCTTCGTGCCTAATTGTATCTTCCAAATTTCGGCCTGATCTATTCAGTGGTTCAGGAGAGGGATCGTTTTCGCAAAAAGTAGGTCATCCAAGATGGCTGCCAAAGCATTACGCCAATCAACTTCCCTTGAACAAACTTGGTTCAGCTATTGCTCTAGATGATCGTTCATGTGTTTTGATCTCCCAAGTGGTTTCGGAAGAACTTCTAAAAATCTGCCAAAATCCAAAATGGCCACTAGCCAAATTGGCTGATTGGTTTCCTTTGAAAAACTTGGATCTCTGAAATAAGGATGCTTCCTGCCAAATTTGGTTAAAAGCCATCCATCTTGAGAAGTAGTTCAGATAAATAATTGACGACAGGCGACTGATGACAGACAACAGATGGCTTGACGGATGGATGGACAGGCGACGGACAGTGAACATGGCCTAAGCTCACTTGGCATTTCTGGCCAGGTGCGGTAATAACTTTGACTCTACTGGTGGAATTTTCTATAAACTTGGGTGGACGCTTTCCTGTGGAGTCTAAAAAGTGTGCAAATTTTGAGGTAAAAAACTAAAGTGCACCAGTGACAGCTTATATAGAAACATTGTTTTTAAAATATACACTTTATCTCACGGCGGCCCGATTGAAAAATATATCAACGACATGGGTATTGGACAAATTTGTCCTTGTTTGAAAGACAGATGAGTATACCTCTGTAATTCTGATAATAGCCACTCTTCAAAGCCTTTCTCTGCATGTTCCAAGCCCTTCCAGGCATTGGCAATATCCTGCAAAAAAAGAAGAAAAATTTTAAACATTTTAACACATTTCATGCTATCTCCTCGAGCTTTAGTTACTACATAATATAGCTACAATAAGAGCCTAAACAAAACTGCATATTATCATTCAAATGTTGACAATTAAGTAGAAATCCTAAAATCAAGATTCTGGTAAAACACAATGAAATTAGCCTGTATAGCAGCTCTGCAACCGGGGAAATGCATTGCATAGACAACATCAGCACAACAGTCCTTCTGGATGTTGTAGATTCATAGATCAAAGATGCCCTTGATAAAGACGGTTTGCACAACGCAACCTGCGTATTGGTGATGCCGTACAACTCTAACAACTGGCCGGCCGTACAACTCTAACAACTGGCCGGCTCCAAAGGCATCTCTAGACAAACTCCATGCCTGCCACCACAAACACCTCCTCACCATCACTGGAGACCGATGACCATGATTTCGAACGATGCACTATACAAGATGTGTAATACATCGTCGTTGTCTGTAAGTCACCCAGCAAAGATGGTCCCTGTTTGGCCATGTGCTAAGGATGCCAGAAGATGCACCATCACACAGAGCCTTGGTATTTGCCCAACTGTGAGCCAGTAAATATAAAGCCAGGAGAGGACGTCATTGTATAAATATGTTAGGCCTGCTGCGAGGTGACATCAAGAAATCAGGACTAAGTACACTCAGATCAAGAAAGGACCTGAGGAAACCAAAGATTTTGGCTACGGACAACATACTGTGGTAAAGTGTGAAGGACTGATTGCAGCTGTAGGATGGTTCTACTACTACAGCCACAGAACACAGTACATCAGCATTACACTGACCTATTTTAAATGGTAAAAGATGTACAAATTTATTTTTGAGCAAATATAAAAGTGACCAATGACAGAATGTCACTAATCATAAATTCTACTCCCCTGTTTAAGACTATATGCTCGGCCTCAACGTGGCGCAGGGGTGTAACCCACTGGGTGTCAATCCAGACATTTGGAGGCGCTAACCAGAGCATTATGCACAACACTAATGAAATGACACTTGGAGATCGAATCAACCGAAATGGTGCTCGCCCTGTGAGGATCCACCAGGCAGGTGCAGCGCCGGGCTCCATGCCTCGAAGGAGCCCGCCCTCAGCTACTGGAGGTCCCATCAACTCGTCTTGTGGAGCCAGGGGACGAGGATGGAGCTACTGGCCAACCGAAAGAGAAGACCAACCCCAAAGAGAACCCCAGTATCAACATCATGGACTGGATCGCAGAAGGGATTACCAACAAGAAATCAGAGCTCGAACAGTTCCTGTACGAAAACAACATTGATATCTGCTGCATCCAAGAGACACACCTGCAAGAAGGAAAACCATTTAAGATCAGAGGCTACCAGATTTTCCGGTGTGATCGAAGAGGAAGAAAGAAAGGTGGGGTGATCACCTTGGTCCGAAACAGCGTGAACGCCAGCCAGATCAAAACCTTTATGGAAGAGGCAGAATATATCAAGATCAAGGTAACAACCAGCAACTCTGTGATTGACATTGTCAATTAATACTGCCCTAATGACAAGAATCTCTCACTTGACACAATCCAGGTCCCGGACTGCCACTTCCTCATTGCGGGTGACTTTAATAGCCAGTACCAGAGCTGGGGATACAGAAGACTTGATAAACGAGAAGACATTGAAGCATGGGAAGATGAAAAGCACCTTTTACTTGTCAACGCTCCCACAGATCAGCCTACCTTCTACTCGCGCCGGTGGCACTCGACAACAACGCCGGACTTGGCATTTTGTACAGATGACATTCACAGAAACCTCAGTAGAGTGGTCGGATCGCAGTTAGGAGGAAGCGACCACCACCCAGTCCTCCTCTCTCTCTTTCTGGAAGTATTTCGACAAGTACACCTCAACATCCAAGGTGGAACTACAAAAAGGCAAATTGGAGTCTGTTCGGCATTCGTTCCAGTGAGCTTGCCCAAAATATAGCATTAGAAGGAAGAAACATCAACAATGTGGTCAAGGAATTTAATTCAAGTATCCTCAAGGCTGCCAACGAAGCGATTCCTCGAGGACTAAAGCACTGAATGATGAGGGTGTCGGGGGAGAGAAGATTACTCTTGAAGAAGATGGACAAACACTGACAGGAAAGATGGCTGCAGATGCCTTTGCGAAGGCATATGCAAAAGAAAGCAACATTTCTATACCACGGATGCGTCAGAGGTTAGAAAAGAGCAAGAGGAAAGAACAGACACCAACACTCACGATGCAATGAAAGTTGACATTAGTTTAGCAGAACTGAAGAAGTCTATCCGCCAATTGAAGAAGAAGAAATCTCCCGGGCCAGATGGCATTACGAATGAAATGATCCAACACCTTGGTAATGCATCTCTCCACAAGTTGCTAGACATCTTTAATCTCAGTTGGACCAATGGAGAGGTCCCTCAGTGCTGGAAGGAAGCCAGAATGACTCCTATTCTGAAAAAAGGGAAGAACAAGACGAAAGTGCTGAGCTACCGTCCTATCAGTCTTACAAGCTGCATATGCAAGACCATGGAGCGCATCATCAACCAGTGGTACCTGGAGTCAGAGAACATTATAGTTTCAGAGCAGGCCGGCTTCAGAAGATACAGGAGCACAGAAGATCAAACAACACATCTTGCACAGGTCATAGAGGACACTTTTCAAGCCAAGAAGGTGATGCTAGCTGCCTTTATCGATCTGCAGAAGGCATTTGACACGGTGTGGAAGGATGGCCTCCTCGTGAAGCTCTGGCGCACAGGCATCGGTGGCAACATGTTCCGATGGACCAAGTCGTACCTACACAATCGCAGAGCTAGGGTGCTGGTGGATGGACAATCTGGACAGAATGTATTGCTGAGACAAGGGGTGCCACAAGGCGGAGTATTATCACCAACTCTGTTCATACTCTTCATTAATGACATTGTAGCAGAGCTGCCCAATGGGATCCAAGCAGCCCTCTATGCAGATGACCTCGTACTCTGGTGCACCGAGGAGTACACAATGACTGCCACGTACAGAATGCAGCTCGCCTTGGACAGAATTACAGCTTGGGCCAATCACTGGTGTATTACCATCAACAAAGAAAAATCATCAGCCATGCTATTCTCACTGTCCACCAAAACCAAGGTTGGCAATCTGACACTGGGCGGTACTCCACTCGAGTATGAGGACCAGCAGACATACCTGGGAGTCACCTACGACAGAAGATTAACATGGAAGGAGCACATACAGAATGCAGAGGCAAAGGCCAGAAGAAAGCTAAACATCATGAGGAAGCTGGCAGGAACAAAGTGGGGTGCCAATGAAAGGATCCTCAAGACCATCTACCTAGGTGCCGACTGACCACACCTTGAGTATGGATCCAGCTCATGGATGACAGCAGCTAAATCTCATCAACAGAACCTCGACAGAGTACAAAACCAGGCACTGCGCATCATCACTGGTGGAATGAGATCAACACCAATAGAAAAAATTGAGCAGACAGCCGGCATCCCCCCACTTAGCAAAGGAAGGGAATGCAAAGCACTGATCCAAGCTGCAAAGTTCAAATCGTTCAACAACCACCCGATGAAGATCAGGCAAGCACAGCTGTCATCAGGAAGACTTAAAAGATCAGGTTTTGTGAGAGACAAAAGCACTTCAAAGGAAACACCAAGAAATGTTGCCAGCACAAATAGAAGACCCAAACCACACCCTTGATCCTCCACCCTGGGAAAACAAACTAGAGAGCATAGCTATTCGCACCACAGTACCTCATCTCACAACCAAAGATGAACACAGTGATGTGAGCAAGAACGCCCTGACCCTAGCCATGCTGGAAGAAATGTACCCTCAGGAGACATGGATAAGGATCTACACAGATGGATCAGCCAAAGATGCAATTAGGAGCGGAGGTGCCGGACTGCACATACAGTATCCAAACGGACAACATGAGTCAGCTCCAATACCGACGGGCAAACACTGCACAAACTACAGAGCTGAAGTCGAAGCACTGGTTCATGCAGCTAATACCATCAGCAGAACAGCAGACCCTATTGCACAGATTGTCTTTTTATCTAATGCCCGCTCCGTCCTTGAGGCTATCACCAAAGGTAAGCTGCCACAACTTGAAGAAGCACTACAAACCATCAAATGCTGTTGGATAGCATTGCAGTGGATCCCCTCACACTGTGGAGTCCAAGGAAATGAGGAAGCAGACAAGATTGCAAAGGTGGGTGTAGAAGAGAATCAGACAGAAAACATGGTTACCCATACAGAGATGAAGACTATCATCAAGTCACTCTATAGAACACCTCAATCAGAAGATGCCTACCATCATCTCTCGAGGCCAGAGCAAGTGACCATTTTTCGTCTCAGAACTGGACACAACAGACTAAACCAACACATGTACAGGCGGTTCCACCTTACGACATCGCCTGCTTGTCCTTGTGGAGAAGCAGAACAGACCACGCACATGGGCCTGTGGAAGAACTGCAGAAAACCACAGATTTCATCTTGAGAACAGCTCTCCAAGTGTGATACCAGCGATCGAAAAGAAGAAAAAGATAAATTCTACTGAAAATAGGACATAATGGACCTTTACAAGTTTATCTATCCATCATATGACGTCATAATTAACCATGTGACATGTAGGATGACATCATAATCATGTCATGAATGACTCGATATAGTCTATCTTAATAGTCCGACACATTGTACGAATTGTATGTCTTTAACATTTAATAAACATTCTGTTGAATATATGCCATAGGCAGAAACAGCGCCCAGTTAAATTAGTTTCAAAATATTTAACAGCTTACCTATATAGTTTTATGGAAATTTATAGTCAGGGAGTTCAGCGTTCGATCGATCTCAACACGGACAAGGTGTGGATGGAGCTTAGAGATGGGCGGGGCATAGCTAAAACTGGAAAGGTCCATTACCTAGCCTTGTTTTGTCTGGCAAAAGATGTGTACGTACATGAATGTGTGTGGGTAGTGTAATGCATAAGTGCGTCTGTATACATGGCCATATCATCGTTGCCAGTAATGGCGCTATTATCATTGAAAAAAATTATGATACAAATGAAGGGGAAGAAAGCTATCAAGATCTGGAAGAAACAACCTCCTATTTATACATTAATGGTCATGATTTTTCAAGAAAATGAAAAACCTTTGCTCAACAGTTGCCCAAGAGAAGACTATATTTGAAAATTTAACACTGTAATGACTGGCTCAGTTATTAAGCCAATCATTCTAGTTGTAAAACTTCAAAAATAATTTTCTCTTGGCCCGCCAATGGACATTTTTTAAAGCGCACAGAAGCTGATTTTGGCCGGCTTAATCAGTAGTGTTAACAGAGAAGACATTTCTTGCATACATGCTGTTGAAACATTCCATCTTATCATCAAACTCAAGAATATCTGACCAGAGACATGGCCACTGACAATCCATCATTGCAGAAGCTCCATGTTGCTAAGCTACACATCACATATGTGTAGCTATTTTATAGCTTTCTTCCAAGATATATGTATGTTTGCAAGCATTCTCACCCATTAATGGTGGTGCTAATGTCATATCATTTTCACTACTCACCGAAACCATTTTTCCTTCTGTGGGCATATAGGCGGGACGGTTACTCAATCTCAAACGAGTCTGCAGTGTATTAAAGCTGTTTTCTAAGCGCGCTTTATCCTCGAGTTTCGGCGGTTTATGAACGCGGCGATAATCACGGAATTGCTCGAGCTTCTTCTGTGTACCACCCAGTGTGTTGTCTGTCTGTCGATTTTCTAGCCATGGCTTTGTTTTTCTGATCCACTCGAGGAGCTGGATATGAAATAAACAAATAATACAAACTAACCCGTGACAAAATTTTAGCATTAACAGACTAAACTGATGTGCTTGGGAAATTCTATACATTAAGTCTGCAATTGTAGATGATAATTAACGAACATGCAATTTAATTTAGAACTTTTGAGTAGATATTGTGTAAACAAATTTTGCTCACTATGACTGATTTCCATGTAATAGATCTCAAGCCACTATTGAATATCAATCAGGGCAGATCAGAAAAGAAGAGTCAAACAGCTAGTCTTATTCTATACACCTGTGCAAAAGTTAAGCACCGCCCTATTTTTACGCACATGCGAGGGTATATTCATGTGCTATGAAGAAAGCAATAGCATAAACATTTATGTACCCATCGATCTTAGTGCAAGAGGTAATAATGCAACTAGAGGAATGCTGATTATGATGGTGGGGAAACACTGTATGTTTTTGTTTGAACTTGAAAACGAGGCCTGAATATGGTTACGTTGACACAACTGACAACTATTGCCCTACAGTTGACACACGTGGCTAGATTGTCATTAATGGTGTCTGAAAACGAAGTTTAACATCTGTGCACGAGTTTGAGACTGTCATTATTAATACCGGGTATATCCACCTTGTGCCTGGATGACGGCCTGGACACGACGTCTCATGCTGATCACCAACCGACTGCTACGCCATTGTGGTATTCGTTGCCATTCAAGATGGAGTGCGTCTGTTAATTCCTGTAGGTTCTGCACAGGAGGATCCCTCCTTCTCACCATGTTTCCCAGAATGTTCCAGATATGCTCAATAGGGTTCATGTCAGGGCTCCTTGCTGACCATGGTAGGGTTTCGATGGCATTCTGGCGGAGGTATTCATGCACAGCTCTAGCACGATGTGGTCGGGCGTTGTCATCCATGAATATAGGGTGGGTTCCAGGTGCATGATTTACAAAATGAGGGACCACAACTCTATCCAGTATGGAATCTTGATATCTTTGTCCATTTAGTGTTCCAGGTACAGTCAACAGATCCAGCTTACAATCAAATGAGATGCACCCCCATATCATAACGGAACCTCCACCAAATGGAACTTCTTCCATGATGTTACGTTGGTCGTACGCCGTGCGTCTGGACCTCCATACACGAGTTCGACCATCTGTGGCATGAAGCAGGAACCGACTTTCATCGGACCAGTGTACCCGTCTCCAGGATCTCATGTTCCAGTGTCTTCTTTCGTTGCACCACCTCAGACGCTCCTCTTTGTGGTGTGCAGTGAGGAGAGGACGTCTGACAGGTCTCCTAGATTTCATGCCAGCAGCATAGTCACCTTTTGACGGTAGACATTGACACTCTATTGCGCGTTTCCCATTGCTGGCTGAGCACTCTGCTGTTGGTGAATGGAGATCTCCTAACAAGGCGTACTAGGGCTCGATCATCACGGGCAATAGTCTTCTTCGGTCTTCCAGATCTAGGCCTGTCCTTCACCTCGTTAGTTTGCCCATGTTTTGCAATCAAACGACTGATTACAGTATGGTTAATGTTCAGCTGTCTGCCAATCTCTCTGCATGACATACCAGTGGCATGCATGCCTATGATTTGCCATTTAACACGATCACTTAACCTTCGTCTTGCCATAGCGGTTCACAATCAAGAGCTAATTCTCTCTGTACAAATAAACCACGGTCATGAACACAAAATTCCTAATCTTGTCGCCTAAATCTGTATGTAATGTTCTACACCTCAAACTGGACTTTTACATAACTGAACACGTGTGCTGTTTCCCGCCACGCACGGACATCAAGTGGCGTGAAGTCATGCATGCATGTGCATTTCGTACTTGGAATTATGTCAGCTAATGCGGGGACAAAAAGTATGGCAGCCTAGTTGTACCATCATGTTTCTACGTTCTATTGTTTTTGCTGGTGCTTAACTTTTGCACAGGTGTATATATAATACAGCTTCTGACAAAATGCAGCAATGCATCAAGCTTGCTGAACATATATGGATCATTGCACAATGTCTTAACCCTTTAACACTAAAATTTGTTCAAGAAAATCTAAATTTGCAGACCAAGCCTGTTTTTGAAAATTTACTATTGGAATGACTGGCTGGGTTATCAAGTCAGCCTTTCCAGTGGTAAATTTTCAAAAATAGTCTTCTCTTGGTCTGCAAATGGACATTTTCTATGAGAAAGTTAGATATTCTTGAACAAATTTCTCAAGACCACCGCGGAAGCCGTTTTTGGCTGATACGAGTGTTAAAGGGTTAAAATTGTCTGCACACATACCAGTATACTCAGATCTTGCGGAAAACACACAAAATAATGGGTGACTTTTCCATAGCTCGTGTTAATGCTGGATTAAGAGTTAACAGAAGCATTAGCTGTGATGATTTGATGCATACATTTTTTTCCAATCAAATAATTACCTATGAAGAATCAATATTAACCCATTAAACTAAAACCTTTGAAATTTCAGTGTCTTATTTTCAAGACGACTATACAAGAAAGCAGTTGAATATTTTTAAGCTAATTTGACAGGAACCTACTCCTGACACACACACACACTAGCAGCAACAGTTTCCCGTCAAATTAGTTTCAAAATTTTCAACAGCTGTTCTTTACCTAATACAGAACTTGTCATTTGCAGTCTGTAATGGTCAACTGGTTAAACCTATAATGGCTAAATTTGGTCAAGAAGTATTTGCTTGTTGAATGTCCAATTGCAGGTCCAGAGAAAACTGATATTGAAAATTTACCACTGGAATGGCTGGCTCAGTTATCGAGCCAGTCACTTCTGTGGTCAATTTTCAAAAATAGTCTTATCTTATCCTGCAAATGGAAATTCCTCAAAACACTGCAGAGGCTGTTTTAGCCGGCTTAGCCATTAAAGCGTTAAATGGGTGGCCACTCATCTTAGTGCAATTATTGTAGTGTAAATCATTTACAACAACATTGAATCATACATCACTGGCCAATCTCTCGTATTCCTCCATGAGTTTCTCATTCTCCTGGTTGACTTTCAGTACTTTACAGATACGGTTAGCCGCCGTCTCTGCCTAAAATAACAAAACAAAGAAAGCAGATAATTAGACAATAATCACATACTTCTAAGCTATAAAACATTCAAAGACCCGTGAGCCTACAGTACAGATTAGAAATAACTTCTAAAACATAATAAAATGTAAAGTTGAATATTTTGAACATAATTATTGGAAACTACTGCAGCTTTCTAATCCCATTATGTTCAAAATATTCAACAGAGTATTTCTTATATCATGTTCAAAACTGTTTCTGTTTTGTAATGCTTTCAAGTTATTTCTTAGCTGTACTGTACATGTACTTAATTCCCAAGTCCCAAAGGGGCCTATATCCCTCACCTGGAAATATTTGTACTGGTACAACCGAACAAAAAGAGACGACCACTGGAAAATTATACCTATCTAATTTCTGTTACGGTTTAGCCAGGTTTTATTAAAATTGGCCCAGTGATTAATAAGTAGTCTTTTATATGATCTCAGAAATTTTAAGTTTTTACAAAATTCAAGATGGCTAGCAAACACGCTAAATTTTTATTGATCCACGGTGGACATTTTTTTCCAAGGACAAACTTTAATGGCCCTTAATCTCTAATAATATTTCCTGAATTTCAGCCTGATCTGTTTAGTGGTACTGGAGAAGAAATCATCCAAGATGGTCAACAAATCATTTGGCTAATCAAGTTCCCTTGAACACACTTGGTTGAGCTCTTGCCCGAGATAAGATTTCATGAGTTTTGAATCAATCCCACAAGCAGATTTGGAGATTTTTAAAGTTTTAAAAAATTGGCCAAAATCCAAGATGGCCACCAGCCAAATTGGCCGATTGGCTTCATTTGAACAAACTTGGGTCTCTATGCCCTAAGGACGCTTCTTGACAAATATAATTGAAATCTGGCCAGCGGTTCTCGAGAAGACATTTTAAATTTCCCATTTATTTAGTTGGGAATTTTTGGCAGAAAAAGCCAAGATGGTCACCAACCACTTCATCCAATTTTCGAAAGAGTAAAATTTACAAAAAACTAAACAAATCAAGTTTCGGCTTTAAAATTAATCATATAAGATTTCAGTATGGAACCAAAATGCTTAAATCTTATTGGTCAATGGCGGACATGTTTTTTAACGCACTAACTTTACTTCAACAAACCAGAATGCCCCTTAGTCTTTAATCATACTTCACAAATTTCGACCCGATCCCTTCAGCGATTCAGTAGTTATTTTCGTGAAAGTTAGGTCATTGTGATTGACGCATTTGGACAATCAGGTTCCCTCAAACAAACTTAGTTCAGCAGATTCAATAGATAATGTTTTATGAGTTCATGAGAATCCACAAATCAGTTTCAGAGATTTTTAAAGATGTTTCTAAGTCTGCCAAAATCCAAGATCGCCACCAGCCAAATTGGATGATCGTCTTCGCTTGAACAAACTTAGATCTCTATGCCTTAAAGATGCTTCCTACCAAATATAGTTGAAATCGGCCCAGTCATTCGTGAGAAGTCGTTTAAAGAAAAGGTTGATGGACAGATGACGGTTGGACGGGCGAGATGGATGGTCGCCATGGTATAAGCCGTTTACGCTGTCAACATCCATCAACTAACAATAGCGCAATTTTGATTGGATAATGGTGGGCATGGTCTTTTCACATAGCCACTTCCGTTGTAGACATATAAATAAATTGACCTTAATAATAAAATAAGCGCAAATAAATGCGCTCTTGAACAAACTTGGTTCAGTTACTTCACTGGATGAAGTTTCTTTAGTTTCATGTCAATTAGCAAAGCAGTTTCGGAGGGCGTTAAATGTGTTCCTATAAATAGTGCAATACACTAGATGGCTGCTGATCAGATTCATCAATCTCCTTCATTAGAATAAACTTACTCATCAATCTGATTTCAAAGTGTCAAATGCTTTTCTAAAAGTAGTGCTAAATCCAAGATAGCCAACGCCAAAATCGACCAATCAACTTAGTTTGAACAATCTACAATCTCTATGCCCTAAGAATGATTCCTTTAATATTTAATCGAAGTTATCCCCGTGTTTCTTGAGAAGCCATTTAAATGGAAAAGCTGATGATGACAGATGAACGAGGGATGATTACCATGGCATAAACTTGAACTAAGTGACCTTATAAATGAAATTTACAAATTTTGTAACATGATAGCGGTTACCTGTTGTGCTCCGGAGAACGCATGATAATAGGAAGACACATATGCCATAACTGATCTCTCATCTGGCTTCACATTGTTCACCATATCTACAATATACATACATACACAAACACACATTTATTATTACATTTATGCTTGAATTTGCACAATAATATTTCAATTTCCTGATAGCAATGTCGATTTGCAAGCAAAAAGAATATTTTAACAAGAGCTCCGCAAACGGCGCATAATACCCCGCCATGATGACAAACTAGTGAATGACAGCTTTCGGAAAATATTTATTTCTTCCTCAGACCCACCAGACCAGTAATCCTTATGAAGTGTCAAAGCGATCCCATAAACGGTCAAGGAGGTATCGTCCGGAAACCAATTTTCAAGATGGCTGCCGCTGACTGGCGGCCATATTGGAGTTTAAACTATTGTAAATTTTGATAGGTTTCTTCACCAGACATATTCCAACGACCCTAGGAAGTGATCCGATAAATGGTAACAGAGATATCATCCAGAAACCAACTTTCAAGATGGCAGCACGTGGCTGGTGGCCATCTTGGATTTTGGATCAGTGTCGAAGTTTCTTCCTCAAATCTAGTCCAACCACTCTATGACGTTTCAAAGCGATCCGATAAATGATAACGGAGTTATCACCTGGAAACCAATTTTCAAGATGGCCACCGGTGGCTGGTGGCTATCTTGGATTTCGGATCATTGTCGATTTCGATAGCTTTCTTCCTCAGACCTAGTCCAACCACTCTATAAAGTTTCAAAGTGATCCAATAACCAGTAACGGAGTTATCATCCGGAAACCAATTTTCAAGATGGCCACCTGTGCTGGTGGCCATCTTGGATTTCGGATCACCATCGATTTGGATAGGTTTCTTTCCCAGACCTAGTCTAACCACCCTATGAAGTTTCAAAGCGATGCGATAAACGGTAACGTAGTTATCATACGGAAACCACTCTGCCACCCGCCCGCACGCCCACCCGCCCGCCTGCCCAGACGGACAGCGCCATTACATAATAATTTGGCGGGGTATAAAAAGTTACCACTGGAATGAGTGGCTCGGATGTCAAGCCAATCATTCCTGTGGTAAAATTTCAAAAATAGTCTTCTCTTATCATGCAAATTGATATTGAGACAGCAGAGGATTATGGCCTGCTTTGACTATTAACTGTCTGACTGCCGCAAGCCATCAGATAATAATTTCAATGCACAATAATTCTGGATCTGCTGAATATATTGAAAACAATTTGGCTGAAAATCATTGGTGGATTAGACACCAACAATTTTCAGTAAAATTGTTTTCAAAATAGCCAGCATATCAAGAGTTAAACCACCATGGAAAATGAAGTCCGCAGAAATACAGCAGGCAGACATTTAAAGGGTTAATTGAAGGCAATAGTTTCAGTTTTAACATAGCTAATCTCCATTTGCTAGGCAACACTTTAAAAAAAAATTTACCACAGGTATTCAATCTAGCCACTCATTCCAGTGCTAGAATTTCATAAATAGTCATCTTGGCCTGCAAATGGACTCCAGACCAATGCAAAGGCCATTTTGGCCGGCTTAACCATTAAAACTGCAAATTAAAAGTCAAATCCTATGTCTTAAAGATTAGTTATCACACAATAGCAAGTCTCAGATTTATACTTGTATAACAGAAATACAATCAAAATCTGTCTCATACCTTTACACACTCAGCATACACTGAGGAACAATGTCTAATTATAATTGTGTAATTCTCAATTGCGCTAAACCTTGCCATACGTATAATAGTCACTAGATACAACTACAAATGTATGTTAGCCATCTAAACGCCAAAAGATTTGAGATGATCAAAATGATAATTTTCCCTGAATCTAAAGCCCCTTAAATGACTTCTTTCATCATAATACGGAGTAGCTTATAAATAAGCTCAGCAATCAAGACATACATGTGCAGTTGATGGCACGCCATTGCAAATCCCCATGCTTTAGTCAACTTTGATCATAGTCAGCAACAGTTCATAGACAAATTAGTTTCAAAATATTCAACAGCTTACCTGTATAGTTACATTGAAGTTTAGATTCTGGCAATTCAGGTTTCAAAGTGACAAATGGATTCAAACACTTGCAAAATGTACAGCTAGAAATGGATTGCTCAATTACCTTCGGGATCCAACATGCGTGGTATATCAAGATGTTTCTCAGCGACACTGAAGGCCAAATCCAAATTGTGTTTCGGGTTTTCCTGTTAAACAAAAAATCAAAATATAAAGTAATCATTTTATTATGACAGATTCTATTGGGAAAGATACAAAAAGGATTATTATTATTATTATTATTATTATTATTATTATTATTATTATAATTTAACCATCTCGCTGACGCAAGACACCAGACAATAATTTCAAAAGCTCTTCTTGACTTCCTGAATACTTTTAAAACAATTTGAATGATAGTTGTTGGTGGCTTTCAGTCAAATTGTTTTCAAAATATTTAGCAGGCCCAGAGATACAAATCTTAGAATGTCATCTGCAAAAGCTCAGCAGCCAGACGGTTAACCTAAAAATTCAATTCTAAATAAGCTAGACACACTGGTAAAATTATTATTTATATTATTATTATTATTATTATTATTACTACACGTATTATTATGATTTGTTTAACCCTTTAATGGTCAAGGCTGACCAAGAGAATCAAGAGTATTCTTTAGTCAATGTCCATTTGCAGATCAAAAAAATGTTTCTAAATTTCCCACTTCATTGACTGGCTCGACTATCGAGCCAGTCATTCCATTGGTAAAGTTTCAAAACTAATCTTTTGCCCTGCAAATGACCATTAACTCAAACTACAGAGACCAGTTTGGGCCACCTTGACTCAGGTAAGTCAAAAACGACTACCTGCATTGGTCTTGAGAAATGTCCATTTACAGACTATTTTTGAAATCTTTATCACTGGAATGACTGGCTCGATAACCGAGCCATTCATTCCAGTGATAAATTTTCAAAAATACTCTTCTTGGTAGGCATAAAGCATGGACATTTATTATGAGAAAATACAAATTTTCTTGAACAAATTTGAGACCTAAACCATTAAAGGATTCACGGCTACAATTGCAATTATTGAAACAATACAATGTTTAACTGATACAATTGAAATACATATTACGACATCAATCATGAACTTACATTTGTACTATTTCATTATTTCAAACAAATATTACTATTACGTATCAAACCTGACAAATATTTATACAATTCAGAACTTAAATATTTAGTAAACAACACTAAATCTGCAACTTACAGTACAATACCAATTATTGAGTTATCGCTTGTACTACCACAATAGCAACTCATTTCCATAACAATGATAAATGGCGTTCATTTGCTGGAAAGCGACATCTTTTTTTCAAAGCAAATACTAGTATTCGCTCCATGAAACTCGTGTACACTCTGTTCATCTCGAGTCCTTAACCTCCACGCCTAACACAGTCCATACTTAATATATGTGTATGCATTTATTCGGCCAAATGAGCAGCACCTTATCTAAACAATTGTTTAGCATTATCCGTATAACGCCAGAAAGTCCGCATTTTTGCTCAATTTACATGTTCTAAAAAGTTAGTGGCACTATATACACGGATAAAACTTATTCCAGTTTTTTTCTTCTGAATTCCGAAACATTTCTGAGCTTCTAAGATACCACAAAAATTGAACACAATTCCCGTTCCAAATTCTTGCCCCCTTGCGACTATGTTTAATGTATACATCCAAAACATCATCGCGGAAATGAAATTATTAAATTGAATCGCCTAAATATTGCGCACCCTTTAATATTGTTTATTCCATCAAAATTAATCCAAAAATTTACATAAAATGTCGTCTTGGAAATATATTAATCATGTGATATTAAGAACACACTCAGGTAAATCAAATTTTAAAGAACTATGTTGCGCCTCAATCACAAAAGAGTTTAGTGCGAGTACTCAGATATATAAATATCCTGGACTCGGAAATGTGATTCAGCTATGTGATCTACCTTTTCCGTTCGTGCCTACCACCGGCTGGTTCGCCAACATAAGAAGCCGTCTAACTTATTTTAATTCTCTGAATTTTTCTGGTACATCTCATTTCGTTTTGGATTATTTCATGTTGGTCGCTTACATTACAATATCACTAGTCATATATGATACATTTTCTCGCTAGATTTAGAAATCAAATGCAAATATTTCATAAATTTAGCCAGATATTCGTCTACTACTTGGTGCTAGCTAAGAATTTCAATGATAGTATTAATATTGTCAACTTGTTAAATAACTCTGAACAGCATATTTTTGGTCCATGGTTAATTTTTAACTATTCCATAGTTACTGTGATCATGCTGTTAAATAGGATTTAATCCGAAATACTTTTTTAAAAGAATACGCATATGATATACCCGTGACCAGCGCTCCAGATAAGGCGCGTACAAGCGTACTGTACGCATAGAAATCATCCATGTAGGCAAACATTTAAATATTCATGCGTATTACTGTATGTATACTTCATGTAAATACAGTATGCATCAGTGTATTAAACTGCCAGTTCTGGCCTGTTGTCATTATTAAATATAGCCTACTAACTCAATTACACGAAGGGGAATCAACACACTAGTCACATACTATGACATACCGACCTCGTAAAAGGTGCGCCTATACTACCATCACTAAACGGCATGATCTCCATCTCCACAAGAGGGTATTTTTTCTTTATTACAAGACCTTTGCGTTATATATGTGCATCTATAGAAGTGTCAATGACAAAAATTCAATGGACATTATTTTCGTACATATTGCCAAATGAGCTAAAATATCACCGGAACTTAGTTGTTCAAGACATATTTTAGTTGGAAATAGAATTACAGGCATAACTTTTACAGTAGCCGTCATAACCCCAAAACCGTGAATGAGATCGACCCAGACCATAATCAACCGCAACAATATATTCTGAGTTTGTTTTTCACAAACTCTGAATCTCCAGGAAGGCATACCTTACATGGCATTTGTAATTAAGGATAACATATGAGTGGAGATGGGAGATTTTTCAATTGTGAATATTTCATTAGATACGGCAAAATACACAGAAATATTTGTAAAAATGTGTTCTTTCACACTTATTTTAATTGGAGGGGTAATTATAGCAATAACTTTTAATATGAAATTTACAAGAATTTCAGTCGGTAGGCTAAAGCATTAATCTGCCAATAACAACTGCAAGTTCTTTTCACCTGATTTAGTTTACCGGCATATACTAAAAGATCTGTTCTCTTATTATGGTAAACAATATATTAGCGCTTCTAACCTGGGATTATATTTTTAGTAAGACACTTGCCAAGATTAAATGAACAATATTCTAATTGCAATAACCTGTCTTGTCAGCGCTTTTATACCTTTGTCCCATATTAATCAAATAGGAAGCATAAAACTGGGATTTCCCTTCTAAATAAAGAAATACTCTGAAAATGTGGAGTGCGTAACACTTTTCTTTCTATTTTATATATGTCAATGATACTTGTATGTCATAGTTGAAGCTCTGATAATTATTTTGAAAACAATTGGACTGTAATTCCTGTAAGTGATTAATTGCTGTCTAATTTCTTTCAGTCGAACTAGCTTCTAAATTTACCTTCTTTAAAACAAATTTCAGAATTCAGAATGACAAGTATTATTATAGCAATAATATTTATTCATTTGCCAGTATGCCACAGTCTTTAGAATGCTAGTGCATCTCTATAGGCTAATCTTGTCCCACCATAACGCAGTTAGATTTAAAATAAACACACTTTTGATATAAAAATATATTTTCATTCAGAATTAAAATCTCGTTGGCATGACTGACTACTTAGTTGATCAATATCAATGAGTGGCAAACACCCTGCCTCAACCAGAACATGTAACTGTAATGGCTAATCTTGAAAGTTTGCTGGCCTTAGGAGATAACATGGAGGGTGGGTGGGTGGTGGTGATGACTAGTTTATCCCTTTAATGCTAAAGCCAGCCAAAAATGACTTCTGCAGTGGTCTTGGGAAATGTCCATTTGCAGACCAAGAGAAGACCATTTTTTTGGGAGATTTACCCCTGGAATTACTGGCTCGATAGTCAAGTCAGTCATTCCAGTGATAAATTTTCAAAAATAATTTTCTCTTGGTTTGAAACTGGACATTTTCTCTGATAAAGTAGAAATTTTCTTGATCAAATTTGAGGGATAAAGGATGACACAGTTTTGTTACCGGTTTTCATTCACAAGTCTCAATCTCACAGCAGCTTATATAAGAAAACAAGGACTTCTCAAGCCAATTTGGGTCAAATTTAGGGGTGCGGACCATACACGATAGTGGACTATCTTGGGGGGGGGGGGGGTGTACGGTAAGCAAGATGCATACCCAGTATGAACCACAGGTTAAATGGTTCTCCAGATTCAATGTAGAATCAAAACTGTACGGGTCAAGTCAGGTGGCCTTGACCATTACAACATTTTCATTTGGCTGACTAGTCTCCACTTATAAAACTCAAATTTTGAATCATAAAAGGTTAAAAGGGGTGCGAAAAAGTTAACAGAACCTGGAAAATGATGTGCAATAGGAATCCGCGAAAAAGTACATTTTAATCAATTCAAAACCATAAAACAAAGCACTTTTAACTAAATAGTGTTGAGAGTGGCTTTAAATATTATACATCTTTACAAAGATCCTACAGCGAGTACTACTAGCTGTAATTCTTACAGCGATGCAATAATCCGTCAATGTCAAAAAAGTTTAATTTGAATGAAGATTCAAGCTAATCCTACTGTATCCCTGTGGTGGAGTCATCTGCTATTCATACATAATATTAATTAAATTAATTAACACTTTGATCACTGACATCCCACTATCACAATTTCACAGCAACCACACTGATCAATATTTTGACACCAATTTAACTGAAAGTAGTTGCCACCTTAGGCAGCAATTGCTTCCAGTTAGTCAGTTTCACAATTTTCAACATAATATTTGTCACATTGAGAAAAATGTGTCATATATACGGCATATATGATTGAAAGGGCTTATGTTTTAAAATGTTATATGCTGAGATATTTATTAACCTTTTAGTGGTCAAGCCGGCCAAAAACGGCTTCTGTAGTGGTCTTGAAAACTCTCTATTTACGGACAGAGAACAATTTTGAGAATTTACCACTGGAATGACTGGCTTGATAACCGAGGCCGTCATACCAGTGACAAATTTTCAAACAGAATCATATCTCGGTCTGCAAATGAACGTTTTCTAGAGGAAGAATTGAAATTTCCCTGACCAGAGTTGACCAAATAAAAGGATTAAAATCCTATGAAAATCTGCTTAATGAACAAACTAGAGAAAATCTAACCAGAACATGCTTAATAACATTATGTTAGTAATATTTACGACTAATGTGTGCACTACATACATGCTGTCATAGCTAATCTACACACTAAACATTCCATAAATAAATAATCTACTTATTATTTTAAAAGCCAAAAGTGCATAGAAAGCTCTGCATTGTATTCATCAAACTACAGAAACCAGGACTATAGAGAAATCGTGCCAAAATTAAATGAACACAACTCATTGAGGGCAAGTTAACCCTTTAACGGTCAAGATTTGTAAATAAAATTGATATTTATGCTCATTGAAAATCTATTTGCATGCCAAGAGCCCATCATTCCAGTGGCAAATTTTCAGTCTAATTTTGGCCTGCAAATGGACATTTTCCATGACCATTATAGAAGCTGGTTTTAGCGGCCTTGACCATCAAGGGGTTAATGTCATGCGATCATAAAGGTTTATCTGCCACTCAAGTATAGCTCTGTTATAAAAATCAAAACCTCTACAGTCCCTAGTGCACGAATCCCATGTCCTTGACAAAGTTACACTTTAATCAAAATGCTGCCATTGGTAGCAACAGCTCCCATTTATATTAGTTGTAAAGTATTCAGCTTAGTCATATAGTTAGCTTGAAATTCACATTATGTCAATGGATTCCTACACACGCACAAAATTGGGCGGAAGTTAACTAGAAATGGGTGTGGAATAGGTAGAAATAGAATTCCTCTATTGAATGCATACAAACCAAGAGTATGTTTCCGCTAAAGTAAACATCTGAAAAATTGTCTAACACCAATCGGGAAAATTTATGGTTATGAAAAATAATTAATATACAAATGCAAATTAAAATAAAAAATAATTGCAAACATTATTGCAAACATCTTAGAAATCATACCTATGCCTCAAGAATCCGTAATAATGCCCTGTAACCATCATTCACTACCCATTCCATTCTGTGCAATTCCATCAACAGTGTGTGCACATATACACACTGTCTCATCTCACCATAAACACGTGGTTCAATTTCAAGATTTAGGCAAAATACTATTTATCCAACAGTACCGGTACACAAACACAATTCAGGTCACCACCCTACCTCAGAACCTATAACACTATCCCTCTCAAACCAGCCACACCCATCCAACCTGAGATAACTACATTATCCGATCCAGTTAATATGACGCAATAAAACCAATATCCTGAATATAGGTGCCAATGTATATGATAAGTGCCTGTTTAATTAATTTCACTTTTGAATAACTTTGAATTATTACCATGCAAACATAATCAGCTCCAAGCAAAAATCTAGTGGCAACATTATTTCCAGCACGAAATCAACCTAAAATTTTTAATGTTGAATTCCCAAAACAGTTATCACTTAATCATAACCGATTTTCACAAACCCAAGTTTTGGCCATATTTTCAGGGAAACTACAAAATGGATATTTATACAAAATGGATGTTGCATTCAGACTAAGGCCGTTTTCTCACTGGCGAGCTAATCAGGAATAATGCCAAAACTAAGTATTGCGTTACGCTGGTTAAGTCTCTACTGAGAACACGCCCCTAGATTGAGTGAAATGAACAATTCTCTGATTAGACTGCGCGCCTTGTGATTTAGTGGTAGGAGTTATCTCCCATAATGTTCGCGTTATTAATAGCTCTGTTGTCATTATGACATTCTGACTAGTGAGCATTAATACCTATAGTATAACCCATCACGTGTGCATGCCAATCCCCAAATCACTAAGCAGAATTGATGAATGCAGTTTCTCAGTCAATCATATGACGTCATAATCAACTACGTCAAATCTCTGTTGCCGTCATAATCGATTACGTCATGAATGACGAGACCTAGTCCATCTTAAACTTTTACTAGTCTGTTGAGTTGTACGTATTGCATATCTTTACTATTTAATAAACATTCTGTTGAATATTTTGTAACTAATTTGACTGGGTTTGACAGCACCCAGTCAAATTAGTTCCAAAATATTCAATGGCCTTATAGTTTTCTGGAAGTTGAGATGCTGAGCGCAGGGATCGACTGATCCCAACATGGGCAACGTGTCGGTGGAGGCTTAGCTAGAGATGGGCGGGATTCCTCCATTCAAAAGACAATGGGTGATTAAAATTCCCACCCAACATACCTTTGTTAATGTGTGATAATCGAGTAGCTCAGGTCGGTGCCGATGGATAAGTGCGCAAAACGCAAGACCATCTTTAAAGCTTTAGAAATCAAAGAAAAGATAACTAGGTCAAAGGTCATATCAACTTCAAATCGCATGCCATGCACTGAACGGGTGGAGTAAAGCAGCAGCAGCAGTAGCAGGATGATGACAAATTTTTGGTCAGAGGTAGATTCAAAATTATTACATCATAAACGTTTACCGCATTCAATTCCAAAATTCCAGAATATTAGTCAAATAAATCATACACATAAATTGGTAAATATTTTCAAACTAATTTCACTGGAAGCCATTGCTGAGGTAACAATGACTCTAGTTAAAATTAGTTGTTTAAATATTCAGCAAAATATACTTCGATGTTTACTCTTTAATTGTCAAAGCTAGTCAACAAAATGTAAATTTTATTCATAGCCATGTCCATTTTCAGACCAAACGATAGGATTAATTTAGAAAATTTATCATTGGAATTACAGGCTCAGCTATCGAGCCAGTAATTCTAGTGGTACATTTTTTTTAATAGTCTTATTTTGGTATGCAAATGGAATTCTCAAAATCAACACACAAGCCAGTTTTCGCTGGCTTGACGATTAATGAAATAAATTGAATATTTAACAAACAAGTCATCTCCCTTTGGCTATGTGGCAAGCAAAGGATTATGTTGTATGTTTCTATTATCAGAAGTTTAATAACACTGGCAATGACAGATCTAAAACAAAACGTTCTAAATTTATCAAAGGAATGAAAATCGGCAAAATAGTCCAAAAGCATTAAGTCTGGGGATTTTTTTTTATTTCACTGTACTTATTAGTTATATGAAGTGAGCAAAGAATAACCTGAATCCACCTCAGTAATGTTGATAGACAATTTCACGACAAGATTGAGAGATTGCATGAGATTCACGAGCATATATGTGCATATGGATAGCAGCATTGTCTTCATACATTTTCTGATCATGACTGATCTAGAACGGTAATTACAATAGCAATACCATCCTTAAACCTTATAGGCCCAAAACAACCAATTTTTGTGATGTAGGGGATATTCTGCTGTATATTTTGAAACTAATTTAACTGGGAGCTATGGCAGCAACAGGTTCCGGTCACATTAGTTTCGAAATTGCCAACAGCTTTCCTGCATAGTTGTCTCGACTGTCTTGAAATGGTTAGGAAAATGCATAAAAAGCACTTTATTAGTTTATTTTTTCTATAGCAATCATGCTCAGGTATTATGAAAAATGGCCACCCATGAATACTAAGCTTGCATAATTTAGGTAATGTTTTGAATTATCTTTTCCAAAAACGAATCTTCTATGGATGACTACTGTACTGTGAAAAGGAGCTCAACCTGAATAATAGCTCCTCAACATCTCACTATCTCTCATTCTCATAGCGAAATTGTCCATAAATAGATCGAGAAGAGTGAATGCAGAAAATACTAAAATTGATTAAAAAGAAGTAAATGCAAACTAAACATTTCCATCTATAGCAAAGTGAGCAAAACAAAGAAGCAATTAGAATCCACCACAGCAGCATTCGTGCATGCTCGGGTGTCGCGAGCGTGATGGCCACAACGGATGGGTGAACATCAGGGGAGATTACCCGTGACAGTTTGTAGAAATCTAAGAGCTCTGGTCGATGGCGATGAATCAAGGCACAGAATGCTAAACCATCCTTCCAGCTGCAAAGGCAAGATTCTGGCTAGTACAAACATACTCAACATAGCAATATGACAGAAATGTACAGCAAAATTACAGAATGTAATGTTCTAGCCTAGTACAAAAGCAGACAAGAGCAGAGAACAAAGCTGGAAAAGCAAAAAGGAGACAAACGCAAAATATAAATGGAACAACTCTTATGTTGTTTGTTGTTCCAATTTTGTTTTGTTTTTGTCTCTTTTTTGTTCTGTTTTTGTCCTAGGTCACGACATACAAAATTTGTTTTAAGTTGTATTGTAGCAAAAAGACAAGCCTATATGAGAAGACTATGTTTTCTGGGACCACAAGATGGTGGTCATTTAAGACAGGTGGGTCAAGACAATTTTAGCCACCTGTTCTAAATAACCACCATCATCCAGTCCCAACAAAATGTTGTAATACCTATTCCAATGGGGAAACCTAAATCCATGCTACAAAACGAAAAGCTAGTGTCCTAAATAACAGCCTTTAAAACTTTCGCTGATGACTTAGATACCCCCACCTTTGCATATATAATTCATGCTTTTGGTAGATTTAAATTTAAATAAATTTATTCGTGATTCTGGGATGCAAACATAATACCACTGTTTTAGGAGACACCACAGTTATTGGGTACCCTGCCAGACCTATGGCAACTACAATGTATTAAGCGTGCACATGTCTTTAATGACAGCTTTTATTACCCGTAACCCATTAAGCAAATTGGTCAAGAAAATACAAATATTTGGTTATTTAATGTCCAAATAATGCCAATGTTTGAAAACTTGATGACTAGAATAATTGTCTCATTTGTTTAGCCTGGGATTCCCGTGGTAACTTCTCAAAAATAGTTTTCTCCTGACATGTAAAAGGAAATGTTTCCAAGACCAGAACAAAGGCCTTTTGGGCCGGCTTGGCCACTACAGGATCAAAGGCTTTGAGTGATCCATGGACTGGCAGGCAGAATAATGTTTCAGCTACACCATGACAAATACAAATTTCAGGAATTTAAAATCATTACAACAACCAATAATGGCAACTAATACGTGTATGCCATATTTTCTCTACCTGATATGGAAGTTTTGAACATTAACATTTTTGTATGGCGCTGTCTTTCTTTGACACCAGAGGAGTAAGCCCTCTTTTGCTGTGAGTTCTGAAAGCAATAACAAACACATATATGTTAATAATATTTAGACGAGCTTGAGGCAACACATTAAATTAATTAAATTTAATTAAAAGGGCTTTTAACTGAATACTAGTTCTTTGCTATAGGAGTGGTTAGCGATTTGCAGGTAGCTGTTCTCAAGCACATCCCTAGCGATGTCTACATACACTGAATAGATATGGGGATTATAATTAGTCTCCCCCAAAGCCCGTAGATGGCACAATAGGCAACTGTGGAGAGCTCTACCGTATTGGTGTATATGCATAGTCCAAGTAGCAGGTGCATTGCTCTTCTAAGAATAGCAGATATGAGGCGTGGTAAACTGGTCAAAACGGTTACAATAATATTTTCTAACAATTGGCGGTTACGTCTGTACTGCGCTAGCGGTAAAAAGTATACATGTAATTATAAAATAAAAAAGGTACATAGTTTAAGGCTTAGACTTCTCTATAGCATTGCCTGACGCTTACCGAGATCCATAAGTCTGATTGATCTGAGCTCAAAAGTCGACTCCTTTTATACCACCACACTTGCGGGCCGGAAGTGGTTATGCCCAAACATGTGTATGTTCGTATATAGTTTGGCAATACAATGCTCTTTTGGTAGTACAATGTTTATGGTGGTGTAGAAAGTACACCATGTTGGGCGATGCAGATTTTTGGGTGGGGAAACAATTTTTGGCAGTGCAAGATAGGTTTCTGGCGGTGAACCATTTTTTGGCGGTGCAGAAAATATTTTTTGCTGTTCAGCGATTTTTTGGTGATTCAGCATATTTGGTGGTGCAGCCACTTTGGCAGTGCAAAAAACATTTTCTGCCAGTGCGCCATTCTTTAGCGGTGCAGAGTAACATATCTAAGGCGGTGCAGCCATTTTTGGTGATGCAAATAAAATTTTTTTGGGTGGTGCAAGGTTTTTTAGGAGTGCCAGCAAGAAAATCCGATTGATGGTTTTTTTGGCGTAGTACAAGGGAGTCCATTTGTATGTCTGCAAAGCATAGGGTTTGTAGGACCTTAGAGATGGGGAGAGGGGGTAAAACAACAATGCGGGTAATTTGGTACAAATGGGAATTTTTACTCGAAAAATTATATTTAGTGAAGCAAATGCAAACGGAGTTGAAAGATTTAACAGATTGAAAAATAGCATGGTGAGACACAGAGACTGAAAGAACTATTAGTTTGTTGGTGCTGGCAGATGTCTCAGCTTTACCTTCTCATATATGTCAGAACTCTATCTCAGACTGGATCAGGAGCGAAGCTGTTTTGTGCCAAGATAGTTAAGAATAGTCTAGGTTGAAAGCATGGCAATGCTTAGTTCTGAGATGAGAGCTTCTGCTTTCTCCAGATCGACCCATGTTGTAACGCTTGATGTTGAGACATTGGTCGTGGCTGTTTCTTCTTGTGTAGAGGAGTCGCAACTGGATGTAAAAATGGATCCGAGAAGTCTATCAAAAATTTTGTTGTGCAACTAGTATTGTTCCAATTAATCGATTTGATCGATGATTGATTGGTTTGCATGTCCAACCAACAGATCGATCATGATTTAAGAAATTGATTCTGATTGTTTTTAAATTTATGATATTAAAACTGCAGATAAATCATCTTTTGGCAATACCATTTTTATTTCACTTTTACAACTATATAACATAGTATTACTCCATACGAGTCCATAGTCTAAGACATTAACCTTCACAACACTGAAATAGTATGCTAGTGTCAAAACCACCATATCAATAACCTGTTGAATATTTCGAAACTATTTGACTGAAAGCTGTTGTTGCCTAAGGCAGCAACAGCTTCCAATCAGATTAGTTTCAAAATATTCAACATATTATTTATTAAATCATAAAGGTTAAATATCCATGAGCTTGCAATAATTATTGCATTCAAAATTTCAGAATGGGTAAAAATGAGAAAATGTTATGATCGATCATTAACTGATCATCGGTTAGTATGTAAAAACCAATCATCGATCACAAAAATAGTACCAATTACCACCACTATGTGCAACTCTTCTGGCGGGCTATAACTTGTAAGTTACAAGATCATTAAAGTTCTACCTCATGACCCTGTGGATCCTGATAAAACACATCACATAAAAACAAGAACAGTACTGGATACATCAATTACATATGCTGGATCCCTTTGGGATTAACCATGCGGACTGGTGATTCCTTTAAATTAGTTTTTTCTTATAACTGCAGGATCGTCTATCTATACTTGGAGTGACTGCGGACAGGGGATCACTGCCGAAGAGCTTTAAATAGGCCTCACTGATACGGGTCACTGGTGGTTCCCATGGGATAGTAGGATTATTTATAGCACAGTTGACCGAGTCCAAAATGTGTGGAGATTGAGATGTAAACGTTCTGGTAACACATCTATTGGAGTTTCTGGGATATTATTCGCCTTGTGTGTATTGTCACAAAAAGCATCTGGCAGGTAACAAGTCTGATAGAAGATTATTAAGTACTGAATGATCTTCAATTTTCATGTATTGTGATTCTATAGATTTGGGAATTTTGATACCTCATGGGTTTGTTGCCAGCGAGACTTGGATTATTGGCAAGAGTTTAGGATGCACATCTTTAGTTCTTTTTCTGATTTTCTCTGGAATAAGAGGCATGGCATACGTGTCGCTATGGCATGGTTTCAGTAATGGTTCCGTCAGGTTCACAAGCTTACATTCTATGGTTCAGTCTTTGATAGTAAAATTGTGATTCCAAAGTCCATCAAACCGTGCTTGTTTATCAGATGCTTCATGATATGCTCTAATCTAATCACACGATTGCTATAATATCAAGAACAAACATAGATATTGCCGTATTTTCTTGGGTCTATCTGACCCCAAATGTGGGTGTGGCTGCAGCAAATTTTGTTGCTTATATACTCTCAGACTAGGGTCACATGACCATGCAGTGCCAATGAGAATAGTGTGCTAACTGTTCATCAGAAATAAAGGCGATAAAATGTCTCACTAAATGTTTACTGATTTAAGGAGTCTCACCTCTGATCTGGAAGAGTGGCGACTTCTAATCGCTCATACATATAACTCACTTAGGTAAAAAAAACCTGGATCTGAAAATAGTGCGTCAAAGGCTTTAGCAACAGCTTTCTGATGATACCAAGAGTACCGTACAAGGTATGTGTTGAGGCACTCTTGCCCGTGCATGCATGCTCATCAGACTTCTCTCACTTATACGTGCCCAATATGCATGTAAACAAGCAGTACACAGAATATTTCTAGGTCGTACTAGGCCTTTCCAACAATCAGTGCACTCGGTCAGCAGGTATTTAAACCTTGTGGGACCGTGGCATGTAGGCCAAAATTTGGTCGATATTAATATGACCGACCATAGACTAGTCACACTAACCAAACATGTGATATGAACTGCTAAGTTGGGCTAACTACAAAATAGATGGTGCTGCCATCGCCACCGCTGGACAACATAACTGGTATCTTAACTCATTTTCTTTGTAAAGCTGAGCTAAAAATACTGTAAATATACTATTGTAAATCGCTTATTCGTAACTGTGACAAATCTCTGAGAAAGGGGGGGGGGGGGGGACTTATACTAGGTATATTTCAAGAAAAAGTTGAAATTGATTATGTAAAATGGCCAAATAAGACTAGACAATAACTCGAAAATTGAACACAATTGTTCAATTTTCTGGTACAAATTCTTGCCCTCTATGTTTAATGCATATCTCATTTCCATCATCCCAAGAGTGGAAACACCTAAATAACGTGTATGCTTTAATAAACATTGGTTATTACACCAAAATGAATCCTAAATTTGACATAAAATGTCATTGAGAAAGGATATATATCACATGATCCGCTAAGGACGAGTTTAGATCATCACTCTTGCGTTACTCGATAGCGTGAAAGCGCAAATATTTGTACCCGGGTCGAGTTCTCATGTTATGTTTTGTGGTGGTATGAATAAAACAATCTCATACCCATTTATCACTCGTTTTGCGTAAGGGAAGATTTTTACAAGTTACAAGGTAGGTATTTTCGCAACCCACGTAAATAGGAAGGTAGCCTCGAGTACCTACTCGATTAACAACGTGTAGCAACCTAAACTCACCAAATTCAAATGCATCAATATTTAGAGTGAGTTCTCGGTAGACATCTACGATTTATGGGCCTTATATACTGAACTCAGGAACTCGGAAATTACTATATATATATTATCATTACGTAATGGTTACCAAGTATTATACATTTGATCCGATCCGCATAATGGCTAACGGTTTGATCTTATTTTTTGTTGAAAGGGGTCGATTCATAGAAGGAAGTGGCATAATTTCAATATTTCCATGAAAAGCTATTGTAAAATAAATTCAAAATTTATTTTTATTTGACATTCATAAGTTATTTGACTCACAATCAAAATCTGTTCTTTACACGAACTGCTGAAATTTGTATGCAGCTCCTATTAGATATATTTGCTGTTTTAAGGCTGCTAAGAAATTAAAATGGCTCAGGCTAGAAAATTGACACGCAATTTCAATAAGGATGTGGCTACAAATAGACCATTTACAGTACTCAACAAGAGCTATGCAAACGCACCATAATAGCCCAAGGAGCAATACCTCTACGATCTTGACCTTCAGAAACCCTTAAAATTCTTTTTACCAAAATGACCTACAACTGGTAAATAATCCTGAACCGCCAAAGTTTTTTCAACCACCAAAACTGGCACAACTGTTAAAAAAGTCAACCGCCAAAAAACGGTCACAGGTTGCCAAAACAGGTCAACCGGTAAAATGTTTGACCAGGCCGCCAAACCCCCAAAAATTCCAAATGGGTGAGCCGCCAATTTGATTCTTTTCTGCCCATATAGTCAAGATCACTCAATCCACAGGCGAGCCCAGGAAGGGTATAAAAGGGAAGAAAATTCCAGATCAGATCACTCAGACTTTTGGTCTCACATCGAGACCAAGCGTCAGGCTTAACAACCTTCGACGAGTAGCTCATATAAATGACCACGTTGTTATCATCTGTCATTTCACAATTGATTCATCCAGCAAACCGTTGCCATGGGAAACGGAGATAGTCACAATACCTCCGCTGTCCACACTGAGTCTAAACTCAGTAGGTTTGGACACACAAGCCGCCAGGTCTACACAGACCTGAATGCCACCAAAACAACCTGTAACAATTACAACCGTTGAAGTTGACCACAACCACCAAAAAAAGTTGCCCAACCGCCAAAAATGGCAGAACCGGCAATAACCATCCATAACTATGTCGAGGAAACTACGCCCCTCTAAAATCAGAATCCAATGACATCTCAGATTGATATCAAACCACCATAGGTATTCTCATCAGACCTGGACGATGAAAACTCCACCTCATGGAGAACACAGAAAGAATGTCATTGGATAAACCAGCTCCACCCGATGGAGCCCATAGGCACAAACCGAGCAGGATAAGGGACGCCCTTTTCCCGGACCAACACGCCCACCACGGGCGACCACGCCCAGTATGTTGTTATTATTCCGTGATCAAAAAGGTGATAATGTTCAACATTAAATGTTGGTGATTGTACAATGGTCACTGTAGCAATGACCTTTGACATCCTTTGCTTAAAATCCACTTGTAAGTTGTAACATGACATACCTTCGGGACAGACTGACCCAAAAAATTATATGCTCCTTCATAGACACATGGTGAAATGACCCATGCCGTTTCATCAGCATACTCGAAAACACAAAAATCGGCATGCACAAGCACATTGGCAGGATTTATGATGCCATGAATTGGAAGATGGATAGACAGACCCATAAAATAGGTTTCTTCAAAGCCCAATGGCCAACCTATCCATGAAGTTTCATAAACATACTGTATGCATAGGATAAGTTATCGATAAAAAATAACCCATTCGCATGACCCCCAGAGGTATGGATAGGTGTATAGATGCATGCAGTGCGCTACATGTATGCAGGCAAGGATGGGAGAAAAATCATATTCCTCACTTTTGCTAAGTGAGGAACTAAATACCATTCATCTAAAAAGATCATAATACTAGTTAAAGGTGCACATTCACACCAGAATGCTTGAAAATAAGATTATTAAAATTGTATTCTTTTATATGCTTAAATTATGTGTCTATATGTAATGAAACGAAATAAATCTTAGCATATGATGATTTCATTACGTATAAATTAATACAATTTTTTTAAGTTGCAAAATTGAAATAGAGTCCTGTGCCTCTATTTCAATTTTGCAACTTAAAAAATGTTATTAATTTATATGGAATGAAATCATCATATGCTAAGATTTATTTCGTTTCATTATATATAGGATCACAGTTTAAGCCTCTAAAAGTATATAATTTAAACAATTTTATTTTCAGTAATTTTGTTGTGAATATGCACCTTTAATAAATATCTATTGATTTTACCTTCTACTGTAATGTCTTGAATGGCGAATCTTAGGATAATTGTCCAGATCATACCAAGTGTCATTTTATTATTGCCATCAACAATTTCTGGATAGAAAACAAATTATTTAAACGTAATTGAAATTATATTGCATTTAGTTGTTGTTGTTGGTCATCGTCATTGTCGTTGGTTGTCATCGTCGTCATTCATATTACATGGTAAATCAACCATTTAAACCCTTAAATCCTTGAGATATTGGTTAATGATACCGCATCATCAATAGCAACCATACAGGGTAAGGTGTTGAATAATCTGAAACCAATTTGACTACATTAAGCATCAGCAGCTTCCAGTCAAATTAAATTTTCTAAATATTTAACAGAATACGTTTCTGCATTGTACAGAATATGTTATGCATGGCAGTACTCAATAAAAGGAATTAGTATGTAGGTATCTGATCTGTCACTCAAGTATCTGACGTCATAATCAAATACATCACATATTATCTGACATCACAATCAAAATAAGTTAACGTAGAACTCACTCTCATGAAACTCAAAAAGTCTATCAAGTGTACGAATTGTATGTCTTTGATAGATTTACAAGTTAATAAACATTCTGTTGAATATTTTGAAACTAAATTGACTTGGGGCTGTTGGTGCCAGTTTACTTGTATTAGTTGTATAGTTACTTTGAAATCGTGATTCTGGTAATTCAGAGTTCAAAATATATAAATGGATTCAAACACAAGTACAAAGTGGGCGGACATTAGCCATAAATGGGCGGGGATCCTCCATCATGTCTATTGTGCTCAGCCTTAATTCAATGCAAACGTAATTGCTGGAGAAGTGTAATTCTGATATTGGCGGCTACAGAGTAAAGGGAAGAAAGAGCAATGTACATCATGCAAACAAAGATCTATGCTGAAAGCTGTTCTTGTCTTAGACCGCAACAACTTTCAGCAATTTACTGCTGATCAATATGATCCCGACACTTGTCAAATATTTGACAGACTGACAAACTTACACACAGACCGACTGACAGATCAACTTATACCAGTTGTGACTTGCAAGTAAAAAGAGCCGTAATACTGACATTCTGACAAGCAGTTTCGGTAATGATATTGATGAAGAGTTCTTTCCAGACTGAACATCAGTTCTCATGTGAAAGGGAATGGACTTAAAAATCAGAAGTAACAAACATTAAAACATGTAAACTATGACCAGTTCAGATTTTTCCAAGAGATGCAAAAATTTGTCTCTAGCATTTGTCTCGTATTCATAATTGAACAGACAGATAGATAGATGTCACGCAGAGAATGGATACATGATGTTTCGATATTTCTATAGATCATGATACTATGAACAATTCACAATTTTTTACAATGTCACGGTGAAAATCTGAAAATCATGAAAAAGGTAATGCAAACAGGTCTAATACTTTGAAATTACTCTGACTGGAAGCTGTAATGGCTTCGAGTCAAACTAATTTCTAAATATTCAGCAGTCTGATGCTGGGTCTCGTTGATACTATTATGCGCGGAGATATGTATAGTTACCAGACCTATGCCACCCACCAATGAAGACTTATTCCAATATTGAGATATATGATATATGACATATGATATATATGGCAATTACTATGTATGATTTATCACGACACTGTCTACGGCAATATTGCACACCACTAGCGAAGGCAACAATATGGTGGCACTTGCTCCAGAAAGTACATGGCCATTGAAATAAGAATCCATAAAACAACATAATACTCAATGATGGCAAGAAAACATACTTGTATATACGATTATTTCTAAACTTGAAACGTACCTTCAGCACCTATAGAAACTAATCGTACACCTTTTCCAGCGATAAAATCCAACGCTTTATTCACATTTGCAATTTTGTGGAACCTCATTCTTCCTCGGTCAGGTTTGGGTAATTGTTCACCGGATATGACCTCTAAAAGAAGCATTAGCTTTAATCCATTTCGAAAGTCTTCTTCTATATCCTCGATACTTGTACCCGCTTTGCGCAAATGTGAATTGCACCATGCTGTGAATGTCTGCAAATAAGAAGTTAAGAAATTATTATTATTATTATTATTATTATTATTATTATTATTATTATTATTTTTATTATTATAACGAGAAATGAGTCGAGAAGTGGATGGCTATGCATAGATATAATTCAGAGGTTGCATACATAGCACAGAAGTTGGCCAGTGTGTGTAAAATAAGGCAGGTTGGCTATACATATCAAATTATATGCTCTGTCCTGAACTATGTCAAGCAAAAGATTGGTTAGAAATGATAACATATGTATCAGAATTAAGCAAGATGTATTATTTGAGGTCAATCAAAATACTGATCGGGCAACATTGCCCTAGTCAATGCTATCATGACTTCTTTAACTAGTCCGCTCAATTTGCCCTCAAACTGTGACCAACTTACTTACTTTCAGACAGCCTATGATAGCTTTAATCCTTTATCCCTCAAATTTGTTCAAGACAATTCTAATTTTCTTATAGAAAATGTCCATTTGCAGACGAAGAGAACTGTTTTTTGCAAATTTACCACTGGAACGACTGGCTCTATTATAGAGCCAGTCATTCCAGCTGTAAATTTTCAAAAATAGTCTTCTCTTCATCTGCAAATAGACATTTCTCAAGACCACTGCAGAAGCCAGTTTTGGCTGATATGAGAGTCAAAGAGTTAAGTGCAATAAGGCGTTATGAACTATATATGAGTGATTAAATTTGGAAAATATCAAGGCACATAGACATGGCATTAGACATGTACATGGCGGCGACGGAATATATAAGTACATTTCACTCTTGTTTACAAAAAATGGGAAAATCCACCTTGATAACTACGTGTAGCTATTACTAAATCAGTGAAGATTGCCTGAGTTAACTCCCTTGACATGTGTGAACAAGAGCATAACCAACTCTTTAACCCTCAACCTGGCCAAAAATGGCTTCTGCACATGTCTTGAGAAATGGCCATGTGCAGAACAAGACTAACATAAGCAGTCATTCCGGTGATTAACTTTCAATAATAACCTTTTCTTGGTCTGCAAATGACTTTGGATGAGGAAATTGAAATATATTCTTGTACAAATTTGAGGACTTAGGCCGCTTTGTCAGAGATGAAATTTAACTCACAGACGCTAGAGTAATTGTGAGTCGCAACTCACAATATCAATTTGCAGGAATATTTTTGAAAATTTACCACCGAAATGACTTGCTGGATAAACAACCCAGTCACTCCAGAGGTAAATTGACCCAAATAGTCTTCTATTGAACTACAAATGGACATTGACTCTCGAAAGTATTTTGACTTGACAAATTTTGACCATTAACCTTTTGGCACTCATATCAGCCAAAAACAGCTTCTGCAGTGGTCTTGAGAAATGTCCATTTGCAGACCAAGAAGACTTTTTGAAAATTTACCACTTGAATGACTGGCTCGTTTATCGAGCCAGTCATTCAAGTGGTAAATTTTCAAAAATAGTCTTTTCTTGGTCCACAAATGGGCATTTTCTATGAGAAAATTGAAGTTTTCTTGAATAAATTCGAGGGTTAATGGAATATTTACGCAAATTTAGAGAGTAATAGTAAATAATGCATTGAGAACATTGGACTGACCGTGTTTGTACTTTATACTCTGCGCCGTAAAGTAGGGATTAAATACATATTAATGTCAGGGAATCTTCTGATGTACTGATGACGATGCATATAGGTCACGACAACAAAAACTTGCTAGCCTTGAATCGAGAGCACTAGCAGAATCTACTGGTCCCTCTCACTCTGGTAGAGCTGACGGGTCATACAGGTTAACTCTTTAATGGTCATGCCAACAAAAACTATCCTCTGTTATGGTCTTGTGGAATGCCCATTTACAGGTCAAGAGAATACAAATTTTGAAAATTTACCACTAGAATTACTGACTTTTCAAAAATTGTATTCTCTTAGCCTGTAAATGGACATTCAATAGGCAGATATTTAAATGTTCTTGACCAAATTTTACCATTAAAGGGTTAATTTCAAACTGTGAAAGCATTGCATATGTCACGCAGGAGTAGGAAATCATGACAATGAAGTAATATCGTAAGGGCATTGAGAGCATCAATATTGTGCAAATTTATAGTAAATATGGTGACCTTGACCTTTGCTCAATTGCCTGCGATAGCAATATGAACAGTAAATCCCTGGTATACCCACAATAATCATTACTATAAATAATAATTCAACAAAATTATGTAGAGTAATTCGCATTATCGCAACAATATCTATTGATAAATATTCCGCATGCTGTTCAATAAAATATCTCTATTTCCTGGCCTGGCCATAATGTGTCAATTTTTTTTGTGTTTTCATAATTATTACTGGAGAATGTGATTAGAATCAGCCATTAACTATCTGCCTGCTGAATGTCTGCAGATTACATTTTCCACAGAGTTAAACGCTGGATATGCTGAATATTTTTAAAACAATTTGACTGAAAGCCACCAACAACTTTCAGTTAAATTTTTTTAAATATTCAGTAGGTCAAGCGTTATTGCTCGTAGAAATTATTGTCTCGTGGCTTGCAAAAGTGAGACAGTTAGATCCTGAGTAGATGCATTTCACTCTCTCCCATACATTATTATCCCCACGCTATTTCTAAACCTCTGTTCTGTATATATTGAATTGAAAGTTGTTGCCATCACATAAGGCCACAACAGCAACTCGTTCATTTAAATGCTTATTGCAGAAAATATTTAGCAGGATTTAATTCAGCAAACATAGATTACTGCAATTAAGCTACTGCTAATTCACATTGAAAAGGGTTAGTACAATTGCACTAGAGAAGCCATTATAAAACACGATAATCTCCTAACTATAAATAATATTTAATCATTCCACCCAGAAAATCTACTGGCTTTTTTGCCATTTTATGTTATGGCAACTATGCAGTAAGAGCTGTTGAATATTTTGCAAATTGTTTGACTGGAATCTGCTGCCGCCCAGGGCAGATTTACTGTAAATATTTCTCCCATCATTTGCTGCAGCCTGTCAGTGGTCATGAAATGGTTAACACATTAACAGTCAACATTGGTCAAGAAAATAGAGTTTGAGAACTCAATGTCCATTTGATGGTCATTCAGTGTAATCCATTTCGAAGATTTACCACCTGGCTCAGTTACAGTCAACTTATGGAGACAATCATTCCAGTCATAAATTTCCAAAAATAGTCTTCTCTCGGCATGCTTGGCCTGCAAATTGATATTCCTCGGGACTACTGTAGAAGCTTTTTTTGACTGGCTTGAATACAAAAATAATGGTTAACTGTGTACTGTCAGAATGACAGAAATGATTAAGGTTTAAGACATACAGATTGAACAAGGGCAATCCATGACTGCATGTAACCCTTACTCTTTCAGGCTTTTATTTAACACTCACTAGTATATGTTGGTCGGTCAGATGGGCAGGCAAATGGGCACTAGCACAAATAGAAAAATGGGAGGACAGGCAGGCAGGCAGGCAGACTGACAGACAGACATGTTATATGTCACGTTTCTCTTATGATGAGGGTAATTAAAAGGAATTCAAGTGGGTTAGCTCTACCCATTATCTTAACTGTCTCGCTGCTGTAAGTCACCGGACAATAATTTCAATGAGCAAAAACTCTTGAATATTTTGCAAACAATTTGACTCAATGTTGTTTGTGGCTTAGCCACTAACAACTTTCAGTCAACATTCACATTAAATATTTAGCAATTCCAGAGACATAACACCTCGATGTCTGCAAAAACTCAGCAGCCAATGGTTATTAATTATGTAATATGGAGACGTGAATATTGTACATATTTGTTTGCATTCCACTGTGCTGTAAATAGGTATGTAGAACCTATAGAGACCTCTTGTTTCACTCAACTTCTAGCTCCCACACATGAGATTTTAGAATAAACATCAATTCACTAGAACAGGCCAGGTGTTGAGGTCCAAGATAGTCAGACCTGCTCATGAGCCTGTCTAAAAGAACCACCATCTTCTGTTTTGCTCCCACGGTCATCTATCCGAACTCAAGTTACATATATTAAGTGACCACATCTCTATAGTGACTAATTGTGTCGCATAAACTGGTCACTTAACCATTTAGCACTCATATCAGCGAAAAATGACTACTGATGTGGTCTTGAGAAATGTCCATTTGCAGACCAAATGAAGACTATTTTAGAAAATTTACCACTGGAATGACTGGCTCTAAATTTTCTAAAATAGTCTTTCCTTGGTCTGCAAATGGAGCTTTTCTGAGAAAATTTTCTTTAATAAATTTGAGGGTTAAGTGGTTTTATAAAATCACTCTGTAACGGTCAAAATTGATTAAGAAAATTAAAAGATTTACTTACTGAATGTCCATTTGCACCCCAAGAGAAGACTATTTTTTTTAATTAACCTCTGGAATCATTGGCTCGGTGATCGTGCCAGAGTCATTCCAGTGGTAAATTGTCAAAAAATCACTCTATTTGCATCCAAATCAACATTTAGCAGGACCACTGCAGCTGCAGGTTTTGTCGACAGCGAATTTCAAGCTTGAAAGTGTTAATAACTCCACCATGAATAATTACAGAGTAATCACATAGACAGATTAACCCTCGCCATGTCAGCATAGTTAAAATACTATCAGGATCTGGATCAGGTTTTCTGCATCTGAATCAAGATCAAAGATAGTAAATTAAGGGTTACAGGAACAACCTTTTTTGTGTTAAATTTTAGCCACATCAGATCACTAATTTCTGAGAACCACTTAAAATACCTGTATACAAATAGACTGACAGACAGACAACTCCAAATTCAATATCCTACCAGGTTCTTGTCTGAGAGTAATAATCAAGTATATGGAATACAGGCTCAATAATCACCATGTATTATTACAGACTCATTGCTTCTTGACCCGAGGGCTTAGTGATAGTGCATGCATACTATTTAAAGATCTTGATGGGAACTAAAGAGATCTAGACACACAGCCACAGCTACAGGGTGGATAATTAACGGGAGATGATGGCAATACAATATACATCTCAGTATGCTTTATGCAGCTGCCCTTGGAACTGCATATTATCACAAACAAGCCTGATCCTCCCACCACAAACATGCTCCATGCTCATCTGTCTGATCTAACAATAACTACACACAAATATACAGGTAACAGTACAGGTATGAGGTGCACCACCACACTCCACCCCTTACCAGCAATCCCTCCCATACTGTGAACAAAGTAGAAGAATGGATGAGGTCCACCACCCATATCCACCTTACCCTACCCACTCCCACACTGATATAAGGGATGAGTATGCCTACCTCACCCGAGGAACCATCTATCTTGCATAGCATCAACAGATGTGAACCATTATTAACAAAAATCCCAATAAACATGTCTTCCACGAAACAGATATTAAATTTGATGAATATACTTTCTGATAATTTGGCTGGCATCAATGACTTTGATGATTTTTTGCACCAATCAGGAATTTAGCTATATATAGTACAATGTACTAGCATAGGATATAAATAGCATTCAGACTTGATTGCTTATCCCTTTAACCCTCAAATTTGTTTTTTAAAAAGACAATTTGAGACAATGTCCATTTGTGGATTAAACGAAGACTATATTTTTTATTTTACCACTGGAATGACTAGCTCGGTTATCGAGCCAGTTATTCAGTGGGAAATTTTCAAATATAATCGCTTGGTCTGCAAATGGACATCTCTCAAGACCACTACAGAAGCTGATTTTGGCCGGCTTGAGTGTTAACCCTTAGCACATTGATGTCAATATTCTATCTTCTACGGTGTCAATAGCACAGAAATGACCAGACGACCCACAGGGTCTGGTCTTATGTTTTACTAATTACATATACCTACCTCCTTGCATTACTATTGCTCTTTCCTTCTCTGAATCTTTTACAGCCAATGTTTGCCGGGTATTGTGATTATTGAGTGACTGACGGCTCCTTCAGGTATCTCCATACTCTCTCTCTAATGATAAGATCCATAGTAATTCGCTTGAATGTTATATCACAGTATACGGCAAGAAGAGGGTTAATCCAATACCCGAAGCCACTGAGTAGGTCATTAAGCACAATGACACCTTATTGGCTGATTGCTATCACATGACCTTGTTGATAGTAACCAAGACTTCATTCCTTGACGAATCCAGTCATTTAATCCAGTTTGAAGTAGATCCATGAAGAGGCAGATAATCTTATAACGACTTGACTCTGAATATCTGACTAAAGCTGACAATAAAATTATCCTAATTTCTCTACATTATATGACAAGAAATTTTCTTTCAGAAATACCCAAATATGTTGAATACTGACATATCCGGGTATAACATAAAGGCTAAAGAATACAAGGAATATCTTTCCTGAATACGACTACACTAACAAGATCCGACCATTCAATTAAAGCCTCAAAGCAAACCCCCCCCCCCATCCCCCACGCTTGAGGTGGGCCGCAATGCAAGGAGGTAGGTATATATAATTAGTAAAACATAAGACCAGAACCTGCGGGTTGTCTGGTCGTTGTTACTACATTACAACCTACCTCCTTGCATTACTATTGCTCAAATACAGATGTCAACATTGAACAAAGCCCAGAGCAAGGCGAATTTTTTAGTAAACTTGATGTAAAAAATAGAAAGAATGAACACGCAGTTAGTAATAACAAGTAGAGAAAGATACTACAAATGACAGTAATTCCTCAGAATCACTATCATAAGTAACCCTAATAGAAGGGTACAGAAGAAAGGAGGAGAGGAAAAGCGGGTCCTTAAATGACCCTAAGAAGAGAGGACAGAAGAGATGATCATGCAAGAATGAAGTAAATAAATATAAAGGGAGATGAAAGAGATGATTTGAAAAAGGTGAGATACACATGAGAAAGAAGTAATGAACTCACACTCACCCCAAATAACACTCTTATACACATGAAGATGAACCGAGGGAAGATGATGATGAAGAAGGAATACGAGTCATGATCCCTGAAGCTACCTTCTGAATATTCTTATAGAAGAAAGAAGGACCAGAATCTTTCACCCTTAACACTCTGATGTTAGAATTTTAAATTTTCTAATTAAACTAAAAGATGAACCTGTGTACATTTTTCAACAAATTTGGTGGAAGATGGTGCTGTCGTAGACAGCAACATCGTCCAGCAAAATTCTTGAAAAATGTACACCGGTATCTTTTCTATTGACACAGTAGAAAGAAGTAATGAACTCACACTCACCCCAAATAACACTCTTATACACATGAAGATGAACCAAGGGAAGATGATGATGAAGAAGGAATACGAGTCATGATCCCTGAAGCTACCTTCTGAATATTCTTATAGAAGAAAGAAGAAGGACCAGAATCTTTAACCATTAACACTCTGATGTTAGAATTTTAAATTTTCTAATTAAACTAAAAGATGAACCGGTGTACATTTTTCAACAAATTTGGTGGAAGATGGTGCTGTCCTAGAAAAATTCTTGAAAAATGTACACCAGTATCTTTGCTATTGACACAGTAAAAGATAGAATATTGACATCAGAGTGGAAAGGGTTAAGATAGAACTTAGTAAAAGTATTCTCTGATTTCCAATTAGCTACTTGCATGATATCATCAAGAGAAGATCCATTAAAAAGGGCACAAGAAGTGGCAAGGCCCCTAACATCATGGGCCTTAACCCCCACTAAAGCACTGCCATAGGGGAAGCTAACTCATGGCAAATTTTGATGGTATCAAAGACCCAGCATGAAAAAGTAGTTAAAGAGGAAGGATGATCAACGCCTTCTGCAAATGTAACCCAAAGATATCTATCGTCGGATCATTTGCAAGCAGAACGGAATTTGTAAATATTGAGAGCCCTAAAAGGGCATCTGGAGATAAAGCAGAAACCGTATGAAATATGATGGGTTTGCCTAAAAACGTAACTGAGTTTTGGACAGAAATTCTGACCTAGGATAGAGGATAATGCTAAAAACCTGTAACTTGAAACTATCCAAATCAGCAGACAAAGCATGAATTTCCGAGATGGCTAGCTGAAGCTACTTCTAATAAAAAGACTGCTCCGAGAGTGAGATGTTTTAAACAAACAGATCCTAAATGATCAGAGTTTACCAGCTAGAACCTGAAGTACAAGGGATAGGTTCCAAGATGGAAGGAGTTTCTGAAGGGAGGATGAGAATTTCCCAAAACCTTAAGGAAATCGTGAAATGTTACTGATCATGAACCGAAGGATTAAGTAGACATGTAACAAAAGAGTCCAGGCAAAAACGATAGGACCTAACAGGCTTAACGGACAGCTTCTTCTGATCAAAGAGGAAAACAAGAAATCTGTGATCTGAATCACAGAGGCTTCAGGAGGATAAAATGGTCTGAACACCATCTCTTAAGAACTCAAATCAAGCCTAATAACTGTTTCGAGTGGAAGGTCCGAGAGATTTTCCGGAAGTTCTTGAGATCTGACTAAAAGATTGACGAAGGAAGGGGCAGCTCGACAGATTCCAGACTGACAGGTGAAAGATTTCTGGGTTCTGGTGAAGAATCCTGCCTCTGTTCTGGGATAAAAGATTGATGGAAATTGGTAATAGAGGGAGATCTACAAGAATGTCCAGGAGATCCGGAAACCAAGACTTTGATGGCCAAAAGGGAGTTATTAACAGTACCACTCAGAGGTGTTGACGGATCCCTCTTAAGACCAGAGGAAAGAGAATAGTTGGGGAAATGTATAAGCGAACATGTTGTCCCAAATTTGGGCTAGAGAGTTGACTGAAAGGGCCATCACTATCGGAAATGGAGATATGAAGATGGAAATTTTTTTATTCTTGAGAAAAGCCAAACTTTAGAACTATGTGGGGACAAATGAATTGAAGAAAAATTGACTGGACTACAGCCTCTTTTGATTTCCATTCCACTTCTGTGATCCTGGAAGGATGAGATAGTTGGATGGCCAGAAAATTTATTCATTTTTCAACAATTTTGGTGTACGATGTTGCTGTCTACGACACCACCATATCCCACCAAATTTGTTGAAAAATGAACACCAGTTCATCTTTTAATTTAATTTGAAGATTTAAAATTTTGACATCAAGGGTTAAAGAAACCTTTAACACTCAAGCTAGCCAAAAACAGCTTCTTCTTGAGAAATGTCTATTTGCACAACAAGAGATTATTTATCGAGCCAGTCATTCCAGTCATAAATTTTCTAAAATAGTCTCTTGGTCTGCAAATGAACATTTTCTTAGAGAAAATTTAAATTTTCTTGAACAAATTTCAGGGTTAAAGGGTAAATATGGTTAATGTACTACTGATCTTTACTGTGCAAGAGTGAAGCTCTGATGCAATCTCAACTCTCCCCATTATCTCCACCACCCCCTATAATCTCATCTACATCAGTCTGACAGGGATCTAAATCCTAATTATTATCTCATAGACAGGGAATTCTTCTTACTGCCTTTGTTCTAGCTGTAAATTGTCTGCTTCTATTACTGTAAATGTGCTTATATAATACGCTTTCATGCATAAAATGCAATATTTCCTTCCAGAAAAAAGGCATGTTATTTTTTTTCACTCAATCACTTTTTGTTTTTTATATTTGTTTCAAATATTTCGAGGTCATAAATATTTAATGAAATTGATTAAATTTGGTATGACATGACAAATCATAGCGGTACAATCTGCTTCAAAAAATATTCAAAAGCCTGGTTGGAGTATTGGAATCTTGGGGATAAAATGGCATATTACTCTAGAGTATGGATCAGAAATATTTTAACATTTCTAAAACAAAACAAAACATAATTTTAAATATTTTGGACTTAATTGTGAAGCCATTTCTGACCTAAGACCGCAACGGCTTTCAATCAGATTAAGTTCCACATTTTCAACAGAAAATTTCTGCACAACATGTTCAAATTTGTAGTTTGTATTTGTTTCTGTTTCCGATTTAGAAATAGAAATAATTATGTTAAGTTATTTCTGAGCTGATGCGTAGAACATATGGGGGGGGGGGGGCTGGAGACGGGCTCCCTATCCAATATGGTTAATGCCTAGGGGTTCCATGGATGGAGTTGGTGTATCCAGAACGCTTCCTATAAATAGCAGCAGGCATTGAGCAGGCACAAATCAGTTTCAAGGAGACAAGCGTCAGGTATATATACAGTGCCGTGGCTTACCACGTCCTACAAGTTATTTCTGAGCTGTCCTCTATCTAACCTCCACCCACAAACCGATGGTATTGAGATCGATCAATCCCCAAATGCCTACAGTTCATACAATGTGTCAAACTATTAAGCGTTAAAGACGGACTGTATTGAATCATTCATGACACCATGATTATGACATCATCCTACACATCACATACGTGATTGTGATGTCATATGATGGATGGATAAACTTGGAAAGGTTCATTGTCTGGAGGGACAAAAACAGCTTCTGCAGTCTGTTGACTCCATGGCAGATGCAGAAGCAGATTTTTTAAAGTGGCAGCAATAATTTGCAGTCAAATTGTTTTCAAAAATTGATTGGACACCGGCATCAAACAACTTTCACAGAAATTATTTCAAGATAGCAAGCCGTTTCTAACATCATGGCAGCAACAACTTGTCTTCAAATGGTTTTCAAATAATTGATTGGACCCAGGCACCACAATTTATTAATGAGTAATCTCTTCATCAAGATATTGAGTCTCCAGGTTGACATAAAAATTTAACTTTAAGTAAATATTTAATCTTCAATCCCAAATTTTGAACATTCCAGCAAAAATTTGCTCAAAATCTATGACAATAATTTAACCCATTAATACCCACAACACAAAAATTATAAATTCATTTTGATGTAAAGAATTACTGTTGAATATTTTGAAACCAATTTAACTGGGAGCTGTTGCTGTCCAGTCAAATTAGTTTCAAAATATTCAACAGTTTCCCTCTATAGGTTTCTTTCAATTGAGATACTGGAATTTCAATAGTTAAAGGGTTAACACTAGAGTATTAGGGGCAAACTGGATTAGCAAGCCTGGTACATACAAACATGCATGTACCACATTTTGCAAACAGTATCCTGATACACATATACACATGCATGTATACATGAATATAATAACAGTTTCAGACAATGAGATGGTATTCAAAGCATTTAAATCTGCCTACCTTGTCTACACACCAAAATACTGTGCACACCTGTAACACCACCCACCACACAGGTATAACAACCTGCTGCTCCGTTTGTCTTTACAAGCTCAGCAAATAACAAGCCAGATACAATTGACATTTACTAAATTATATCTGCATACTACTACGAAAACGTAAATAAAATAAATTCTATTGAACGCTGGATTATTTTCCTATGGCAGGCGTTATAAAAACAAAGCCTTCCTTAAGTTCCACCCCAACCACCCATTTTCTCCCTTTTCCTTGTGGTACATTTCAGTGTATTGTATTTATCTGCATAATCAGCACGCTACGTGCGTCTACATGTTTGACATTTAAAACATCTCTTCGCAATAAGTTCATAGGTAAGACTTCATGAGGGAAGCAGCACACAATGTTAAATTGTTGAAGCCTTTGATGGTCAAGATTCACCAAAAAAAAATTCAAAATTTGTAACTCAGTGAATGTATATTGGCGGGCAAGAGCCTATTTTTTGAAATTGTATCTACATTGCCTGGCTCGGTTATCGAGTCACGCAATTTGAGTGGCCTGCAAATGAGAATGTTTCAAGACTTAGCTATGCAGTTCTTAGAAGTGATTTTTTAGCTAGCTTGACCATTAACCCTTTAATGGTCAAGCCGGTCAAAACCAGCCTCTGTAGTGGTCCATAGGAGTGTCTATTTACAAGCCAAGAGAACTCTTTTTGAAAATTTATGATTGGAATGCATGGCTCGATAACTGAGCTAGTCATCCAGTGGTAAACAATAAAAATTAGTCTTCTCTTAGCCTACAAATGGACATTCAATATGTAAATATTTAGATTTTCTTGACCAAATTTGACCATCAATGGGTTAAAGGATTAAATAGCCAGTGTTTAACCTTGTCATGGCAAAGTCCGCCAAAACCACTTGATCAATGTCCATTTGCCGGACAAAGAAGACTATTAGATATCTGAGCCAGTCATTCCAGTGGTAAATTTTCAAAAATTGTCTTCTTGATTTCAACAAGGCAAATCAATAAATTGATGTATGCTCCCCGAAGGCATACTCTGCAAAGAAACTGAATGGATAACCCCGAAGGCATATGCTTCGGGGAAAGATTTGGAACTGTGGCTCAGACACAGAGAAACGAACTTGAAATTGTCAATGAGATATCACTATATTAGGCCATCCTTAAAATATTGTTGGTTTGGGGTAATGATGTTAAATCCACAATTTGGGGAGTAGGAATAATTCAGTGGGCCATCATTCTTTTGGTCTGGCGGGATATGCCCTAACGAACAATTTGTTAAGGATAGCTTAATAAAAGCAAAATCTAAATTTCTCTAAATAAACACACTTAGACTTTGCTTGGCACCATATGAAAAATACATATAAAAACTATGTTCAAAATGAACAGAGATATTTTCTGTAATAATCAATTAATCAATACCAAGTTTGGTGACCATATGTGAACAAAAGCTCCACAAACAGCGCATAATACCCCACCATGATGACAAACTAATAAATGACAGCTATCAGAAAATATTTATTTCTTCCTCAGACCACTAATCCTTATTAAGTGTTAAAGCGATCCGCTAAACGGTCAAGGAAGTATCGTCCGGAAACCAATTTTCAAGATGGCTGCCGCTGACTGGTGGCCATATTGGATTTCGGATTACCATAAATTTCGATAGGTTTCCTCACCAGATATATTCCAACGACCCTAGGAAGTGATCCGATAAATGGTTACGGAGATATCATCCAGAAACCAACTTTCAAGATGGCAACCCGTGGCTGGCGGCCATCTTGGATTTTGGATCAGTGTCGATTTCGATAAGTTTCTTCCTCAGACCTAGTCCAACCACTCCATGAAGTTTCAAAGCGATCTGATAAACGGTAACAGAGTTATCATCCGGAAACCAATTTTCAAGATGGCCACCGGTGGCTGGCAGCCATCTTGGATTTCGGATCATTGTCAATCTAGATAGGTTTCTTCACCAGAGGTAGTCGAACCACCCGATGAAGTTTCATAGCGATCCGTATAACAATAACAGAGTTATCATCTGGAAACCAATTTTCAAGATGGCCACCGGTGGCTGGAGGCCATCTTGGATTTCGGATCATTGTCAATCTAGATAGGTTTCTTCTCCAGAGGTAGTCGACCCACCCGATGAAGTTTAAAAGCGATCCGATAAACAATAACAGAGCTATCATCCGGAAACCAATTTTCAAGATGGCCACCAGTGGCTGGCAGCCATCCTGAAATTTGGATCATTGTTGATTTTGATAGGCTTCTTCCGCAGACCTAGTCCAACCACTCTATGAAGTTTCAAAGCGATGTGATAAACGGTCAGAGTTATCATTCGGAAACCAATTTTCAAGATGGCCACTGGTGGCTGGTGCCATCATGGATTTCAGAACATTGTCAATTTCGATAGGTTTCTTCCCAAGACCTAGTCCAACCACCCTATGAAGTTTCAATGCAATCCGACAAACGGTAACGGAGTTATCATTCGGAAACCACTCTTCCGCCCGCCCGGATGGCGGCATTACATAATACCCCGCCAAAACTTTTTGGAGGGGTATAAAAAGTCTTGAAACTATGGCCCGGAGAAACATTTTCTGTGATATTCAGCTAACCATGAAAGTAGGTCAGCATGACCTACTTTTCTACTCTGCACACCTACTCCCTAAGATGCATGCACATACCAAGTTTGGTGAGCACATGTGCAAGTCTTGAAACTATGCACCCGGACAAACATTTTCTGTGATATTCAGTCAACCATGAAAAGTAGGTCAGCATGACCTACTTTGGTAAGTGCTTATACTTTATTAAACATCGTTTATTTCATCAAATGCAATCCAGATTTTGATCAAATGGCGCCGCGAGAAAACAGAAATATTTTGTATCACGTGATGTATCAGCTTCTGCCTAGTAGGACAACTTACGGTCGTTACTCGAGTAGCGCCAAGGCACTAATATTAGTACCCGGGTAGATACTTCACAATCCACATACATAGGAAGGTATCTTCGAGTAGCTATGAGAAACACGGCATAAACTCGGCCTATAGCGGAAGATGATTAATATTCGGATGAATCGTCTGCGTTTTACAGACCTAATTTAATGGACTCGGGAACTCGGAATGTACTGTCCAAATATATGTAATCAATATGTGAGCATTATACATTTATATCCGATCCACCTAACTGGTACCGGACAAAATAACGGCGACAAAGTTACGGTGAATTTTTCTCCCTAATTAAGCCGCCCCCTTACGCGACTGCTAACCGCCCGGCGGTTAGATTAGAATAAATACGGTACAAGTGTAAGTGGTCTGTGCAGGCCAACAAACAAAATAGTCACCACAGTCAGTCTATAAAGACCACAGCACCTCTCTTACAGAACCACCTTTTATCTCCAAATCAATCACAGCCCATTGCCAAAGCCTCGACAAACGGTAAGCCCCGCCCATCAACCTTGCCCTTGTATTAACTGGCATTGCAGATGGCAACTGAATTGTATTAACCTGTTAATCCGCATATCAGCCTGCTGACCAGAAGCCTATTTTTTAGAATTTACCAGTGGAATGACTGGCTCGATAACCGAGCCAGTCATTCCAGTGGTAAATTCTAAAAAGTAGTCTTCTCTTGGTCTGCAAATGGACATACTCTATGAGAAAATTGAAATTTTATTGAATAAATTCAAGTGTTAAAGGGTTAGGAAGAGGTCACCTGGTTTGTCAGCCCATTTATATGTTCTTTCAACGACACTCTCCCAAGACAATAAATTCTGACATGTCTGAGATAGGCAGCAACAGCTTTCAGTTCAAATAGTTTCAAAATATCCAACAGCTTACTTGAATCTTTGCTTTGAAATTAAACACTAGAATTTCATAGATGAAATGTTATTATTAATTTAAACTGGTTTGACTATATGGTAATAATATATGTGCCCTAAATACAACCCTGTCATATGTGCACAATGCCAGGATGTGCACAATGCCAGGATGTGCACAATGCCAGATATAATGTTTCTAGGCTAAGTGGTTGTTGGATAATCTAAAAAACAACAGCTAACCATTAACAGATTACATAAGACCAAACTATGGCTAGTATAATTTAAGCACATGTTACATAGATGAGTATGTACAATGTATGCCCTATGCAGGGCACACAAGACATGCATGCAGCACACGCATAGCTGGATCATGTATGGAACAGAGCTTTATAATATGCATGTATTTTTTTTAAAGCCTATTTTCATAAGATAATATCAGAAAATTAATGCTGATTGAGCAGACAATTAACGATCAGCGATTAGTGAGGTTGACCGTCTATAATTAAGACTCTTTAGCGGTCAAATTTGGTCAGGAATATTTCTTATAGAAAATGTCCATTTGCAGACGAAGAGAATTTGATTTTTTTTTTTATTTACCCCAGAAATGGCTTATTTTCACAAAATGTGCACATTATTTATGCCAGATGGATGGACAGAATTAATTTATATCTATGTCTGAAAGGTTTATTTCGGGTTGAATAAACAAATTGAATACTTGGGGCGTAAAAGTATTTTACAATCTGCCGATTATTATTTTAAGTTTAAATCATTATACGCCTATCACTTGCACTTGTTTGCTGCTGTGCTTACATCCTGTTGTGTCCGCTCACCTGGACCATTACCATTTATACAATTTGCATTTAAAGCCATGGATAATTTTCGAAAAATCCAAGATGGCCACAAAAGAAATCGACTAATCAAGATTCTCGCTTGGTATGTTGAAGCCTACATAGGATCATTCCACTCAAGTTCGTTGAAATCCGGACATTATTTAAGCAGTAGCGTCTTAAATCGCTACGGAAGATTTAACAAAAATTCATGATGGCCACCAAAGAAGCGACCAAAATTCTGAATATAAGTAATAAGTTCTACAGCCAAATTAGGTTGAAATCCACCAAGCGGTTAATGAGGAATAGCATTTTAAAGCAAAAGTTGATGGACAGACAACAGACACACAAATGACAGATAGACAGACGGACGATGGACGCTCAGCATGGCATAAGCTCACTTGGCATTTCAGGCCAGGTGAGCCAATAATAAATTATCAGGAATTCTTTAGAGTTCATTCTTAGGCATGTTAGGGAGGGATCCAGCAGCACAGGTGATGGTGTCGACATGGTAAAATTCATCACTGCATAAACCTCCATTTTCAATCCACAAGGAATATTCAGAGACAGCAACAGCTTCAGAACGTATGTAAAATCTTTTAAAACTTAAACATCATTTATTGTGTCGGAGTTCATCTCAGTCAGTCTCAGTATTTGAACTGGTCGCTTGACAGGATTAAATTAAATATATACATAGCAGGCTTACGCTCATATTTAATTTCCTAAACCAGCATCCACCCAATAAAAATCATAAAAATTTAATATCAAACTTATTAACGGTCCAACCCCTTTAAAACCCCATAAAATTCCTACATTTTAATTACAGACAAGCTGTTGAATATTCTGAAACTAGGCATTAACAGTTTCCAGTAAAATTAGTTTTAAAATATTGACCATAATATTCCTAACATAAAAAAGATTTAGTTTTTCCAGGCCTTTAACATGTTTAACTGCGGCCAAAAACAGTTTCAACAACTGTTGTGAAGTTTCCATTTGCAGGCCATGAGATTGTTTTTAAAAATGTAACATTGGAATGACTGGCTCGATTAGTTTTTCTTGGCCAGCAAATAGACATTCGCCAAACCCACTACAGATACTATTTTTGAGCTGCTTGACCATTAATTAAATGGCTAAAGCCGGTCATCCAGGTGTGCGTATATGAGTATGCGTATATGTAGTTAGTATACATTTGGGTATGCGTGTATTGAATATTCCCAATCCTACTTCAAACTGCATATATGTTAATTACCGTCACATGGCTCACGTCGGTCTGATCTTACTTTACAAAAATACACCCTATACCCCCCTAAACCCCATGGCTAAACACCCCGCCCCTCCCTTGACCACCCCACCACCCTTTTCCATATAAAACTTTCACCACCACACACCCCTACCCCCACCCCATAACACCGCCACCACCCATCCCCTTCCCCCACCACCCTCTCTCCAACTATAATTTCCATTTAGTACCACCAACTACTGGTACACATTAGCACCAAAACTGACACCACAATTGCAGGTACTGTCAGATACCACTAGTACCACCAAAACTGACACCACAATTGCAGGTACTGTCAGATACCACTAGTACCACCAAAAGAAATGACAGGTACCGCCAAAATACTGCCAGTACTACTAATACAAAACCGAGAGTAATCCCAGCACAAAACCGCCAGTACCACCAATACCGCCAGCTACCACCACCCCAATACTGGCAACCCAAACTGCCAACCACCCTACACCGCCAAGAAACACCCAACACACACTGTCACATGACCACTAGACACCAACCATGCCCATATATGGTAAATTATGTGACTACATCCGGGCACCCCACCAAAAAGTATAAAAGGAGCAAACAAACACAGCTCAGATGATTCAGACTTTTGGATCTGACATACAGACAAAGCGTCAAGCATTTATTCAGTACTTAGATATGTTGTCATTATCATACCGTCACATGATGTCCAATTCTCTGTGTGTACATGCACATGTGAAAAATCTCTACTTAAGCTATTGGTTTCATACGAATTCAATTTTTCTCGCACACGCACACAAACTATGTATAGCATACACGCACATGGATGCCGCCAAGCTCATTTCAAAAAGGATTAACTGCTTAAATGCGCTTCAACAAGTAATTAATTAATGTCACAATGTAAATGGATTATATAATCTTTTTGAAAAGGTGATCAAATGGTGACACTCAATTTTTTTTTTAATTATCCAGATAATATAATGCACATTTAATGTAATATAATGTGCATCACGCATTCAGAACTTTCAACTAATATGATATGCAATATAATACATGTATTGTAAGGGTGAGTATAAAATGGCAGGCATACCATGAATCTGTGAATTTCCTGAAGTAGCGGGATTGTATTCACTAGGGGTGGATAACCTACAGCTGTCATAAAGTACACATACTAGACAACAAACCAATCAGAATGCAGCATTTGACACGTTCTCGCTGTAATTAACCTTTTAACACTCAACTTTGTTCAAGAAATTTAAATTTTCTCATAGTCAATGTCTATTTGCAAACCAAGAGATTGTTTTTGAAAATTTACCACTCGAATGACTGGCTCGGTTATCGAGCCAGTTATTCCAGTGCTAATCTTCAAAAATAGTCTTCTCTTGGTCTGCAACTGGCCATTTCTCAAGACCACTTCAAAAGCCCATTTTGGCTGATATGGGTGTTAAAGGGTTAACTACGCTTAATAGTCTGTATATCCATAATCACCATAAGACAGGCTAATTTCTGGCAAGGTCACTTAGAGTAAGAGTGAACAATTCAGTGCTCAAGATTGAAAAATTGTCTTTTTCAGTGGGCTTGAGGAAGGTCCACGTAGAGGCCAAGATAAGACCTAGTCAGTCATTCCAGTGATAGATTTTCAAAAATAATCTTTCATTGACCTGCAGATAGACATTTACTAAAGAAAAGTTAATTTTCTTAACCAATCTGGGCCATTGAATGATTAAATACATGCATAAATAAAGTAAACAGCATTCTTTATGATTCCATTACTTATAGAGGCGTATATAGGTATAACCATAAACATTATGATAATGAGTTAATGACATTATGTCACAGGCTATATATTTTGATATTCAGGTGTGAGGTATTTCAGACATATCTCTGTATCATAATCATTATATATAATATCATCTCCCCTATCCCACCCCAAATATAATGGCATGAGTACATTTAATAAATGTACAGATATATATATATATTATCTACATGTATATGTATACTGTATATACAGTATGACTTTATGGCTATACAGTGGTGAATAGATACATGTACTAGGGAGTCTAAATAATTTATTTTGCTTCCCTGCCAGATACTCTCAATAGAACTGAGAAACTTGCTAATCAAAGGAGCGAAATGTGAGGTCCCCTGAACCCCCCCCCCCCCCCCACTGCCCATCTCCCAGTTTTGCACCCACAAATTCAGGCGCCTGAGTAAGATTCATATTCAGATCTGATCTCGTGAAACCTAGCTGGCTCCTATTCTTCAGGAAGGAGTTGCAGAGCATCGCTGTACCAGGGCCTCAAAATTCTAGTCTATTGGTTGCTAAATGTGCAAGCCGATGCAAGCAGCATTAATTTAACATTAGACTCAGATATGACGCACTTCATGCTCTGTGTATATATATTAAGAACTAATACCATAATATTATTGAAGTCATATATCATTGGAAAGCTATGCCAATTTTCTATTCATTTCTGTATTAGTTTTTATAGTTTTGTAAAATTTAATACAGTTAATTGTAATTTTATTCCCTATTGTCCACTTGATTTAATGAATATATGTATAATGGTGTATTTTATATACGCAAATACTTCAGTGACAATTCTACAAATATATATAAATTAACACATTAATGCTTAGGAAATTGGATGCGCTTTCCAATGATGTATAACTTCAATAATATTGTGATTGTAGTTTATCATAGGAAATGTTTAAATTGCGGTGTATTTCAGTGCAATATTAACTCAATGCGGGTCAGTTGCTTCTTGCGGACATTACCAGCCAAGAGAAGTGCTCTGAGAGTTGATTTAGGGGAATCCACGGATATTCTATGGCTAACTCTTGACAATATTACGAAGCCAGATTTTCGATTCACAGCCCTTCTCGGTTTTAGTAGGGTGCAGCACCAGTAAATTTTTAAATCACTATTCATCCCTTAAATGTACTGATGAACGATGAACGGATCTCACTATCATCAGTCAGATTTTCAATTTACTGCCCCACCCTTAAATTTTAAAATGATTCCTTCATTATCAATGAATGTATCAGACGCAGGTTTTCGATTCACTGCCCTGCTAGGTCTTAGTAGGACATTTAATCCCGTAAATTTGTTAATCACTATTCGTCAATTACTAGTGAACAGATCTCGATAAAACTTAGAATAATGTCCTATGGGACACTCTACTCATCAGTCCAGAGTCCAATTTTTCGATTCAGTGCCATAGTGGCATTTAAAAGGGTGGCCCACCATTATATTTTTAAATCACTACTCCTCCGTTATTTACTAACTGATCTTGATAAAACCTGATTTGGGTATGCTAGCGGTAATTATATACCTGATAATTGAAACAATTTTTTATCTGCCCCATGATAGGGTTTAGAAGGGCACCCATGTGAAATGTTAAAATCTAGAGAAGTTGTGGAACATTCCAGATCTTATCTTGTATGAGGTTTTTCTTGTTATTATATCATGGCCCCTTTTCAGTAGTGATAGTTCCCCCTTGACGTTAAAGTTAAAATCTCGCTACAACACTGCTTTAAAATCAGGCTTAGACAAATGGTTTAATTAATTAATTAATTGATAATTTAATAGCCCTGTTAAACATGTAATTTTAATAATACATGCGCATAATTGATGTGATTTTATGCACCAATAACAAGAGGGCCAAGAGCCTTAATGCTCACCTTGACTAATAGCATTGCAACCGTTACCATGTGAACAGACATAATTCAAATTCAGCAGTAACAAGACATAAAATACAAAATTGGAATTCAGTACAAACGTTATGTTTCAGGCCAGGCGAGCTAACAATTAAACGCTTTATGCATTCGATTAACCCTTACAAATCAGAAAAGGCGAATTTGTTATGATCTACTTAAGGAATATTCTGTTGACTATTTTGAAACTAATTTGACTGGGAGATGTTGATGTCATCGTCGAGAAATCAAGACAGTGGCTTTCCAAGGGCTAAAACCATTTTAAATGGGGTAACTAGCAGCCAGGAGCCAATTCGGAAAAGAAAATTCTCCAGAGCGCTCTGCAAGATTGGCAGAGCAGAAAAAAGCATCTTCTTTCAGACACTAATAAGGGAAAACAAGTTTTTATTACCTGTGAGGTAGTTACACGTGAAGCAATGTCATATAGGTATATACCACATATTAAGTGTATCTCACAAGAGCAACCATTGGAGGCATTTTTCTGCACCTCTTTCCATACGCACATTCTTTTGACTCAACATGTACACTATTCTATTAACTTTCATTCAAATTGTCCAAAAAAACATAGGCAGCAACAGCTCCCATCAAATTAGGTTCAAAATATTCAACAGAACATTCCTTATATTAAAAAGAATTTCTCACTTCTGACTAGTGTGGTTTAGAAAATTAATTACTGCTAGCAGACCATAACAGTCCATTATGTCATGGGGATGACGGAATTAATGTTCTAATTATAAAGATTATATATATATAATAAGGATCATTAGAAGCTCATTGATGCCCTGAAGGGGAACATACACTCAATCATTGATCACAGACCTAACATGCCTACTAACAGTTGCAACCAGTGACATCGCCACCTTACACAGTCATCATCATTACAACTCCCTAAGGCATCTAGGTCTGGTCAATTGGCAACAAACCCCATTCAAAATCAAACCGGCAAAAAAATTCTGTACATGCTCTGAAGCATATCGGCCTAGGGTTCTTCCAGTTGAGTTTGGTTAGATTCAGCCAAGTGGTTAATGATTAGTAGTAGCCTTTTAACTGATTTCCCAAAATGTTGAGAAAATCCAAGATGGCCGGCAGAAAAATTGCCCAATCAAAATTCTGTATACAAGTTCTGAAGCTGTCTGATTTCAGAAAGTCACTAGGATCGTTCGAGCCAGTCTGGTTGAAATCTCCCAAGCAGTTAATGAGGAGTAGCGTTTTAAACAATTTTCAGCCTTTTTTCGGAAAATTCCAGATGACCACCGAACAAATTGACCAATCAAAATTCTGTATACAAACTCTGAAGCATACCACTTTCGGATCCTTCATCCGAGTTTGCTGGAACTCGTTCAGGCCATTAATAAGGAGAAGACTTTCAACTGATTTCCAGAAATTTCAGAAGATCCAAGATAGCCAGCAGAAAAATTTACCAATCAAAATTATGTATACACGTTCTGAAATCTACCAGCCTAGTATCTTTCCAGTCAAGTCTGGTTGAAATTGCTCAAAAAGTTAATGAGGAGTAGCACTTTAAACGATTTCCCGTTATTTTTTGGAAAACTCAGGACTCGAAATATACTATGCCAGAGTTCTTCCATTTGAGTTTGATTGAAATCGGCCCAGAGGTTATCGAGGAGTAGGCTTTTAAGTGATTTCCAGAAATTTTCAGAAAATCGAAGATGGCCGCAAGAAAATTTACCAATCAAAATTCTGTATACATGTACTGACCCATACTAGCGTACTATACTCCCAGCTAAGTCTGGTTGAAATTGCCCAAGCAGTTAATGAGGAGTTTTAACCTATTTCTGACAAATTTCAAGATGGCCGCCAGGTAAGCTAAAAAGCCTATTCTTGACCTGCAAATGGACATTCATTAAGCAGAGATCTCAATTTCGTTGACCTATCATGATCTTTAACCATTTAACCCTCGAATTTGTTGAAGAAAATGTCCATTTGCAGACCAAGAGAAGACTTTTTGAAAATTTACAACTGGAATGACTGGCTCGGTTATCGAACCAGTCATTCCAGTGGTAAATTTTCAAAAACAGTCTTCTCTTGGTCTACAAATGGACATTTCTCAAGACCACTGCAGAAGCCGCTTTTGGCTGATATGAGTGTTACAGAGTTATGGGTTAAGCAGCTGTCATGGTGCTATTAGGCCAGGTATAGGAAATTCTGTGTGGAATTATATATTATTGATTTTAACCAGCATAAATTAGAATGTTCCTAATTATGACCAGCTGAATCATATGAAATCAAGCGTGACGATTCTAGGAATATAGTGGACAGAGGACAAATAGCCCAATTAATAGCCAGGACAATTAAAGTGACCCAGCCTGCAGTGTGGACATAATAAATCACAGTATTCCAAGACATGTATATGCTGAATTTTTATATATATATATATAATAACGTACTTAAGAAAATACATGTTTATAATCCAATAACCATTTTCATTCTGAATACCCACAAACATGATTTCACGACATTGGCATATTAAGAAACCTGCATTATTATTTTGGAAATCATTTGACTGAAAGTTGTTGCTGCCTCAAGCAGAAACAACTTTCACTTTGATTGTTTTCAAAATAGTCATCAGGATTTTCTGGATTTGTCAGAGTAAAATACTGTCAGCATGTGTACAGAATGAGTGGTTAATTATATTTTTCATTGAATTGCATAAATCCCCCCACAGACCCCCCTTATGGGTTGGTCTGTTGTTTTATTAACCACTATAAAAACATACTTACCGTTCAATCACTACTTGCTAAATCAATTATCTGCATTTAGCTATCAGAATAAGATTTTTATGCCTGCATACACACCTCCCCATGCCTATTCCTATTAATATGGACCCTCAACCAGGCTACTGGTTAAGTCCCTCTCCAGCATACTGACAGCTATAGACTGGCACCAGTCTATACTCACCCCATAGTGACACTTGTCACTAAGCGCGCTTGCGCATGCACACTGGAGCCCAAATAGGAAACAGACTCACTTTTCTAAATTTAAGTGCTAAATATTAAAGGCCAATTCTCAAATCTTACCACGCGGGGTGGCTGAGGCCGGGTCGTAGTGACTGAACGGTAAGTATGTTTTTATAGTGGTTAATAAAACAACAGACCAAACCACAAGGGGGGTCTGTGGGGGGTTGCTATTACACCACAAAAACATCCATTACCGTTCAATCACTACTTGCTAAACCCGTAGATTTGGTCAGTGCCCCATTTAAATATTAGGTGGGAGGAGATTTGAGAATCAACAAACAAGGATAAAAATCGAACCAATCTTATCCAAATGTTAATAACATAACATAATAGTGCATTTAACTCAATCACACCGTGATTAACAAATAAGGAAAACTTGAACTTAAAGAAATAAATAAAGACCAAAAGAAGACTCTCACCATTTCTCACAGACGCACAGTCCTAACGAAAATGGTGGGAAGTGCTTGGTAAATGGTCTTCGGCTTTTTTAGTTAAAATAGTAATGTTACGAAAGAAGGAGGCTGCTGCACTCTGGTCTTTGAGATAAAAGGATGTAAAAGTGGATTCAGATTCCATCCTGCCACCTGCATGACCTCATCTAAGGACGAACCATCAAGAGCGAAAGGAGTAGCCATACCTCTAACGCATGGGCTTTAATCTGGGAGAGATTAATTTGATCCAGTGAGGCTATCTCATAACAAAGCTTAATTGTCTCACAATTCCATCTGGCAATTGTAGATTTTGAGACCGGCTTAGATAACTCTTCTGCGTAGGAAACCCATAAATAGGATGGATCGAGTCTTTTAAAATCGGTTCGCTGTTTGGAGGTTCTTAATGCCCTAACAGGACACCAAAATTTACCGGATAGCGAAAAAGACGATAAAGATTTTAAAATGATCGGACTAGCAGGAAAGCGGTTAGACCTAGTTTAGATAAAAAGTCCCTTCTGGGATATAAAACTAAACCGTCTCCTGAACTATAAATCTATCCTTTTCAGCAGAAAGAGCATGAATCTCTGAACGCCTTCTAGCAGACGCAGCAACGACAAGAAAAAACAGTTTTGAGAGTTAAAAGCTTAATACTGATAGAAGAAATAGGTTCAAAATGGCGACCTGCCAAAACTTGAAGAACCAAAGCCAAATTTCTGGAAGGTAAAAGCACAGCAATCGGAGGACGAATATTACCTAGACCTCTAATAAAACTATTAAGAGTCTTAGTATCCTTGACATCAGCATTCAGAAGACAAGGAAGGGAAGACGTCAGAGAAAATCTATATCCCCCGACCGTATTAGCTGACAAATGTAAAGAATCAAACAGATAGGATAAAAAATCTAATACTTGTGGCATAGAAACAGAATCGGGCACGAAACCTTGGTCTGAAAACCACTCACCAAAAATTTTTTACGTCGACCCTTGTAAACTCGACAGGTCGATTCCCTTCTGGCAGAGTCAATAATTTCCTGAGATCTTGAAGAAGCCTTATTCTCGAGGACCTCAGACTCGAGATTCTCCAAACGCACAGATTGGAAATTTCTGGATTTGGATACACACAAAGATCTCTTACTTCAGATAGAAGATCCTGGGATACTGGAAGAAGACGAGGGAAGTCTACCAGAAGATCTAGAAGGTCTATAAACCAAATCCTCTTGGGCCAAAAGGGAGCTATCAGAAGAAACTCGCAATCTTGGTCCTTGACCTTCTTCAAGACTAACGGAATCAAATTGTTGGAGGGAAGGCATAGGCGAACATTCCTGTCCAGGACTGAGACAGAGCATCCACCGCCAGGGCTTGACTGCCCAGAAAAGGAGACATGTAAGAGGAGATCTGGGCATCTAGAAAGGTCGTGAATGATCCATAAGACTGAAAAACGCCACTCTGTGTGGGCGAACTTGCTGGGACGTGACAGTTGGTCCGCCAGAAAATTCAGACTGCCTGGGACATGTGAGTACACCAGAAAAATCTGATTCCACACTTCTAGTCAAAGGAGAGACGACCTTGTACCTCCCTGCCTGTTGATATGACACCACTGTCGAATTGTCCGACCGAATCGAGACTGAGACCTATCACAAGATCTGACCATGAAAGGAGAGCCTTCTTGACAGCCCACAACTCCAGAATGTTGATATGGGCTATCGACTCCTCCAGGGACCAAAAGCCGGAAACTGACAGGGAGTCCCAGACCGCTCCCCAACCCTCCTGGGAAGCGTCTGTGAAGATAATCACCGGAGGGGAACACTTTACCAGTGGAACACCCATCAGAAGCAGAGAACGATCCCTCCAAAAATCTAGATGAGGGATCAAATGTTCTCTGATGGGAATCTGATGTAAAATAGAGTGGACTGACTGCTTCTAAAGGGACATTAAATACATTTGGAAGGGTCTTCTCATCAGCGCCGCCCAAGGAATTACTTTTTCTACACTGACCATCAGTCCTATCACTCTTATAAAGAATCTTGCTCTTACCATGGGAGAAGACAAGATTTCCATTGCCACTGATAAAGCCTCTATCCTTGGATCTGAGGAGAAGACTAGACCCCGGGCCAGGTCGAAAGAAACGCCTAGATGTGTAAGGATAGGAGATGGAACTAGGCTTGATTTCTTTAGATTTAAAATCCACCCTAGGTTGCATGCCAGACTGCAAACCTCTGCAAGAATTCCTGAGAGAATTGAAGAAGACGTACTTTACTAACCAATCGTCTATATAAACGTGGAGATGGATAGAACGACGGTGAAACTGCCAAACTCGATCTTAGCAAAACTCGGGAATTTACTGAAGGAAGGGTAAATGAAAACATGAAAGAAGGCGACATTTTGGTCCATGGAAACAACCACATACCCTGATCTAGACTGGAAAAGATCTGGGAGATGCTCTCCATCTTGACTTGGGAGTAAGAATCATGAGATTTAATCATGACATACCCCCTTGTTAAATTTAAATTAATGCAGATATGAATGTTTCAGATTGAATAGAGATCATTTTACTAAGATTTAATGACAGGGTAGGAAAACCTACCCTAGGCTGAACGCTCTCATGTATGTATAAATTCCTTAGAATTAACATAATTCACAAAGAAAACTAACAGGATAATGACCAAATTGTCAATTGAAAAGACCAGAGGAGACAAGAAAAAAGGAATTAAAAGAGGAAAGAGCCGACACAAAAGAAGGAAGGTCTATAGAAAACTTGTCTTTAAAAAGAAGAGAAAGAGTCTAAGCAATCCACCAGAGAGACAGGGACCAGACATCCGAAGAGACCCTGACTGGACAAAATCTCCTCAGCCCTGACCGACTAGGGAATAGAAGAATAAGAGGAAGGATTAGGAGATGAAGAAGAAAAGAGATGAGAAGAGTTACCAGAGGCCATAGAATCAACAGTTCAAATGGAAAGAGGAGAGCAAGACCTCTTGGAATCTAGAAGGTTAGAAAAACGTAAAGAATCAGAAAAGGAAAAAGATTGATCAGAAGGAATGTGAACAGATACAACATCCTGACCAGAGGACATGGAAAGAAGAGAAAAAAACCTGACATGAAAGAACGAACAAGGGACGAATCCCTAAAAACAGAAAACAATGGGGGGAAACCCCCAAAAAAACCCAAAAAAACCCAGACCTTAATCAACAATTAGAAACTCACGTTCAAAAGAGAGAATGACAGAAACAATCAGATCAAGATGATCAAAAGAGGAAGGAGGAAGGAGGAAGAGAGGAATAAAGAAGAATGGAAGATGAAGGGGAAAGAACAGGACCAGAAGATCCCTGGATAGGATAGATAGACGATGAAATACGGGAAAAACCCCAGAGGATGGAAAAAAGAAAGACAGAAAGAGAGGGAGAGAGGAAAGAGAACATGACTAGCTGAAAACTTTAGCAGAAGGAGCAGAGGATGAAAGAAGAGACCTATACTTATCTTACTCCATTTTATTAAAGACTTAGAACCAATATTATCATCATGTAAAGACGGATGTCATTGAGATTGAAATGCTAATAAAAGGAATGATTGATAGAATGAGAATGAATCCCGGGAACATCTGGATGTTAAATACACAAAACACTAATACTTGACTATGATTAAATACCACGGGATGAAAACACAAAACAAAACGCTGAAAAACAGAGGCGATATAAAATCTAAGCAAAAAGACTCGCCTAAACCATGACTGTAACAACACAGAAGAAAAAACTTGGCTTTTATTCCTTCTTCCTTCACCATAATCTTATTTCTCTATTCTCAGCGTTTTCTAGCTCTTGTAATCATTAATCTTAGAGCCATTCTCTTCCCTATAAATCCACTACTGAAACTATTCCTTTTAGCGCCTGTCAGAATTAGACTAAGAATTACGCTAGAAACAGGGATTTTCTTCAAGAAAATAGCTCCCTTTGGATAAAATAAATATGTCAACCTGCCGGATATCCGGCATCACGGGAAGCGCTGCTAAAACCGGAAACGGAACTAGGAACCGGATCTTGAAGACCCGGATGTCCAACAAAAACGGATGACATACTGGAAACGGACGGAACGGAAGTAATAACCGGATCTTGACGACCTGGATTTCCTGCCAAACCTACCGGAAACGGACGCCAGAGAAGAAAGAACCAGATCCTGAAGACCCGGATGTCTTGCTAAACCGGAAGTTAAAACGGAAAAAAGAGGTAAACCCGAGTCCAGAGGACCCGAGTCCACCACAACGGAACTGGAAGAACTAGCAAGACTAGAAATTGAATTCTTGGGGTGATCTAGAAAGAACCTTGACGACCGGTACAATCGAAAAATTGGCATTTGCATACGGTCCAGCCTTGTGGACGTCAGCCTCAGCCTCCGACACCACTGCTTCTGGGTTATGCCCGTCACCCTCAAGTCTTAGGTGGGTTTGACCCGGTGCACTACACGAGACCACCTTCGAGAGCTTAGTCGCTCTAGACTTCTGCTTAGAATTCTTTTTCTTATCGAAAAATTGGCATTAGCATAAGTACCAGCCTTATGGACATCAGCCTCAGCCTCTGCCACCACGGCTTGTGGGTTATGCCCGTCACCCTCAAGTCTTATGTGGGTTTGACCCGGTGCACTACACGAGCCCACCTTCGAGAGCTTAGTCGCTCTAGACTTCTTCTTTGGGGATTTCTTAACCTGCATGGAGGTTAGAGGGATCGGTCTCCCCCATTTGCGGGAACGCCCGCTAGCCTTCGGGCTATTGTCAGAACTTGAAGAAACATCCTGTTTCTTAGCTTCCTTAATAGCAGAAGATATCCTTAGCGGACTCCTAAAAACGAAAAAAGCGTAAAAATGAAGCATACCGCTTAGAAAATCGTAAATGAAGACTAGAAAACATAAAACGCACTTCTAAAAAGGCGGGAAAGTTCAACTTAGAAATCAAAATCCCTACCGACAAGAAAACAAACTTGCATAGGGATAAATGATAATCCTTATAATGCACTAGAGGTAAATTGATAGGGCTCTTGGTTAAATGCTAGAGAATTAATATGATGATGATGATATAGGCATAGTAATTAATTTACCACGAAACGAGAACGCACTATTTTTCTTTTAACTGAAAGTGATTATGGGTTTACTGGAGTAATAGTGTTTTATATGATGATGACTTAGGCATGTTAAAGTTGGTACCACGAAAACGAAACCCACGAAAACCGGTAACATCTATATACATAGTTATAAAGTTCAATATAACCACGAAATAGTTCCAAAAACATAATTTTGGGAGGCGAGACTTCATAATAGGTATATCTTAGCGTGAGGAAGTCCTTCAAGTGTAAGCTGACACAGCGCAAAGCACAAAAAACGTAGACGAATATTTTAAGCAGTTGTTCTGCAAGCAGAATAATTGAAAAGTGAATCTGTTTCCTATTTGGGCTCCAGTGCGCATGCGCAAGCGTGCTTTGTGACAAGCATCACTATGGAGTGAGCATAGACTGGTGCCAGTCTATAGCTGTCAGTATGCTGGAGATGGACTTAACCAGTAGCCTGGTTGAGGGTCCATATTAATAGGAATAGGCATGGGGAGGTGTGTATGCAGGCATAAAAATCTTATTCTGATAGCTAAATGCAGATAATTGATTTAGCAAGTAGTGATTGAACGGTAATGGATGTTTTTGTGGTGTAATAACAACTGGTATTCACAAAAGTACTATTAGTAAAAAACTTGATTCTTTAAACAAATTATTAATGATTTTAGACATGCTCTGAATTTATTTCGAACATGTCTCTTAACTACCTTTTTGTTGACTCTAACGGCTACTAGCTATAAAATGTGAATGAATTTGTATATTAGACAGATAGAATGAGTGAGAGAAACAGTGAGAGTGAGAGACAAAGCTAGAGATAGAGAGATAGAATTAGATTGAGAGATAGAATTATACAATCATACAGATAGATATAGAGATTCATAGACTTAGAGATAGTTTTCTACAGATAGCTAATTAGTGTTTGTAACATTTACTATCACCAGTTGAACTTGAAGTAAAGTTTAGAATCATTAAACATTTAATATCAGTAATATGTGAAGAACGAGCTTGCTTATTGTTTATTAGTGTCTTCACTCGCCGTCTCATCCTGAAGTGTAGCAGAGCTATTTTCACCCAGCTAATCCCCGTATTCAGAAATAGGTGGAAAATAGCCCCGTAACACAGCCTTGTAACCCCTTTTACGGTCATTTAGTCTTTCTGAGCAATAAAGGTTAGTCAACCATGTCGGATATAAGTATATATATTTTACAAAAAATTATAGGCCATGGAAGGTTTTTATTTATAGTCAAACAAACCAGATAAATTATTACTAGCAGTAGTATATGCTTAACACTAACACTCGTATCAGCTAAAAATGGCTTCCACAGTGCTCTTGATAAGTGTGGATTTGCAGAAAATGAGACTATTTTTGAAAATTTACAACTGAATGACTGGCTCGATAACTGAGCCAGTCCTTTCAGTGGTAAATTTTCAAAAATAGTCCTCTTTTTGTCTGTAAATTGACATTTTCTATGAGAAAATTTAAATTTGAGCGTTAAAGGGTTTAAATGCTGAAGATTTATCAAGAAAACTTACATTTTTGCTTATTGAAGGTCCATTTGCTGGCCAAGAGATGTATGGTACTTGAATTATTGTGCCCAAATTTATGAAAATTAGATTAATAAATTTCTACATTCAATCAATCAATTAAAAGTATTATGTATGTCTTATAATAGTTCTGGTGTCAATTTTAAAGGTGTTGCTAAGAGTTGCATAAAAGCAACAGCTGAATGCAACATGGTTTAAAATCAATACCAGCTAGTCAACACACCAGACATTGAATATTGTATACTGGCCATTCAGCATTAAAAGGCTACTGATTGTCAATTAAAGGCTAGTCTTGCGCCATACTTATGCCTATTGTCCAACAAGAATGGACTAAAAATGGTGAGACAGGTGCGCAATTAGCAAGACACAAGTTAGTTTCTACAAGTTTCTACCTAGATAAATGAACACTTACAAAATTTAATGCAAACATGTTACAGGTGGAATTTTCCTTTATGCCTTATATTATAATTTATGTAATGTTTGACCAACTGCTATTAACCCTTTCATTCTCTAAGTAACACAAACAATATATACTGACCATATTGGTATCCATGCGGAATCTGATGATTAATTGCTAAAGTAATTTGACTCACGGTTGTTGCAGTCTAAACAGCAACCACTTTTGATACAAATTATTTTCAAAATAATCATCTGAATTTACATGGAATTGCTAGAGAAATGATCAGATTTTGGAACTTGGAAATGAAATAGATAATTAATTATTTCTATTATGGCTCTCTACCCGCTGTTATATAAAATCTATTTCTGTTTATTGAAATGGTGATGAATGGGTAAATTTCTGAAAGTTGTGTGCAAGGAGAGCGACAGACAGAAGATAGAGTGTGGGGTCTAACTTGATCACACTAGTAAGATGGGAATAAAACTGTAACTGCTGAACATATAAGTACAACTGAAGATTATTGAATGGTGATATTTTACTGAAAAACACGTTATTTAACATTTAGTCCGAGTTGTTCATATTTAAGAAGTAATCAACCAGCTGTGGGGCTGTCAACCAATCAGCCAACAAGTAGTAATCAGCCAGCAGTCAATCGGTCAGTGACTGAGTCAGCCCGCTTACTAGCCATTGAATTGAGCTAACAGTCAATCACCCAGTCCACCAGTCAGTCCATCAGAGCCATGCTAAGATAGACATTTATAACAGTCCGTTGGTCAGTCGCTCCATCAGCTGAGCCACGGTTAGAGCTAAGTACACCCCCCCCCCCCCTCCACCCCCCCCCCCCCCCCCCCCCCACACACACACCCACCTACCCGGATGAAAAACTCATTACGATAGATGGCTATTTTTATTTACAAATGGAGGATTCCAGCTTTACCCATACCTCGCCCAGCTCTAGCTAAGTTGCACCCTTGCTTTGCCCATGCTGGGATCCATCGATCCCTGCACGCTCTGAATCTTAATTTCCAGAAACTATACAGCTAAGGTGTTGAATTTGTTAAAACTAATTTGACTGGGTGTTGTTGTGGCCATAATCTAGTCAAATTAGTTTCAAAATATTCAACAAAATCTTTATTAAGTAGTAAAGACATACGTACAACAACGATTATTTCGCCATCAATAAGCATTCGTGATGATTTAATCATGAATGAGCCAGTCATTGCACCTGTACATTTTCAACCAGAAATGTGGTTGCAATGAAATCATGAAGCTCGACTTTACGATTTTGCAATCTTCTTCTTTTCGTTCGCTGATCATACCGCCAGTCCTGTAAGTGACTATCGACATGATCATAAGCGATTTACGATTTTGCAATGAACTATGCAGCTTGACTACAAACAGAAAATAAATATAGAAAGCTTATCAATACCCTTATCAACAAATGGCCCAAAGGCCTGTAATATTCACCTGGACCATTAGCATTTGAACCATTTGCATTTAAACACCAGTAGACATATATAATAAAAGTCAGATTTGAAAAAATCAAAGATGGCCACCAAAGAAATTGACCAATCAAAAGTCTCGTTTGATATGTTAATGCCTGCCATGATAGGGTCATTCCTCCCAAGTTCCATTGAAATCGGGCCACTAATTAAGGAGTAGCATTTATAAAAACATCCACATGGCCACTCAAAAAATTGACCAACCAAAATTCTGAATAGTAGTTCTAGAGCCTACCACAATAGGATCATTCCAGCCAAATTTTGATCAAAATCCACCAAGCGCTTATGGAGGAGATGCATTTTGACAATTTCCGGTAAATCTTTCATAAATTTGATTTTCACCAAAAAATTGACCCCTTAAAATTCTGAACAGATGTTCTGGAGCCTACCACGTTATAAGATTTTCACCCCAAAAAGGTTTACCAATCAAAATTGTGCATGAAAGATCTGAAGCCTAGCCTCATAGGATCCTTCCAGTCAAAGTAAGTTGAAATCCGCCAAGTGATTAAAGAGGTGTATCGTTTTGACAATTTCCAGCAAATTTTTCATAAAACCTAAGGTTTTCACCAATAAACCTGACCAATCAAAATTCTGTATAAAGTCCTAATATACCTGAAGCCTAGCCCCATAGGATCCTTTTAGCCAAAGTAAGTTGAAATCCACCAAGCGGTTAATGTGGATAATAAATAGTCTCTTGGCCTGCAAATGGATATAACAAGTCAAGAATTTCAAAGTGTATTGAATCCCTTAGAATTATCACCCAGAAGAAAGACTGGAACACTAAGATCAACATCATTGTGTATCATCATCACATCAAAGAGAACGCAAGCACACTTATGACAGGTAGACACTCTTTATAACCACCACCACCACCACCACCACCACCACCAGCAACAATGCCATGCTTGAGGTAATTTCTAACACTAGATTAACCCTTTAACCCTCGAATTTGTTCCAGAAATTTTTTATTTTCTCTTGGAAAATGTACATTTGCAGACCAAGATAAGAATATTTTTGAAAATTTACCACTGGAATCACTGGCTCATTTATCGAGCCAGTCTTTCCAGTGGTAAATTTCCAAAAATAGTCTTATTTTCGCCTGCAAATGGACATTCCCTGAGCAAAAATGGCAGCTTTTTTTAAGAATACTGACCATTAAAGGGTTAAAGCCTTTACAGGGGTACATAATCTACACTGTGTGTTCTAAACCATTTGTTTAACATTTTTAAAAGAATTATGACATTTGATGTATGTAGGTAAAATTCTAAATAATATATTACTATTAGCACCCTTGACACCTTGGACAGAGTCCCAAACAAAATCCTAAACTATGAGAGAAATGCATTAGAACTATGACATGTATAGAGAAATGCATTAGGCCCAATATTTTGAAACAAGTTTGACTGGAAACTATTGTTGTGCAGCAACCAATGGCTTCCAGTCAAAATATTCGCAAAATCGTTAATAGCTTACCTATAATGATATTCTATGGTTTTGTGGATTCTATGGATTTCAGGGAGATGATCAACATATATTCTATTTACGCTGTTCATTTTATTATTATTACCCACGGATGTCGTAATTTAACAACTCACACCAGTAGTTATAGACTGGTAAAGACTTAATCACACCATTACCACAATGGCAGCCATTTTGCTGGGTGGCAAAATGTTCCGATGGACCACATGGTTAGTGAGGATGCATGTATGGGTGGACTTACCAAAAGGTAATCTGTTTCTTCCTAGCCACATGTTCAACCAATATATACTGAACCAAAAAAGTTTAGCAACACTGAGAATATTACTGTATAAATGTTATTTAACAAAAACAATAAATTGATTCAAATATATTATTTAATTGATAGGTCATTTTCCAATTTGAACAACAGTCTCTTGTTACTGTAATGCTAGCATCGCGCCTTTAACACGGCATCATTCAACGGAAGGGTCCAATTTAAATAATGACACTGAGCTGTCGATATCGGTTGTGACCTCTGCGCGCATTAACCACCACCGTACATCGCTTTCTCATGCTTCGAATTAAGCACCTGATGTCACGAAGAGGAATCGCATCCCATTCCTGGAGCAGTGCAGCGTCCAGCTCCCACACATTGTGAAGATGTGGATGGTTCTCACGCACCATACGGCCAAGAATGTCCCACACGTGTTTGATAGGAGACAGGTCCGGTGATCGCGCTGGCCAGTCCAACACCGGAACGTTGTTAGCCTCAAGGAAATCACTGGTGACCCTAGCTGAATGAGGACGGGCGTTGTCTTGCTGGAACATAAAGTCTGCATGATGCTGCATAAAAGGGATGACAACGGGGGCGACAACTTCTTCACAGTAACATTGAGCCGTTAAATTTCCGCGAATCACAATAAGATCTGTTTTGCCATTTTTATGGATTCCAGCCCACACCATGACACTGCCGCCACCGAATCTGTCGTGCTGAATGCTATTGGCTGCATCATACCGTTCCCCTAAATGTCGCCAAACCCGTTGCCTACCATCCGCCACATCCACACAAAACCTCGACTCATCACTGAACAAAACGTGGCTCCATTGTTGAGCACGCCATCGCTGATGAGTTCTTGCCCATGCAAACCGATTCTCGATGTGACGCTCTGTAAGCGGAACAGCAACAAGTGGACGATGGGCATGCAGTCCAGCATCATGGAGTCTGTTTCGCGCAGTTTGTGCATGCACTGTAGTGCCGGTAGCGGTGTGCAAATTATGGAACAGCCACGGCGCAGTCTCAAACCTGTGATGTCGTGATGACGTCACTAAGTAGCGGTCTTCTCGTGGTGTTGTTGCTCTCGGTCTGCCAGATCATGGTCGGTCATTAACGTGTCCAGTTTCCTGCTCACGTTGGCGGACACGGGAAATGGTTGAGGCATGAACATTAAAATGTCGAGCAACCGCGTGAACGCTCTGCCCAGCAGCGAGTCTTCCCATTGCTTCATGGCGCTGATTTTCGGGTAGCCCTAGGCGGCGGCCCATGTTCAGTAGGGTAAACTTTTAAGCGTTTTCTGTTAACGTTCGTCATCTGCGTTTGCAATATGGAGGATTTTTACCTTCGCTACCCGCCAATGTGGGCCAGTGCATGAAAAATGCATTTTCACATGCAGTAAGCATGCGGCTGAGAAATGCAAGAAATGATCAGTGAGACATTAAATTGACGAAACATGCCTGCAAATTTGGTTATAAATGGACGCATAGTTCTAATACAACAAACCAACCTTCACTGTTGCTAAACTTTTTTGGCTCAGTATATATGAAGCATCATCAGTATACTCCAAGCAAATGCTAAGTTATCAACCAGACCCAAAATCTACATGCGGAGTGACATCCATATGGTCGGCAAGACGGATGACTGGATGGATGAATATATGGATCGATGGACTGATCCAAAAGACAATTGTCAACCACATTACATGTAGGCTGACGTCATAATCAATTACATCGTGAATGACACGATTTAATCCACCAAAAATGCTTAATAGTCCGTCATGTACAAATTGTATGTCTTTACCATTGAATAAACATTCTGTTGAATATTTTGAAACAAATTTGACTGGGCACTGCTGCTGCCATAGGCACCAAGAGCACCCAGTCAAATTAGTTTCAAAATATTCAATATAGCTTACCTGTATTGTTTCTGGAAATTGAGATACACAGAGTGCAGGGATCGATTGATACCAACACGGGTCAAGTGTGGGTGTAGGTTAGCTAGAGATGGGTGTAGCTAAAACTGGATTCACCCATTGGCTTCTTCTTAGCCCAACAACCTACCATAATTAATTTAATTAATTTCATTAACATACTTCAAGTAGAAATTATGCTATTGAACAAAATAAAAAGAATTTGCACACCAACGCACACACACACACAGACGGAAACAATGATGGTAGACATATCTACTACAGCATTCAATAACATTAATATAGATAGATATATAAATAAGTAACCCTGGCCTCTGTTAGTCTTGTGAAATGTTCATTTACTCGCCCAGAACACAATTTTTGAACATTTACCATTGGAATGACCGGCTCGATAACCGAGCCAGTCATTCCGGCGATAAATTTTCAAAAATTGTATTCTCTTGACCAGTAAATGGACATTCAATAGGCAGATATTAAAACTTTTTGGACCAAATTTGACCTTTAAACTCTCATTGTAGGTTAGATACAAATATCAGTGGGCTAAGTATTATTAACCGTTGGCAGAATTACAAATGAGAATTCAGCGCAAGAATAGACTGGAATCTTTATTAACCCTTTAACTCTTAAATTTACCACTGCAATGAGCCAGTCACTCCAGTGGTAAATTTTCAAAAAAGTATTCTCTTGGTTTGCAAATGTACATTTCTCAAGACAACTACTGCAGAAACGGTTTTTGGCCAAGTTGAGTGTTAAAGGGCTAAGGGCCGAGGTGAGGGATGACAGTAATACAATAGTTCAGCATTCAACATTCTTGTATGTTGCCAAGATGTGTGTGATTTGGAAATTTATCAGTTATATTATTTATGTCAGTTAATCAATCATAGCCATAGGCAGACATAGCTCCCTCACCTGGAACATTTAACATCCCGCTAAATACCCACCTGATACCAGTATATATCACCCAACTAAATACCCACCGGATACCAGCATATAGCGCTCAACTAAATACCCTCCTGTTACCACAATATAGAAGCTGCTATTTTGGTCTGTCTGTAGGTCAAATTGCTGACATTTCTGACACTGATGCTTACCATACATCTAACTATATTACATAAATGTATATAGCAGTAGGACGTTATGCTACTGTTTTATTAGTTAATTTAGTATAATATGAACTTGATGTGCACATGCATTACTCTTTAACTCTTGAATTTATTCAAGAAAATTTCAACTTTCTCATCGAAAATGTCCATTTGTAGACCAAGAAGACTACTTTTTGAAAATTTACCACTGGAATGAGTGGCTCGGTTATCGAGCCAGTCATTCCAGTAATAAATTTTCTAAAATAGTCTTCTTTTGGTCTGCAAATGGACATTTCTCAAGACCACTACAGAAGAAGTTTTTGGCCAATATGAGTGCTAAAGGGTTAACATGGACAACCCTGGAATCCAAGTTTTATTTTTAAATTAACCTTGCATCTAAGCTGTTGAATATTTGAAACTATTTTCAAGGGAAGCTCCAGCCAAAATTAGATACAAAATATTCAAAAATGCATTGTTTTATTGCGATTAAAGCACAAGTTTATGCAATTAAAGCACGTGTATCTGGTTTATCCGGTAATGTTAAGAGGGCTAAAATCTTTGAACAGACACCAACAGTTATCCCATCAGATTCATTTTTTACTAGTATATAAGTCGGTCTGTTAATCTGTCAAACTGTCTGTCAAATCTTTGATATTTCTGACAAAGTGCCTTAAGTCCCAAATATAATACATTCGCACCCTTTCAAGTCAAAGCCAGCCAAAGCCGGACTCTGCAGTGGTCTTGAGTAATACCCATTTGCAGAACAAGATTCCTTTTGAAAATTTACAACTGGACTGACAGGCTCGATAACTGATCCAGTCATTCCAGTGGCACGTGTAGGTCTTCTCTTGACCTGCAAATGGACATTTAATTTTTTTTGCATTCTTGACCAAATTTATCCATTTTTAAAGCGTTAAATATTAAACAACTTTCTTGGGTGGTTGCCTTGAAATTGAGATACCTGGACTACATTATTTAACCCTTTCAACAAAAAATCTATCGGTTATCGAGCCATTCATTCCAGTGGTAGATTTTCAAAAATAATCTTCTCTTGGTCTGCAAATGGACATTTTGCAAGACCACTTCTAAAGCTGTTTTTGGCTGATATGAGTGTTAAAGGTTTAACCACATACTGCATATATGCGACTACTGTGGAATTGAATCTAATTAAGCGACAATTCAGAGGAACAAAGGGTGCAACCCTTCTTCTGTCTACTTAACCCTTTCGCCGACAAATCACTGAAAAATTCAATTCTTTATGATAAAAACTTATTCTGTTCATTATTTTGAAATTAATTTGACTGGAAGGCAGCAACGATTTCCCATCAAATTAATCTCAAAATATTCAACAGGTTATTCAACAGGTTCCTTCTTGTATGCTTGCTTACCATGGAAAATGAGATTCTTGGAATTAATCAGTGAAAGGGTTCATCATCAAATTTGACAGGACAGCATCTGCTGTGGTATTGAGGGGTGTCCATTTGTAGATCAAGTTTTTTTAATTTACCAATGACCAAGCCAGTCATTCCAGTGGTAAATTTTTAAAAATTATAGTAAACTAAGTAAAAACTTGAATCTTCTTGACCATTACTACTTTGACGGTCAACCTGATCAAAAAACTGTCTCTGCAGTTGTGGTGAGGAATGAATGTCCATGCACAGAAGAAAACGCTATTTTCGTAACTTTGTAAATTGATAACTTTACAAAAACAGTCTTCTGGCTTGCAAATTTTTTTATTTTATTGAAAAATCTTGAGCATTAAAAGTGTTAAAGGTGCATATCCACAGCAGAATGCTTGAAAATAAAATTGTTAAAATTGTATAACTTTAGAAGCTTAAATTGTGTACCGAGATGTAATGAAACGAAATAAATCTTAACATATGATGATTTCATTCCAGATAGATTAGATTCCCCTAATTCAAATTCACAACAAAAATGCTATATTTATTTATATGGAATGAAATCATCATATGTTAAGATTTATTCCGTTTTATTTCATCTAGTCACATAAATTAAGTTTCTAAAATTATACAATTTTAACAATTTTATTTTCAGGCTTTTTGGAGTGGTGCACCTTTAATTGCTAAAAGTATAATTTTTAGCGCATTGAGGTGCTGTTGACACACAAAGGGTTACATTATCTTATAACATTGGGTAAAGCACCACCACCCTCAATCGGAAATTCCTCTCCTCCGCCACCCCTACACCGGAACAGTACTACTGCACACATTTTGTTGAGCGCACTGCATCAGTAATACAATGCGTTAAACAGAATCATAGATTCAAGCTATAGTTTCTAAATCAGTGTTAGTAATACCACTGAGTTGCTGTCAGTCTTCAGTCAGACAATCTCAACTGGCTAGGTTAAGCATGTATTGTATTGATGAGCGAGAGTGCGTGTGTATATCTTGTGTATATCTCGAGAAAGTGTTGGTTGGTCTGAAGGTACAGCAAGAAATAGAGTGTAGCAGTGTTCTGTATGTCTGTATGTATATAAAGAATCAGTGGCTGCCATTTTTGGGCACATGACTAATAGCATACATACACATCACTGTGCCTCTGTTACGAACTACATAATAACGCAACAACATCGATTACTGTAAAACACATTTTCTCAACAATTCATTATATCATCAGTTCTGTCTTATAATTAACCCTTTTACCCATTGATCCAATGTCTCAATTTCAAAATAGCTATACAGGACAGCTGTTGATTATATTAAAATTAATTTGAGTGGAACCTGTTGCTAGCATTCGAAATAACAGCTCCCAGTCAAATCAACTTCAAAGTTTTCAATAAAATATACTATCCATCAAAGAATTTGTTGCTTCTATACAGATGCACGTGCCCACACGAGGAACATATACATATATATATATTATATATATATAAATGCCTCAGCCAACCTGCCCACAAAATCAATTTTCCAATGGGCATCCATATGATTTCTATACCGTGGTCAGCAATCCACAATCGTGAGCAACGCACATATCAAATTTGGCTGAATTTTGCCAATTTTGACAGTCTACCCCAACCCCCACCCTCACACTCACCCAGGGGTCAGACCCTAATGTAGACATTGCCTCATAATCCTCAACCATATGGGTAACTCAGACAAAAATTGGTTGAATTCTCTGATTTTCTGCCAACACCCATCCCCCTTCACCACCACCCGCCTGCCTAATGTAAACGTCATCTTGCAAGCCACAATTATATGGGTAACTCACATAACAAATTTACTTGAATTCCACCAAACAGTTTCAGAGCAGATAGCCGGACGGACAGATGCGATTGCAATATTCCCCCAGTTTTGAAAACGACTGGCTCACCTCACGCTATTATCTGTTTGCTCAGCTCACCAATTGACCCTTTACAATATAAATTCCAGTGACTCAAATTCAAAGTTTGTAAAATATTCAACAGAATATTCCTTACATTAACCCTTTAACACTCATATCAGCAAAAAACTGCTTTTGTAGTGCTCTTGAGAAATGTCCATTTGCAGACCAAGAGAAGAGTATTTTTGAAAAGTTACCACTGGAATGACTGGCTCGATAACCAAGCCAGTCATTCCAGTGGTAACTTTTCAAAAATACCCTTCTCTTGGTCTACAAATTGACATTTTCTATGAGAAAACTTAAATTTTCAAAAACAAATTCAAGGGTTCGCGTGCGAACCTTCAAGACTACTGCAGAGGCCGGTTTTGGCCAGCTTAACCATGAAAGGGTTAAACTAATTGAAACATATAATCTCCGCTTGAAGAACTCCGCTTGCTGAGACTGAAGCATCCCTTCAATGTGAACTAACTAGAGCATGCAATAATAATGTGATGAATGAAGATGTATATTCATATAGTGTAAGCAGCTTATTTCATACCTCCTATCCTATAGGCTGTATGCATATTTCATGGCCTTAGTTAATGACATTGTGCATTCATTAACAAGCTTATGAGCATAGCCAATTTATACCAAGCCAAGCACGTGGAGATACACATGGACTACGATGTGCTAACCACCAGTCAAATTTCTAATCAAATTAAATACACAGGCTTAAATAAGAATTTTGTATTGTCGATATGTGCATCTAGCATCAAATGGGATTCTACCCGCATAGCAAAAATACATCAATGCGCATAAATTGATAGTCTTACTCAGTGTATGCAAGGGTTAATGCGAGCCAGTCATTCCAGTGGTAAATTTTCAAAAAACAGTCTTCTATTGGTCTGCAAATCGACATTTTTTATGAGAAAATTGAAATTTTGAACAAATTCGAGGGTTTAAATGTTAAGATATTTCTCAATAACTCTGTAATACAGAAAATTAATTAATAAAAACTTGGGCTCTGTCACATACATAGCAGCATAGTGCGCATGCTCACACACTCTTTCATATGTTCTCTATAAGAATAGAGGAACCAGTTCCCTAGAACAGTCACCGCATTAGAGTTAGAGACACAATTAAGAATACCCAATAGAGGGATGTATCTCTGCTAACCTCGTTTACTAGGGAACCCACATGTCATGGGGAATGAATACGTCAAAATTTTCTCAGATATCTAAGTCAGGTGACTTTTAGCAAACAGTGAATTGAGTGGCCTAGTATTTTTGTTGTGTTACAAATCTCTGCTCCTACTGGAACTTGGGTGGAATCATGCCGCTGGGTTCCCAAAGACATGTGCCAATTTTGGAGTAAAAAGCTAAACAGCAACAGTTTTCAGCAATATCGTTTTCAAGGTAGACACTTGGGTCTCCCGCCGGCCCGATTGACGAATACATCAACAACACGGGTAATGAACAAATTTGTCCCGTTTAATTATAATATCCTATCAGGCCATCCTTAAAAGATATCCTATCAGGCCATCCTTAAAAGATATCCTATCAGGCCATCATTAAAAGATTTTTTGGCTGTACTCTCCTGACCCTGGTGGTTGAAGTAGGGTAGGTAGGTAGGGAAATTCTTTTTTAAGAACAAATCTTGAAGATTTTTATTTGAACTTGGAACACAAACTATAAAGCAAACCGTTTTTAAGGGTTATCTGAGCCCATTTTGAGTCAATTCAATCTCCCAATGAACTTAAAATTTTAATAATTCTTCGCAGGAAACTACAAAAAAAGATTTTGAGTCTGCAGGGTTTTTTTGAGTAGGTTGGGAGATGACAACCAAACTATTATTTAAGGATGGTCTCACATCAGCCAGAAATCTATATGCACCCTGTGCACCCATGATTGCAGGCAAATTTACGTGCCACAGACATTTTTAATTTGTAACTCGCAACTAGTATGATATTAGTAGTTTTTGTTGTTATGTTGGTTGGTCTGCAAAGTTTTCACATTTCAAATAATTGTGAGTGTAAAAAGCTGTTTATATTTCAACCCTGCTGCTGCAGTGTTCAGAAAATCATTTGAAGTGGTCTTAACCGTTTCACCGATGAATTCCACATATTTCCTTTTCAACGCTACCATACAGGAAAAAAGTGGAATATTTTGAAATTAATTTGACTAGAAGGGAATATTTTGAAATTAATTTGACTGGATTTGTTCATTTGCAGACAAAGAAATTCAAATTTTGTAAATTTTTATCACTCCAATGACTGGCTTGATAACGGAGACAACCATCTCAGGGCTAAATTAAAAAAAATTGTCTTCTCTTGGCCTGCAAATGGACATTAAACAAGCAAAAGATTTAATTTTCTTAACAAATCTTGACCGTTAACAGGTTAGTCTGGTTGGTGCGCATTATCACAATGTTGATACATATAGATCTGTGACTGTGACATGTCTCTGTAGTGAAGCCTTCATGAATCCAGCACAGAAATGACAAGAAATCAATATATTTTGACTACCGGTACACATATCACCTTTCATCGCCGCCCGCGTGTCACATGTTTGCAAACATGATATATATATATATATATTTATTTAAAACTGTTTCCCTTTTTAACTAGTCGGTAGATGAAATTCTATTAGGTAATATGGATGGCTGTTTTATCATGTGACTTTACAAGCATTTTATATACATTAACTGTCTGACCGCCGCGTTTTTGCAGACAACATTCCAAGGGTTATATCGTTAGATATGCTAAATAAGTTGAAAACAATTTGACTGAAAGTTGTTGGTGCCTGAGGCACCAACAACATTCAGTCAAATTGTTTTCAAAATATTTACCAGGTTCAGAGTTATTGCCCACTGAAATCATTGTCTGGTGGCTTCCATTGGCGAGAGAGTTAAGCATTGTATCAGAATCTTTTTAGTGTGCTGGGCGTTTAACACAATGAATTTATGAAGGAAGTCATGGTGGCATGCCAGACCTGCGCTCAGGCACCAACAACTTTCAGTCAAATTAGTTTCAAAATATTTAGCAGGTTCAGAGTTATTGCCCATTGAAATCATTGTCTGGTGGCTTCCATTGGCGAGAGTTAAGCACTGTATCAGAATCTTTTTAGTGTGCTGGGCATTTAACACAATTAATTTATGAAGGAAGTCATGGCATGCCAGACCTGAGCCACAGCATCATGGTGTGCACCAATGCTATATGAGTCTGGATGTCATTGATGCTCAAGGCCATAGGGTTGACACTATAGAAACCAACACATATTAATATAAGATTTCTATGGTAGATACCCATTGTGGTGATTCAGTCAAATTTTAAAAACATTCAACAAAATATACATGTGATAAACCTTGATGTGGTGCTGCAATGCTAGAACTTTAACGGCCAAATTTTATCAAGAAAATCAAAACATTTGCTTATTGAAAGCAAATTTGCACTCCAAGAAATGGATATCTTTGAAAATTTAACATTAGGATGGCTGGCTCTGTTATCGAGTCAGGCATTCCAGTGGTAAATTGCTAAACAAATATACCCTTCTCATGCCATGCATGTGGGCATTGCTCAGAGTCACTAGAGGCTGGTTTTTCACAGCTTCACCATTAACTGATGAAATCACAATATCTCGTTTTCAAGGCAACCATACAGGAAAACTGTTGAAGATGTTGAAATAAATTTGACTGGAAGCCATTGCAGCAACGGCTTCCAGTCAAATTAATATCAAAATATTCAACAGATTAAGTTTTATCTTGTAAAGAATATCCTTTTTCAAGATTTGTCGCTGAAACGGTTAAAAGGATTCTAATGGATGAAGCCAATCTGCTGTTCAATATGTATGATGTTAGAATCCTATGTAGACTGATGTCACAATCATAGGCATAGGCAGCAACAGCACCTAATCAAATTAGTTTCAAAATATTCAACAGCTTACTTGTATAGTTACCTAGTCCTTGACATTGTGATTCAGGGAATTCAGTGTTTAATTAATCCCCACACGGGCAAAGCGTGGGCAGAGCTTAGCTAGAAATGTGCGTGACATACCTAAAAGTGGATTCATCCATTTTATTACAATTATGCTGAAACAACTCAAGTCAAAGTTATTGCTATGTAGCAACAAATCTCAGTCATTTTTTGTTTCAAAATATTCAACAGGTTTCGAATATCTCTCTCCCTCGTCCCCTCATCCTACTCTCCTTCCCTCCCTCTCAAAGACAATGTGAGATAAAATATTAGTAACGTACAACTCCACCAATAATCATTTACCTATTTCTACAGCAATAGAAAGGTTAATGCCTATGTGTAAGCTTTATGTTTCTAAATTTTCATCTAAGCGAGCCATTAACTCTTGACTTTTACTGTGTACAGCAGACCACTTCCATTACTCACGTATAGCTTAACCATTTAACCATGGATTTTCTTCCAAAGAAATTTCAATCTTTTTATAGAAAATGTCCATTTGCCGACCAAGAGAAGACTAGTTTTGAAAATGTATCACTGGAATGACTAGCTCGGATATCAAGCCAGTCATTCCTGTGGTATATTTCCAAAAATAGTCTTCTCTTGGTTTGCAAATGGCCATTTCTCAAGAGGATGGCAGAAGCTGGTTTTAGCCGATATGAGTGTTACAGGGTTAGCAAGATGATAACCAACTAGTGGTAATTACTCTCAGACCATAACAAGAGGGTATTGCATTTCTGTCTGTATGTATGTCTGTCTGTCTGTCTGTCTGTCCAGAGCTGTACCTAAAAAACTACTGATCCGATTTGGCTCACATCTTAATGCAGACCATGATTCAGATTTTTAGAAATGGATCCGGGTTGGATCAATTTCTGGATCTATGGATATAACTAAAACTATTGGTCTGATTTGGCAAAAATTTTAACACAAGAAAGGGTGTAGGATTCCATGACTTTGGTTTAATAGAATCAAGAAAATCTGAAAAATTTGAAAAAATTTACACTGAAAAAAATGGGAGGGCAAGGGTTTGCAACTCTGATTTCTCTTGTTTCATTTTGAAAAAGATGTGGCTATTTAACAAGAGGCCCACGGGGCCTGTGTAGCTCACCTAGAATTATTGGTGACTGGCAGCACAACTGAACAAAATGAGATGACCACTGTAAAAATTTACCAATCAAATTTCTGTGGACAAAGTTTTGCCAAGTTTTATTAAAATTCATAATAAAGAAAAATTAGTTACCTCTCCGGGATGTAGAAATCTGACGATGCTAAGAACTTCGCGTCCGTGTTGTCTTAGGATATTTCCGAGACCAACTTTTTCGGAAATATCCTAAGACAACACGGACGCGAAGTTCTTAGCATCGTCAGATTTCTACATCCCGGAGAGGTAACTAATTTTTCCTTACTATATATAAACCAATTTCGGCCTCACAGTCCATCAAATGAAAAAATCCAATATGACCACCAAAACATGCTACAATTTGATTGGCCCAAGGTGGCCATGTTTTTTTAATGGATCAACTTCCCTTCAACTAACTTTAATAGCCCTTAGTCCCTAATCATATATCACAAAATTCGGCCTGATCGCTTCAGTGGCTCTGGGGAAGTAATTTTTGCAAAAACGAGGTCATCCAAGATGGGCACTGCACCATTTGGCCAATCAGGTTCCCTTGAACAAGGTTGGTTCAGCTCTTGCCTTAGATCATATTTCGTGAGTTTTGAATCGATCCCTCAAAGGGTTTCGAAGGTTTTTAAAAACATTTCTAAAAATCGGCCGAAATCCAAGATGGCCACCGCCCAAATTAGACGATCGGCTTCGTTTGAACAAACTTGAATCTCTATGCCCTAGGGACGCTTCCTGCCAAATATAATTGAAATCGGCCCAGCAGTTCTCGAGAACACATTTTAAATTTCCCATTGCTTTAGTATGGGAGCTTTTGGCGGGAAAATAATAACAGATGGACACCAAACCGCTTCGAAAAGTACAAATTTGAAATCAGAATACGTAATAATATATATAAAACCAATTTCAGCCTTAAGATCCATCAAATAAATAAAATCCAATATGGCCACCAAACACGCTATATTCTGATTGGCCCACAGCGGCCATGTTTTTTGACGGATAAACTTCTCTTGAACAAACTCTAATGGCGCTTAGTCCCTAATCTTCCAAATTTTGGCCTGATCCCTTCAGCGGTCCTGGAGAAGAAGTCCTTTTCGCTAAAACTACATTAACCAAGATGGCGGATGAACCATTTGACCAATCAAGTTCCCTTGAACAAACTTGGTTCAGCTCTTGTCCTAGATCATATTTCATGAGATTTGCTTCAATCCATTAAACAGTTTCGGAGAAGATTTTTAAAGACGTTTCTAAAAATCGGCCAAAATCCAAGATGGTCGCTGGCCAAATTGGCCGATCGGCTTCGTTTGAACAAATTTGGATCCCTATTCCCTAAGGATACTTCCTGCCAAATATAATTGAAATCGGCCCAGAGGTTCTTGAGAAGAAGTCGTTTAAAGGAAAAGTTGACGGACAACGGCAAATTACTATAAGCATTAATGCTTTAACCATCACACAGCAGAAATGGCAAATTATTCATGATGTAAGAAATATTATGTCAAATATTTTACGACTAAAATTTGATTGGGACCTCTTGTTGTATGGCAACAACAGTGCCCAGTAGAACAACTAGTTTGAAAATATTTAACAGCCATCCTGCATAGTTGTGTTGAGTCTTATCATTTCAAGAGTTAATGTGTTAACCCGTTAATGGTTAAATCTGTCAAATTTCTCATAAGTAGTGTCTACAGACCAAGATAACACTATTTTTGAAAATTTACCACTGGAACGACTAGCCACTGGAACGACTAGCTCGGTTATCGATCAAGTCATTCCAGTGGCACATTTTCAAAAATAGTATTCTCTTGGCCTGCAAATGGACATTCCTTAAGACGACTACAGAGGTCAGGTTTGGCGAGCTTCGGCATGAAAGTGTTAATTCCTGGCATATTACCTATTATTAGCCAGCCGATTCTAACATATATAACCAAACTATATATGAGGATTATAATGTAAGCAAATGTGAAAGACACTGTACAAAACCAGATAGAAAACCAACATAATTACACATCCAAAACCTGAAGATTAACCCCTCAACATACCAGAAACCACACATTCTTTGCGATGAAGGGAATATTCGGTTGAATATTTGGAAACTAATTTGACAGTGAGCTAGCTGCTGGTGGTTCCCCAGACAGCAACAGGTTCCAATCAGGTTTTAGTTTTAAAATATTCAACCTCTTGTATATATGTTTTGAAATGGATACATTGGTATTTCATGGCTTAACACTAACAGGGATGAAGATGAAATTCCAGCATCACAATTTCAATGTAACCGTACGCAACAAGTGTTGAATATTTTGGAATTTATTTGACGAACTACTATAGTGCAATCACTGCAGTGCTCGAAGGTTTTCAGTCAAATCAATCCCAAATTAATCAACCTAATATTTTGATACTTAGTATAAATAATTTTCGTGTACCCAGAGCATATGGCATTGAAATGGTTACACCAAAAAGACAACTTGGCATTCTAAACAGAAATACCAACTCATAAATCACCTGCCAAAGTCTAAACAGTAGGAAGCTGGTGCAGTCTGAACCACAAGTTAAACATTGAAGCAAGGACTGGGAGTAGTTATAAATGTGTACCGCAGGAAATAGAAGTATTGTAAGCTGTTATTGTCTTCAAACAGCAACAGGTCATATCAGCAACGCCATTTTCAAAATGAACACCAGTTAATATCGTTGTGCTATTATTGGAATTATGTAATAGCTGATTATTAACGGCACTAAGCAAGAGAGATGGTTCCAGTCTAAGAGTGTTCATCACTCCACGTTTTCTGTCAAGGTCATGCTGCAGCAGCTGGAGTACCTTGGCCTCAATAAGGAAGACGTACAAGCTTTATAAATTTGTATATATTACATACACCTACACACCAATCAAACACAAATCAAACCACTTCAGGAACAAATTAAGCTATTATAGATACCATTTTTCCTAACCCTTTAATGGTCAAGTTTAGTCAAAAAATTTAATTTTCCATAAAAAAATGCCTATTTGCAGACCAAGAGAATATTATTTTTGAAGATTTGATTCAGCCAGTCTTTGTAGCGGTAATTTCTAAAAAAGAACAGTTCTCTTGGCCCGCAAATGGACATTTATCAGTGACTTTAAAGAGTTCAGATATTGGAAGCAATTATAACACCCTGATGCCAGAAAATATCATTGTTAACCCTTCCACACGCAACCTGGCCAAACCAAAATGTGAAAACTACTTTTGAAAATTTACCGCTGGACCAACTGGCTTGATAACCGAGGTAGTCATTCCAGTGGCAGATTTTCGAAAAAGTCTTCTCTTGTTCTGCAAATAAACTATTTCTATGAGAAATTAAATAAGAGAAATTAAAAATTTCTGGAACGAATTAGTGTTAAATGGTTAACCGCTAAGGGTCAGTAAATACAACGTTGTTTGAATCTGTAGCTCTCATCGATAGAAATAGCTTTCAGCAACATTGTTTCCAAAATTAACACTGGTTATCAAGAAACTGAATCTATAAATCTAGCCAGCAATTCAGTTGTCTAAGGGTTAAGAGATGTTACAAGTATTATGCATTAAAACACATCCACCGTTATAGACCAGAAATAACAGGTTCTGAATGATTAACAGAGGATTCTGGTGAATATTTTGAAATTAATTTCAATTGGAGCTGCTGCTGCCATAAGTCAAATTAGTTTCAAAATATTCAGCAGCATTCCTGTATAACTGTCTTGAAATGGAGATAAAGGAATTTGAAGGTTCAAAGGGTTAAGCGTTACACCATAGCCTGATTTTCAGTGAAATATGATACACTGCAGTACTGAATGAATGAATTCATTGTTATCACTTAGTATATCATGTATATAGCTCAAAACCCACCCAACAAGCATTAACATGAACACTGACTGGGCCGAGAACCGGTATTGTAACGAATCATAGATAGAGTAACAAGGACATACAATTATATTAGAGAACTACTAAGGACCCTAAAATCATAAACAGGTTTCAGACCCTCAACCCGCCTTCTACACATCGAGAATCTGAATAAGAAAAACTCCAGAGACTAGAAATCCTCATCTTGCTACTGCATGGGCCTCGCCCTCCCGCTCCACTCCCGTATCGAGTAACACATGCTCGCAGGCTTTTGATGGCTACGTTGTAAGTTCATGAAACTTCATAAACAAACTATGAGCTGTTGTCGGTAAATTCTGCCAATGAAATTGCTCGATAGGAAATAATGGAAATCTGATTGGTGGATTGAAAACCGCTTGTAATGTTATACATCCAAAAGTACTGCAAGTATGGCCACGTACAGCGGAACTAAGTGAGTGTGCATATATGTTAGTACGATGAGAAATCCTGGGATTAGCTATTTCTAAATGATGGAATCTCACTGAGGGCAGTAAAAGTTATTTCGCATTTTAACAATCCTCGATGTTCATTTATAAATTCAAAACTTTTATTTCCACCCAAACTTAGAAGTTATGGTGTTGAAATGTTCTAATTCTAAACACACTTTCAAAGCATAGATATTAATACAACATGGTTCTATCCGGGGTGGGCCCTCCCTCCAAATTTAGCCTGAAGCCCGACATCCATGAATTCTCTGTAGTGAATGGATATTGCATAGTCACTGGATGTTTCCAGTTTTAGTTATGCCCTGCCCATCTCTAGCTAAGCTCCACACTTCGCCCGTGTTGGGATCGATCGATCTCTGCACGCCCTGACTATCAATTTTCAGAAAACAATACAGGTAAGCTGTTGAATATTTTGAAACTAATTTGACTGGGCATTGTTGCTGCCAATGGCAGCAACAGCGCCAAGTCAAATTAGTTTCAAAATATTCACCAGCATGTTTATTAAATAGTAGACATACAATTCATCCAGCCTGACAGACTATTAAGCGTTCAAGATGGACTAAATCGAGTCATTCATGCTGTAATTGATTATGACATCATCCTACATATCACGTAGTTGATTATGACTTTATATGATTGACTGAGGAAGTGGATTCATGAATTAAGTTGCCCCCTTGCTCAAATTTCTGACCTAAAATTTATCCAATCTACACATTTTACAGCATCTCTAGCAGGTTTTGTGATGTTCATCTACCTTATAAACAACCTCATTGAGACATATATTATATAAAGTAGCTACCTAGAGTCCTAGACCAGTGTAATACTAACGAAAACATCTTGCTATGTAGACCAGTAAGACATCCCACTTGTTGTGCACATGGCGCCAATAAAAAACATTTAATTATGAAGATTTGTCTAGAAAATAACCTTTGTCCAGTGAATGCCCATGTGCAGGCCAAGAGAAAGCTATGTAGCGAGCCATTTCAGTGATAAAATTTCAAAAATAGACTTCTCTTGGCCTGCAAAAGAGCATATCGCAAGACAACTGTGCATGGATGAATGGCTTGACCCCAAAAAGGTTAATTCTCATCCACATTACATCAGTCATCACAAAGTACTGTTTTAACACTCAACTTGATGGAACAGATTCAATAACTTCTCAATGATAAAGGAACTGTTTGGTTAAATTAATTTTAGTCCAGGGAAGCTGTTGCTTCCCAATCCAACATCAGAGCTCTTCTAGGCAAATTAGCAACAATATATTATACAACTGGTCTGTTTACTGTACGTAGACGATTACTTAGAAATTAAAGCACTGGGGCAACAGGCATGAAAAGGTTACTAAACATGTGCCAAAAATTTAGATACTAGAAGTAAATTAGCCTGGAATGAATTTTGGCTGAATTTAATATGAATTAATCAGTGCCATATGTCTGAACAATAATGAATGTAACTTCTGAACAGTCAACGCTGCAGCTTTTAACCCTTTCAAACCAACATACATAGCAAAATGAATGTGTTATAATGCAAGAAATGTTTCCGCTAAATATTGTGAAACTAATTTGACATGATCTGTCAATCATGAATGTTCTTCAGACTAGATACAATGTACAGTGAGATGATCTGTCACTCAACTATATGATGATATAATCAATTCAGCTTTCCAATTTTACCATCAATCATAGGACGTCATAATCAACTACGTGGTCTGTAGGATGACGTCATAATCATTACATCATAAATGATTCTATTTGGCCTGTCTTTAACTCTTTAACAAAAGCGTGATGTGGGTGGAGCTTAGCTAGAGATGGGAGGGTCATAGCTAAAACTGGAAAGTTCCATTACTTGTTAGATGGCACTACAATCATAATGGCATATATAGCTTGTAAAAGTCTGTTATGAGTGTATGAATTGTACGTCTAATGAATTTACAATTTAATAAACACTCTGCTAAATAGTTTGAAATTATTTGACTTGGAGAGCCCCACCCAGTCAAATTAGTTTCAAAATATTCAACAACTTATGAGTACCTTGAAATTTAGATTTTGGGAAATCAGTTTTCAAACAGATTCCAACAAAAGAGGCAGAGGTTAACTAGAAATGGGCAGTGCATAGCTAGAAATTGATCCCATTAGATGACATCAAAAGTTCCACGCCGTACACACCATCATGGGAGAGGGGGGGGGGCAAGACTTAGAGGTACGGATAAATGGACTGACACAAAACCTAACAGGCAGCTTAGTAGCCACATAGCCAACTAACCCATGAACTTTCACTAACACACTGCAAGTAGAAATTAATTTGCACAGGTTGATGGAGACTGACAAAAAAAAAATCGTTTCTTCTATCATTATACTCCAAGTAAAAGCCAAGTTATTACACTGCTAACAAAAAACTAAAAACAGAAAAACTTGCATGAACTCACACATGGTTATCACAAGACAGCCAGCTATATATAAATAATGGAAGAAGAGACTAACACATAAACAAGAGACCCAAAGGCCTAAAACAAACACTCTAGATCAATGGCATAGGTCTATCATGAGAGAAATTAAGTTTGACATGTGAAGTTCTGGCTTAACATATATTATATCTACAATCTAAATATCATGCATCATCCAAATTGGTAACATACTTTAACAGATATTGACCTAAATCATTGAACCATGAACATAGGTCACTCACTAACCAAGAAATTAAATATCCAGTATGTCCAGTGATCAGTCTTGCTATGTATTAAATTCAAACATCAAGTTTCATCCTTAATCGGCCACATAGTCTTCGAGATATTGACAACAATTTGTGGACCACTTTTTGCAATAGTGATTTTGAACAATATTTAACCCTTTAACACCCAAGCCGGCCAAAAGCGGCCTCCGCAGTCGTGATCAGAAGTGCCCATTTTCCGATGAAGAGAAGAATATCTTTGAAAATTTACCACTTAAATGACTGGCTCAATAACCGAGCCAGTCATTTCAGTGATAAATTTTCAAAAATAATCTCTCTGAAAACAGACCTTTCTATGAGAATATTGAAATTTTCGTGAACAAATTTGAGTGTTAAAGGGTTAAGCGAAACCAGATTACGCCACCTGATGATCAGTGCTAACAAGAGACCTTGTACTAACCAGGGTTTAATGGTCTGAAAATCAATCACTGGACTGACGGGCTCCGAGCCATCCAAAATTTTGTTTCCTGCAAACCAGGTGTGGAAAAGACTTCAATAGGGAGGGAGGAAATTAATTTTTTTCTCAATTATTAATTTATTTTAAAAAGGTCATGAAATATTTGTTTTTCAAATATTTAACTTAACCATTAAATATAGTTGTAATTGTCAAATTTGTCATGTTTTTCATGTCACAATTAGCTAAAGGAATTCACATTGCATACAAATGGCCTTTTTGTAATTTGTATAGTTTTGACAAATGTATGGATGTTTTAGCATTTATGCTGGGTAGAAAAAAGAAAGATTTCCCCAGGAGGTTTACACGAAACGAAATACACTAAGTTTGATACCATACATACAAAAATTCCTGACAACTCCAACCCGGAAAACAATTATCTATAATAAATAGTCAATGAACTGTGAAAGGTTAAGTCACATTGACTAACATTTGATTCTTGATGTGCTGTTAGCCTACAATGCATCCATAAACCAAGTTTGCCTTTGGTTATTGCATAGAAAAGACTCTTAAGGTCTGGACACAAGCTTTCTATGATGTTCAGTGAATAAATCAAGGTAGGTCACTCTGCCCTCCTTTTGATACACACAGTTAGCGTACACTGTAGATTCATTGTATATTCCGCACAGCAAGTTTGGTTATTGTACACAAAAATACTCTTGAAACTACAGCCCTTAGAATAATTTTCGATAATTTTCAGCACCCGTCATTTAAGTAAATCAGGCTGACCTACTGATATAAGTTTAGTGACTATATGTAAAAACGATGTTTTACTACCAGAGGTAGAGTGAGATTACCAATCAGCGTGATTGATGCCTATAGGATACATGCAATGTGCTTGATGGATCCAGAATTCTTCACGATCCTTGCGGAAAGCAGTTGCTTCCGTGCTGTCAGGGTCGTGGCGTGGCTTCACATTAGTTTCTGTGAATCCCGCTGGGGTGATGGAAGACGTGCTTGCTGATTCCATACTGTTGATTCTTGGAAAGAATCACGCTAAACTTCTTTAAAATGATATAATTCTTCAAAAACTTGGTAGCGCTTATTGTTCCTGACGCGAACTTGTGTGTAAGTTTGAGTCTGGATGCCAAAACACAGTTTGGGCCTTCCTTTTATACTTTTCCAATGCGGCTACATGAGGGGGGTGACCGGAATTGGTTTTGTAGCCAGAATAGACAATGCTCAGTTGACTGACGAGCAGTTGTCAGACTGACAAGTCATCCAAGGTAAAAAGGTGTTCCTTCGTAGACCCGAGAACTAAAATTACGCGCGTATGTTAAAAACTTTCTGAGATATGGCCCGAACATGACACTGATGGGTGGACAGACAGAGATGGAAATAACTCTGGCGATTAAAAGGATGGAATTTGCTCAAATTTGCAGAAATTAAATCATCTATTCCTAATCTATTCACTTGTGAGCATAGGTTAAAATCTTTCCGCAATATGGTCCTGACACGAAAAGGATGGACGGCGGACACAATCACATAATATGAACGACCATTGTGTGTGTGCCTAATAAATAGACAGGTGGTTGCTTTGGATAGATGCCATACACAGAGGAGCAAAATATGTGCAAAAATATGTTTATGGGTTCATTACAATAGTCTTTAATGTATAAATAGGCTGTTTTTATGGATGTGGCCTTTAACCCTCTCATCAGCCAAAAATGGCTTCAGCAGTGGTCTTGAGAAATGCCCATTTGCAGATAGTGGGCCAGCTTAGCATTTCAATTGTGTACTTTTTCATAAAAAAAACAAAGTTGGCTCGCATGAACATTATGATAAGGCGATCATTTTAAGATCGGAGGCATCCAAAATATGTACGCGTATGGTGGCCATCTTGGATTTCAAAATGGCCACCATTCAAGATAGTTTCCTCTATCTATCCTAAAGTATACAAGTTAGGAACAAAATTCCATCAGCTATGCATACATTTTTGGGGTGTAGGAATCTGATGATGCCAATTTCGAAATTCTACTTTTCCGCCATATTGGATTTAAAGATGGCCACCGCTCAAGATCTCATATAGATCTCCCTACCTAAACACGCTAGGAACAAAATTTCAGTGGCTAGACCCACATTTTGGGAGTCAAGAAATATGTTAATACCAATTCAAAAATGCTGCGTTGGGCACCATATTGGATTTCAAGATGGCCGTCTTTCAGTAACCAACTGCTTTCATATCTCCAAACTTAAACAGGCCATGAACACAGTTTTCTGTATTCAGAATTTCACATATTTCTTACATATGATTAGAATGCTTATGTTGTAAGTTTGCTTAGTTACAGCGATATTGACTTTCAAAATTACCTCCATATATGGAGCTATATGTTCCAATTACAATGAAATGTTCCAGTGACAATGAAAACTATTAGCAAGCAGTACAAAATTTTATGTACACAGTAATGGTTCACTGGCATCATGCACTGGCATCAACATGATGCCTGTCAAGTTTGATCGTTCAGTATCTGAAACACATGTAACGATGTCTCTGAGGTACATTCATGAGTGGATCTCATTCCAGTCACACTCCTTCACACATGCACAGAGATGTGCATTTCACTGCCGCTTTTCTGCATTTGCAATTTCATCTGCATCCTTTGCAGTCACAGTGAATAAGCTCATAGCAGCTCTTGACAGCCTCGGGAAGAGTTGTCCAATGTGGGTCAAACATTCCATCGGCTGTTGTTGCCCAATCTGTCGGAGATGGGAGTACTGTTTGTGTAACCAATGATTTACCCGAGCAAAACCTGCCTTGGTAGATTGCTCTCCTTATATGCTGCACAAGAGCAGCATGTGTTGGAGGGATTGCCTCCAGGGGTTTGCCCTTCTTGACAAACAGCTGCTTCCGCGCCTTGTAGATGTTGGTACGTGTTCTTGTTCTGTCGTAGAGCGGGATTAAAAACCCATATAGTTTCCATGCATTGTAGACCAATCTCACTCGGCATGTGTGAATGGTTCACTGGTTAGTTCAGGGAATGAGTCCGAAACAGCCCAGGCAGTATCGCACCCAGGTAATGTGTGGAGCATCGGTAGTGCACGGGATCGTTCAGGACCGAGAGAGGTAGTGATATCATGTGCTGTGATGTAACAGAAGCTCTTTCCAATTCCGAAAGCTATCCACATATCATTCACTTGGAGCATTTGAGTAACCACTACAGCAATCACGACCACAATGACATCAGTATCAACAGTACGGATTAGTATCTCTTTGTGGCCACACTTTACAGCATTTGCTGCATTGAAGAGAATCAATGTGTTTGCCTCTTCCTGGTTGCATGGTGAAATGGATGACACATCCTGATGCAGAGGAGCTGTGAGAACCTCCCGATCTAGCGTTACAACTAGCTCCTTCCTTTCCTCATTGAAGGCACCAAGAAGCTGCTTGGAGAGGAAGCTGAACAGTTACATCTTGTTGGCATCCACTCGTAGAAACTTCAAAGTTCTGCCAGTTTCCTGGAATTGCCACAGACCTGCGGACACATCGTCGATTCCCTTTCCACGCTTAGCTCTAGCAGTCCCTTTCAAGGTGTTGATAAAATAGCGATCCCACACAAGATCCAGACGTGTGACATTACTATGTTGGGATGATATATATGGCATAGACTTATTTTGAATACTCTTCAAATGTCTTCACGGCACCTGGTTTCAGCATTTGGACAACTGTTGCACTATCAAGAATGACATTTGTAACTTTTGGAGCCTCAATTTTAGGCTCAGCGGTTTCGTCCAAGCACCGGAGTAGATCAGACTTTGTACCAAGGCGGAGCTTACCATCCTTGGAAAGTGATGGTGGGTGAGGCTGATTTTCATATAGAAAGAATTCCTCGAGATTTTCGTCTGGTGTCTGGCAGCCAATGTACAGCCGTGAAAAAAGCTGAACATTGTTCTTTAGGGATGTAACCTGGTGCTTGCCTCTGGTGCCATCAGTTGTGGATGAGTTGCCAAAGAGTGATAACTTGTTGCGCTGGATGACGTCATCTAGTGGCTTCGTTCGGTCAATCAACCTTTCCTTAACAAAGGCATCAAACTGATCTTTTCCAAACTGTCTCACATTACAAACGGTGTGTACTACTGACAAGGCTGCAATTTTCTTTGTGTCAAGGACAAACATGTCTGTAGTCGCCTCCTCAAAAGGATTGCCAAGGTCTTCGATGACTGCCACAAAAGAACCTTTTTTGAACACTAGGTATTTGGCCATGATGTCTTGTGTCTTCTCGATCTTCTATGGACTTTATTGAATTCTCGAATTCCCCTACCAACCACGCAACCTCTGGCCCAGCAACCATCCATCGTCTTAAAGCAGATGGGTTGTCTGTAAGGCCTACTGCCACCACCCCACCCCTCCCCCTCCATCACCTTTAATGCAAGCATTGTTCTGTTCGTGCGCCTGGTCAATCGGGATTGATGAGAATACATGTTTGGTCTTCTGCACAGTGAAGTTGCCTTCCATGAACTGCTTTGCTACCGCTGGGTGATTGTCCTGAAAACATGCCATGTCTCTCAAGTAGACAGGGATCCATCTTGAGCAGTGTGTATGGTCGAGAGCAAAAAACCATGTCACAACCCTTACACCACGTGCCAAATGGCCGGAAGGGCTGATCTCTATTCGTAGCATTTGTGGTATAATGATCGTAGGCATGGTCCTGCAGGATATACAGCATTGCTACTGTAATCTGGTGGGCATGGAGCATCCATGCAACATGTGCTGCTCGAAGAAAGCTGTCGGCTGTTCCAGGTGAGACTATCTTTGCTTGGACCAATGCTTCAGTTCATCCACTTCCTTGGAGCCAATTGTCAACAGTTTTTAGAGCTGTCATCTCAATGTGTAGCCCACCAAATCGATCCTCCCCATATGTGTCTGCCCACTTCCATTTAATTTCTTTGGCAATAGCAAATATCTAGAATGGCAGCCATCTTGAAATCTAAAATGGCGGCCAACGCAGCTCTTTTATCTTTACATATGATATCCCTAGACCCCCAAAAATGTGGGTCTAGCCACCGGAACTGGGTTGCTAGCTTGTTTAGTTTAGAAGATACGGTAATATACATTTTAAGCAGCGGCCATCTTGAAATCCAATATGGCGGCCTACGCAGAATTTTTAGATTAGTATCATCAGATTCCTAGACCAAAAAAATGTAGGTATAACCAATGGAATTTTGTTCCTAGCTTGTATACTTTTGGAGATATAGAGGAAACTATCTTGAACGGCGGCCATTTTGAAATCCAAGATGGCCACCATACGGGCTGGTATTTCGGATTGCCTCCCAATCTTAAAATGATTGTCTAGTGATAGTCTAACTTGACACCAACTTTGGCGCTTTTATGAAAGTGCACAATTCCACATTCTGGGGGCTAAGCTGCCCCCACACTAAGACCAAGAAGACTATTTTTGAAAATTTATCACTGGCATGACTGGCTCGATAACCGAGCCAGTCCTTCCAGTGGTAAATTTTCAAAAATATAGTCTTCTCTTGGTCTGCAAATGGACATTTTCTATGAGAAGATTGAGATTTTCTTGAACAAATTTGAAGGTTAAAGGGTTAAAACTATAAAGGTTGGGGTTGGTTTTTTTTATAGATGTGGCCTTTAAAACTGAAGCAATGATAGTAAATTAGCCCTTGTAAACCTACTGAGCAACTACAACAAATTCTTTATGCAGTGAAGTACTCGCTTTAATAGTTGAAGAAAATTTCATTGAATAATTGAATAACAGATTTTAACTTGTCAGTCAAATTGGTTTCAAAATATTGAATAACTTATATGTACGTATCATAGTATGTGTACCGAAATGTGGTTGAGACACTGGGATTTCAGCAAAGCAGGGATTTAATGAATTTATGCAGTCATGACTCAAATAGAAGCTTCGCATAAGTGATGAATCACTATGAGTAAGTTAGTGACCGGACTGCATCAATGTTTACAAATCAATGAACTAAAATGACAATAATGATAAATTTGATATCAGGGTTCAAGGGGCGGTGGTCTAATGGTTTGTAGTGTATTTTTATACGCTGAATAACTAAGTGGGGGTTGAACATGGATCATGCTTGATATTATTAAAACAATTTGACTCAAAATTGCTTTAACACTTTAATAGCCAAGCTGGAGAAAACCAGCCGACCTCTGCAGTGGTGTCCAGGAGTGTTTATTTATAGCATAAGAGGAGGAACTATTTTTTAAAACTGAACACTGGAATGACAGGCTCGATACCTCGATCAGTCATTCCAGTGGTACATTTTCAAAAATAGTCTTCTCTCACCTCCTGGTCGCTAAACGGACATTCACTAATTTAAAATTTCTTGATAAATCTTGAACACTAAAGGGTTAATCAGATGAGGTTTCAAAATATTGTGCAGGCAACAAAACCTGTCTTGTAAATGACCACAGACTTCCTGGTACAAGTGCAGAATAAAATGCCTTGACAATTGTATGTCCATAGATAAATAACTGGACTAACTTCACTAAGCTGTTATTTAGGCTAACCCTTATTTTGCTGAACTTAAATGTTAAATGTTCAATTTGTATGAACCTGTGATCAATAGTCGCATTGGGCTGCCATGCAATTTAAATTTGGTGTTGCTGAAAGATGTTGCTTCACAAATAGAAACAGCTTCCGAAAAATTGTTTTAAAAATTAACAGGAATTAACTGAGGATTCTGATGAGGATCACCAATATCATCTTACAATCAACATATTCTTAACCCATTATATAGTAGTGGCCAATTGCATATTATATGTTGATAAATGAAAATATTTAGACATTGTATATAAGACATTGGGAACAAATTATCAGTGCTAAAACGTTCTATAATTATATTTATTTAAGAGTATATATATTTCTTAGAATTCTAGTTGAAACTTGGGAAGACTACCTATGAAGCTTTGATGTGTACGCATGTAGGTGTCAAACCAACATTCTTACAGTGGCTACATCATTATGCGCACCCATCCCAGTTAAGAGGCACACCTTTCCTATTGTATATTGGTGATCTGATAGACCGCATATGTTTGCTGACTGACATGTTGAAAGTATTTTCAGGGGTGTTACAATAGGATTCTCAAAACAGTGTTATTAATCAAGGAACTTCTACATGCTTTACTTGCAGTAATTGCGAAATATTAAGTGTATAGCAGTCGATGTTCTAAAGGTCAAGCTTCCATTAAATTTATAAAGCAAGCTCGTGGAACTGGGTCAATGTTTTGACAAGCTACCACCCCTCTAATAAGACATCTCCCCTGCCGCGATTACCCTTATTTGGCATGCTACCGAACCTGTAATGGCCGCCCCCTTCAAGAGAACACGACTGACTTATCTACCTGTTATTAATTGATACGAAAATAATTTTTAATTAAACACAATTAAGTCAGAATGACCAGTTCTAATTAAACTTTCAATGAGACGTGAATAGAGTAAATACAACCGAGCGAATTAGCAAACACAAGTCACTTTACACTTACTTTTTTCTGTTGTTTCTCCCATGCCGGATCGAGCATCCCTTCCCTATCCCATTCCTCCTCTCCTTCCATGTATCCATCGCTCCACATATCGTCCGACATTTTGAACACTTCGGTACGATAGTTCCAGCCTCACAAATGCCGCCTAAACTGAAGGTCCTCCACCTTTCCTTTTTAAAATCCGGTCGAAATCGAGGAGGTGGACGATCTTACACACACTCAAAACACCCTTGACTTGAGATCTTAGTATCACGTGACTCAGTCGGCGGCTTTCGCTAATATCCGGTATAGGTCAAAGGTCATAAAGACGGATCCTGTGAATGTTATCAGTAAAAATTGTCATTGTATAATAGGTATTGATCATATTTAGCTCCAAAATCATAATAAAACGTATTAAACTTGTATAACGGGTGACTTCAACATAACTAGAAACAGTCCACTAACCTGCAATATTGATTTTAAATTGCTACACGTACCGCTACCTACTATAACTACTGCTGCTCGTGTTGACGCTACTGCTAAGACGTATGAGCACTACCACTAACACGTTCCACAATACCTGGTACTGCCGCCGCCGCCCACTACTACTACTACTACTACTACTACTACTACTACTACTAACTACTACTACTACTACTACTACTACTACTACTACTACTATGTTCAGATTTCATCAGGTAATGTTTGGTAGGCCTATATGGTATATGTCATTATTTTTTCTAATTCAATTGTAGGCATAGGCCTACATAGTAATACCATCATATAAAATCTGTATTGTTTTATCCTTTTATTCAATCTTGCTTATCTAACATATACAAGTGGCCTACCAAATTTTAAAATTGTTTATAATGTAGCCTACCGTAAGAAATATTATTTTGAATAATTATATTTTGTCACTAATTTTAACACCAAGTTTCAAGTCAAAATTATTCTCAGATATATGCACTTATCATAAGTTCATACCACTGTTGAAAACACTGCAAGGCCCGTCTATCGAGACATCTCGGTTGAAATGTTTATCATAGCCTATAGGCCGTATATATAATACGCACTGCACATATAATTGCCCACGTAAAGCACGCAATCGGTATTGCAACTATTACTCATATTACTATAATAAGTCAAAGAGTGTTCTCTGAAAATAGACGACAATAATAGGACTACTGAATTAATTACACCCACGTTACGGTTGGTCAAGATGTGAGATTACCTTTTTACGCTGTTATGAGAAATATGTTGAAGATTTTGATACTTATTTGAATAGATGTTACTGCCTGATAAATCAACAGTTTCCAGTTAAATTAGCCCTGAATATTCAACAATACAGCTATTTATGGACAATAGTGAGATTCTAGTGTTGAACGCCATGAAACCCCTGATAATACAGCTTACTGGGCCTATGTCATACCGAAACTGAATCGGTCCAGTAAGTTGCTGTATCTGGGTGGGTGGGGGGTGGGGGTGGGGGGGGGGGGGGGGGGGGTTCATGCAGAATGCGAGTTTTGATGGGCAACTTAGTGATTGACTACATATAGCCTATTTGAACGCTACTTCCTATGCGTGTATATAATTCACAAAAAAACATCTAAATCAATATGTCTTCATTTATATAATTCATCTGTGTAAATATTTTGTCAAAATATTAGTACGTAGTATGCAGTACTTTTATATACGTGTTTTCATAAACTGAGCCACAGTACACCTTCACTATTTTTATAATTATAAGAGATATTCAGGCGACTCTCATTATACCGTCCAACCTGACTATACCAGACAATTTCTTTTTGGAACCAAATGATAAAGATTGTTTCTTTGAAGACGAGTGGTCCTAATTTAATGTCTGTGGCGTCCGCATCCACGCCTTTTGGACACAAGTTAGATAAGATATCCAACTATTCAGTGAGTTGTCTTAAACAACCACCTGTCTATAGTGGCCAGTGTTTACGGCATACAAGATGTACTTTATAGACAGGTTTTACAGTGCATATGTGCACTTGTGAGTTTCACGTTCATTGACATAAACCCCGAATGAAATAAATATGAAAGTTTAACTGTCTAAACACCATATATCATAGATATTACAAAAGGTTTTTGACATAAGAAATATGAGAATGAACAAACTTTGCTTCCAGTCAAATTAGTTTTAAAATAGTTTTTTTACTAAGACAATTAATTTATGCATCTTAATTGCCTTAAAATTTAGATTGAACGTTAATCTCTAACTCGGCTGTGTAGTTAAGGTATCGAGATTAATAACTTAGTCCGTGCATTCCATTTGACATTCCTTGCGAGCAGCTAAGCGTGTCATTATCCTAATATCTCACATTAATATAGCTAGACCTTTTAAAATGGCACTTTAAAAAAAAATTAAATTAATGCATATGCATATATGATTATATGGCTATTTAATATTTGTAAAAAGCATTTTGAAGACGTGTAAATTAGAAATGTTATATCAATTTGGTTATGTATTTATATATAACACCCACCCCTCCCCACACACGCACGCACGCACACGCCATCCCACCACATAATATATTCACGTCTGCTAAAACAAACAACTCTGAATTAGGAACACGAATGAACGATCACTACCACTACATGTGGAGTGGTTTCACAATATGTGTGTCAAAGCCATCAAAATTCTACTCATATAAATTAAGCCGTTAATGGTCAGGATTTCCCAAGAAAATTAAAAACAAACAAACAATGTTTGTAGATTTACCTCTGAAATTTACACAAGAGGCTTTCTGGTTTCCAGCAAATGAACATTTCTCAATGCGACTGCAGAGATTGCCTTGGTCGGCTTGACCATTAATACGTTGATGGTCAAGCAAATCCAAATGTTCTGCTTAGTCAGTGCCCATTTGCAGGACAAGTGAAGGCAATTTTTTACAATTTAACGCTGGAATTCCGGGGCCGTGTTATAATCTTACGGTTGAAATCGCATCCGACGATTTTCCCACTTACCACACGCACGCACGCACGCACGCACGTACGCACGCACGCACGCACGCACGCACGCACGCACGCACGCACGCACGCACTCACGCACGCACGCACGCACGCACGCACGCACGCACGCACGCACGCACGCACGCACGCACGCACGCACGCACGCACGCGCGCGCGCACGTCACCTTTCTTGCTTCAATACTCATTGTTCGGCAGTGGGATAGGCAATAATTATTAGTATTATTACTATTTAGACGGATGCTGTACATCTCTTGTGGAAGCTGTAATACTCCGCCGGATGCTGTTCTACGTTGAATGCGATTTCGGCTGTATATACCCACCCCCTGGGCGGGTCAAGGAATTTCAGTTGGTGTGGGGTCTACTCTCACAAGCATCTATTAGCGGCCTCCACCCCACCCCCACCCCGCTGGAAATTAGAGAGTTATTCTTCCGCATTATGCGCGACAAAAATTGCTTGTTTGTTTTCGGAAATGTATTAATATCTTTGATATCTAGACGAATCTAGACAATTTTGAAAGCGTGTTCCGAGTATGAAAACATCTACATGACATTATTATTTGTGATAAAATGTATACATGTACGTTTATATGTACCCGCAATGTATGAACCATGGCCCTCACCACATACAGACAGGCGCCAAATATCTGCATAATTGTTTTAGATTATAATTTTACGACACATTCTTTGATAATGAACTGGTCACGGAGTGGCTATTCTTTAGCGTCACCAAAATAATTCTTGACCACGGGAAGGTGGTGGTGGGGTGGGGGAGGAGGTTGGGTGGGGGTGCTATAAAAATAGATCGTAACAGGGGCGGATCCAGGAATTCTGAATTCTTTAGCGCATGTGTCCGTGAAAAGGGGTACCTCTCAAACACCCTGACCAGTGTTAGTCAAACCAGACAGGGGTGAGGGTGGTGTGGGTGTGGGTGTGGGGTGTAGGGGGTTTAGATGGAAAATTTTGCATTTTCAGACATAAATATCATTTTGCTGCTAAAGTATTAAATTTTTACCCATTTAATTATAATTTTAAATTTGTGTGTGTGAGGGTCACGCTTTTCTCATTGATGCATCACACACGACACGGTACTAAGAATGGGCCGAATTAGGCCTACTTATACCATTGAAAATCTGAGAACTATGGCGAAAGTTGTTCTAGCTATTGTTTCCGTGGCTGGTTGCATGCATGGCTTCCAATTTAAAGCAGCAAACACGTTCATTCCACGTTCATTCCAATCAATCTTTAAAATATGAGCAACAGATTTCAAGTAGTTATAAAAATATGAGATATGAGTGAGATAGATCCTGGCTGGACGTATAATGATAGAGTACTCCTGAATATTTTGAAGCTAATATGACTGGAAGGTGTTGCTGCCTAAGGCAATACCAGCTTATAGTAAATTAGCTTCAAACTATTCAATAGCTTATAAGAAATGGACGTGTGCGTGCGTGCGTGCGTGCGTGCGTGCGTGCGTGCGTGCGTGCGTGCGTGCGTGCGTGCGTGAGTGGGTGGGTGGGTGGGTGGGAGGGGGAGGGAGGGAGGGTGGGTGGGGGTGTGTGGGTGTGTGTGTGTGTGTGTGTGCCTGTGTAGTTTTCTAGTATTCGTCTCACAGCATCGGGTAGCGGACATAATACAATATAGAAATCATAATCACTCAGAATGCTGGAGCACATTAACTTCATGTCATCATGAAAGTGAATGTTTCTCTTTTAACTTTACCACATTTTCTTTTCCTCAAAAATATCCATGTTATAAGACTAAGATTTTGAGAACACGCTAAATATGTGTTGCCATACAAACTATACTGCCAAATTAAGCAATTTGTCCCGTTGTTCCATCAATCATTAGCCTACCCAAAAATGAAATAACGTGGTTACAAGAAACACGTATTTTTATCGGCGAAAGTATTTGGTTGATATTTTCAGGATTGGCAGAAAACTTTGTCTGAAAAGACACCGAAAAAGTAACGCCCGTATTCTTGCCGCCAACAAAATATAGTGTAAAACATCTCATTTTCTTGAATACTTTGGAATATTTAATAGCATATGACGAAATACTGACGAAGAATCTGTTATCTTCGCACAAAATCATATCTTGTCTAGGCCTACTATGAATGTGATAGACGCAAGATGATTTTTAAATACAAGGTATTGCAGTTAGATTATTCTGTCAGTTTTTGGCGTGTATTTCAATGGGTATTTACTGTTTTTAAGGGTACCTGACCATATCGCTCAGACTCAGTTGTGACAATTATCCTCCCAAATGATAGTAGGATTGATAAGTTAACTAGCTAAGATTTGACCTCTAGTGGCGTTGTAATACCGAGAAATGTTGTCTGCTGTACTTAGGACCGATTTCCGCTGTTCTCAGTTGTGAAAGAGCATACTTAGTTTGCTTCCAAGTTAAAATGTTATTGTTGATGTTAAGAGTTATGTCTTTTGTAGGATTTGACAAATTTAGGGGTGGGGGCGTACGTCGGATCCCCCCTTTTGAATCCGCTACCACCCCACCGCCCTCACCCCCATCCCAACTCCGTGTAGTGATACATTTTCAAATAGTATTCTTTTGGCCTGCAAATGGGCATTCCACAAGACCACTGCAGAGTCAGGATTTTGACCGTCTTCGCCATGAGAGGGTTAACCCTAAAGATTCCGGCATCGTAACTTCAAATATCAAGACCGATATAGGCACTACAGGAAAGCTGTTGAATACTTGTAACTAATTTGACCGTAGACTATTGCTGTTATAGGTAGCATCAGCTCTCAGCCAAATTAGTTTCGAAATATTAAGCAAAATGTTTCTTAGAGTGTAAACAATTGACCATATATCATCTGTAAGTATTAAATGGTTAAAGCCGTTAGGAAAATTATTCCTTTAGTGCTCGAAATGCCAGTATCTCCATTTTAAGTCAAGTACGAGAAAGTTGTTGAAATACTTCGAGAATAATGTGACGGGAAGCCTGCCCTGCCTTAGCCATAGGCAGTGTGTAATGTCCTGTAAACAATCAATTTACTTTCAAAATGTTCAACAGGACACTCCTTTTGTAGTAAAGGTGTCACATTAATGTAAGTGGCGTTGGGAGGGTTAGTTTATGTTTCCCCCCAATACCATGGCGTGTAATTTATATTGTTTCTATCTATAAATACGTATCTATAATTATAATATTGTATACCAAATATAGTCTAGGCTAGTTATTATTCTGAGTGATAAAACCGGTTTACTAAGAAATTCTAGGCAGCGAAGAATTAATTGGTAACGACGGCCCTATGATGAACCTATGTGGTATCAATATAAATGTTCGTTGTAATTAGGCCACTATTATGGTTTCTTAAATTTTTAAAGAGAGAAACATTTTGATTTTCCTACCATAAGAATTTAAAAATATATATTTATCCTCTTTCTTTACTTGTCAAAATCAATAAAAAAAAATTAATGTTAATAGAGGAATCCAATCTGTCGATCAAGCATATGCGTCATAATCGAATACGTCGCCGGTAGGCTGATGTCACAACTAAAATACGTCATGAATGTCGTATCTACGTCCGGCAGGAACTCTTCATAGCCGGCCATGTGTATGAATATATATGTCTTTAATACTTAATTACCGTTGTGCTGAATATTTTGAAACAAATCTGACTGGTAGCAACTCTGAAAATTGAGATTCAGGGCCCGGTCGATCCAACACAGGCACATCGTGGGCGGAGCTTAGCTAGAATTGGGTGTGGCATAATTCAAAGTGGATTTATCCATTGATGACGTACCTCTGCGACCACCTGTTTCTTAACACTTTAACCCCTGCAATTTCAGTGTCTCAGTCTCAAGGCGCGTGTACAGGGAAGCTGTTGAATATTTTGAAACTAATTTGACGGGAACCAGTTTCTGCATAGGCTGACAGCAATAGCTCCCATTCCAGTTACTATCAAAAGATGCAATATAATATTCTATGCATCAAAGAATTTGTCGTTTGTCTTCTATAAGGGTTAAGAGAGATCCTTAAAAAAAACCCCAAAAAACCCCAATGTTGTTGATCAACAACAAATGATGACGCAATATAAAACCAAAGTACCCGTCTATACGTATGGATCCATGTACGTGTGTAAAATTTTTTTTTAAAACCCCAGACTCAATACGCCTGCATATGCACCTCAGAGGTGTTGTCAATATAACCGAGCTAACGTGGCAAACGAAAGCAAGTTCAAAGTGATATTTATTTATTACTTTGTTAATTCCGAAATTGCATAGGAACGAGTTTAATATCCTATATTCAATGGCCCAACAGTAACGTTGTTATAAAATAAATGTACCCTATATATTGTGAAACCCGTCCTACTCACCACCAGATCACAAAACACAATATATTCACACTCATTAACAAATAAATCCAAACTTTGAATTTTAAACGACTTTTGTATCTATAAATTAGGCGTTCGCTGCTCTGCTCACTTAATTATGGAGAATGGCAATTGGCAAACGTAATCTAACCTTTCTCTCACACACATCTCGCGGCACAGTGTCTATGTAAACTCTGCGACGACTAGGTTGACCTTAGCCCGCCGTATGCACTCGGACGTGGCCAAGCGTAACTAACGATGGCAATTAATATGTTGTAATTAATTAAACTATACGTCACTGCATAGAGAAACATAAACGATTATATTACCACGGAGTTCGTAACATCTTACGACAACGCAGAGCCCGTATTCAAGCAAAATAGAGGTCCGCAGGGTTCCATAAATTCGACCAGATTTGCGTACCGGGTAGAAATGTAGTGTAGCGTGCTGGCGTCCACTTTCCTGGACCCACACAGTTAATTGCTCCGAAATTGAACCTGTGTACAATAGCAACGGCTTCCAGTCATATTCTTATAAATAAATTCAATATAATATTAAAAAGCTAATAATTTTTCCATTTAGTTTTTCGATTTTTTTTTGTTACCATTAGATCCAGAATTTGGTGGCAGCTCATAGATACATAGTTTCATGTTTTAACCAAGATTCTGCTTTACTATTGCTCCATGGGTGATGGTAAATCCTTGTCCGTGCACCTTTCCCGCAAATTATCATGTTGAAGCTGAAGAAAGTTGCCGACATGATCATATCGGAAAAGAAAAGGTTCAAATATATAGGCTATTTGTTGAATTCTAGCAAAGTTTCTGAACAAATTATTGAAAGAGAGTTCTGAACAAAAATGCCTATGTAAATGACTTTAGCAAACGACACTGTGCTCATGTTACTAGTAGCCGACTTTAATGGCAGTACGTGTTTCACCTTACCAGTCTATCCATCTATCATCTGACGTCATATGAGGTTGTTATCAGCTAAACGGTGTGTATGATGACGTCATAATCATTACGTCATAAATGGTTCCATTTGGCCCGTCTTTAACTCTTAATAGTCCGATACGTTGTACGAATTGTATGTCTCTATTATTTAATAAACATGCTGTTGCATATTTTGAAACTAATTTGACTGGACGCTGTTGATGGAGCTTAGATTGAGATGAGCGGGGCATAGCTAAAAATGGAAAGGTACATTAGATTCACATAATAAACACAACATTTTATTGACTATTGCTATCTTCTGCCTTCTGAGACGTAAAATACATATTATATTATATGAAAAAATTAATAATTCTATAAGCATCTAATTTTCAAAGAACTGGCTTCATCATATACATGTTCGGCGATCTTTGTGAATGGGTATGACTGGACAAACATATGGGCGTATGGATGGATGGACAAACGAGATGAATGGAAAGGGGAATGGAAGAATTAGTATCCAGGTTCTTGTTTTAACGGCAAAATCATGTACCGACCATGTGAAATAATTACATGATACGTAGGTAGGCCTACTTGTGTATAGATACCAACTGTCAAGGCACAACTCTATTTGCACAGTTCTGGTTGACCTTATAATCAACACAATGGTATTACACACTGTGCCTCAGTATGTAGACGAATTTGGAGAGAATTTTCCCCGAAATAAATTGTCTTCTTTCATAGTGGAAACCCTGGTCTTAGCAGTATGTCGCCATTTTAGTTCGTTGTAGTGGTGGTGGACACCCATTGCGGCGTGTCTTGTATCACCGTCAAGTGTGCCTAGACTATTGTAATCGTCTTGTTTCTCTGTTTGTATGTTTGTCAAGGTGGTGTTCCGCTTGAGGAACCATTGACAAACTTGGGCGGAAGCGTGCTCTTGAATCTATCTTAATTTTGGCGCTAACAGATAAACGTAATCGAAAGGAGCCTGTGCGTGCGTGCGTGCGTGCGTGCGTGCGTGCGTGCGTGCGTGCGTGCGTGCGTGCGTGCGTGCGTGTGACTGGCTCGGATTCTCTGAATAATTCTTAGTTATAAGGCATATACATTAACCTTGTAATCTCTTAGATGCACTTTCAAAACAGCTATGGGCAAAGGTTGTTGAATATTTTGAAACTAATTCGACTGGAGCCCGTTGCTGCCAGCATCAGCTTCAAGATGAATTAGTTTCAAAATATTCATCAGAATATTCATTACAGTATAATGCATTTGTTGTTTCTTGTCTGCAAGGCTTAGGGCGTTAAAGATGGCAGTATGTATTGATATATCATTGCTGACCAATAGATTAATAGACCTTTTTACACGAGCTTTCTGTATAGCTGTCCTTGAAGTCAGGTGGCGGACGAATCATGGAATCGATGCTGCGAGATTTCAGCATCGATTATTTAGCCAATTTCATCACACATTTCGAATTGTGTTTGTATACTTGACATTGGTCATAATCCTGGTGATTATTTTGAAGACAACTTCGCAATAATTGTCAGTAGAATCGTTTTCAGAATAATCACCGTATTCCGTATTGAATCATTTCCCGGCATTGTTTTTTTAGGTGGAGTCATTTTAGAACAATATTGTCTCAATTCAGAATGTCACTGGTTAGGTACTTAGTCGGCGATGACGATCCGGCTGAGAAGAATGGCTCCAGAGAGTTCATGACTATCGAACTTGAGCGGCAGAAAGTACCGATTTACCTAGTCTCAATTAGAATTTGTCGACTTGATTAAATTATTCTGGCAAACGATTCTTATTCGTTAGGAATATACATCGCACGCGAGTTAACTTTTGATTAGGTCGGGCACGACTGACGCACAAGAGCAAAATTTCTGAATGCTCATTTTTGTCTCTCCTGCGAAGTGGAAACGAGACAATTTAGGTATCACTTCCGACGGCGGCGTCAACGTTAAGGTTTTGCGTTTAGCAAAAAAGAATGTCTTCCATTTATATTTCAGAATTGCTTCATACTACCAGAACTAAACTTGGACACATGCTGCCCTTTGCCATGCCATAAGGAAGTTGTATACTGATAGTGGGGTCACTAGGTCAAAGGGTCAATGCCATTCTGGCATTGCTATTTGACCTCTGCTTTTTCAACGTTAAGTCTTTGCGTTTAGCAAATCATTTACATTTATATTTCAGAATTGCTTTATACGACCAGAACTAAACTTGGACACATGCTTCCCTATGCTATAAGGAAGATATTCGATGATGGGAGGTCACTAGGTCAAAGGTCATGGTCATTCTAACATTGCTACTTGACCTCTGCTCGTTAAGCCTGTTGGACCTAAGCTTGGATATCGGGTCACCTATAGATAAGGTTAGGAAGCGGTGTGATAACATTGAGTCACAAGATCAAGGATACTGTGACAAACAGGAGACAGGCGAGACATTTAATTCCGCGGAATTCTTGTTTGGTATTATAAAGGTGTTGATGCGTTGTTGCTTCGTATTAGTTTTTCATACAGAAATTCTGATTCAGTCAACCATATGTGTTATTATTTGTTATCTTTCTGGAAACTCGTGACTCGTGTGCTCACACAATTTGTTCTATTTTGTTGTCATTCTATTTATGAAAGAGGCCTAGATCTATCTATGTATCTGTCCGTCCGTCCGTCTATCTATCTATCTATCTATCTATCTATCTATCTATCTATCTATCGGTCTATCTATCGGCCGGTCGTCGGTTGTCTCCGCGTTCATGTTGCCATATATGTATCTATGGATATTTATAACACGCATCTAGTTTCTTCTTTATTGACAGTTTTAATGAGTTATATTGTATTTAAACACTTGACTCGTGCCAATTAATTAATTAATTAAATATTGAAGCATATTTTCGCGTTTAATGGTCACTCGGAATGCATTCTTATTTGCCACATATTCTCTCCATGATTGTGAAATGTTTTTACAGAGATTTGTTCATTTATATACAATATACCATTGCCATGCGTGATCAGAACAATCCAGAAATATAAATTCTTTCCGATTATGATCAAAATTATGTTCGCTCGTTAATTGGTCTATGAACTGGGAAGGGGTGGGTGGTGGATGGGTGGGTGAGTGGCTGGTGTCTATTTTTAAATCAGCATTGCCGTCAACCGAGCATACCCTCTAACAGATATATTGGTCTCCATGTGAATTGTTTTTATTCTGTTGAATATCTGCAAGCCATAGTTTGACTAAGACGTCGACGGCTTCCAGAAAAAATTCGTTTCAAAATATGCATAAGCTAAATTGTGTGTATAATTGCTTTGGAATTGATATACAAGTATTACGGCGTTGAAAGGGTGATCACTTGTCTCTCGTGTCAACTTAATTCATATAAATAGCATTTTGGGCGCTTGGAGGCGCTGTTAACATAGTCCAGTAAGAAATGGCAATGGACCCGGACATTTTAAGCAACAACCAGATTTTTGCCCATAACTCTTCCATTGTATCTAAATTAAGACCACAAAAAATTCCCCATGAATCCCAATTGGGGAGAATGCTTTTTTAGCAAAAATTCAAAATGGCCGCCAAAATGGCTGAAAATTATACATTTCTAGATAGTTCAGTTACTATATAAGCTAGAGTGGCGATTAAAACCTCTAAAGTAAATGTTTTGGAGTCAAGGAATTGAATTCTGATATTATTTCTACAGAATAACACATGCTAATTATGGTAATTTATTCAAAATGGCGGAAAACCGTCAAAATGGCCGCCAAGATGGCCGAAAATTATACATTTCTAGATAGTTCATTTACCATATAAGCCAGAGTGGCGATTGAAGCCTCTAAAGTTAATGTTTTGGGGTCATGGAATTGAATTCTGATATTATTTTTACAGAATAACACATGCTTATTATGATAATTTATTCAAAATGGCGGAAAAACGTCAAAATGGCCGCCAAAATGGCTGAAAATTGGACATTTCAAGATAGTTCAGTTACCATATAAGCTAGAGTGGCGATTGAAGCCTCTAAAGTTAATGTTTTGGGGTCAAGGAATTGGATTCTGATATTATTTTTACAGAATAACACATGCTTATTATGGTAATTTATTCATCATAATTCACCTGTTAGGATGGCAGATATAACTAAAATTATGCATGGTGCATAGAGTCAGCAAATTACGGCTGGCTCCACCAAGTAATATTCTGCTAAAGTTCAATGTGAGAATTTATACATTGCCCCTCGCATTTGCAGTGTATGCTGCATGGAATTCCTCTCTTGGCACAAGTACAAGATACACAACGCTCGCTCTTACAGGAGCATCTGATCTCTGCCAATATATCTGCTGGTGCTGCTGCTTTATCAGTGATTACCGGCACTACGGCATCACCTTCAATCTTGTATCCGAACTCTTCCTTTTGGAGAATCGTTTGAAGATGACGCCATGTGGGTACTTGGTGATGTACACGTAGAGAGTGATAGTACATAGCTCTGCTGGTAGGTGGCATTCTCTCAAAAGGTACATATTTGGATGATATCACATTTAAATAGCGCAGTTCATCGAGTCCTTCAGCATTGGTTCCCCCTATGTACACATTCTTTGCAAAATTTTCTCCTACCTTTAGAAGAACTTCTTTAGGTGTTTCTGTGTCACCAAAGACCAACGCATCTGCGCGTAACTGCTGTGATGACTGGAGCAATTTCATGAGCTTCAGTTTCCCCACGTCATACATTCCAGATGTTGTATCACAGCCTGACATAGCATGAGCAAATGGCAAACACATATACACCTCCTTTGCAACTTTAATGGCAATGGTATGTTGTCTGGTCTGCATATAAACACGTTTCCCATAATTTGTGTGGTGGATCAACATTATCAGAATGTCTGTATCATCAGCAACAACAACAACATTTTCATATGTTTTTGCCAATTCCATTGCCTTCTTAACTATGCAGACATCAGCATCGCCCTCTTCACCAGCATGCTCTACATGGATGCCTGCCTTCTGAAGGTGCTGAGACAATAATTTGATCAAACCCTGCTTGTTCTTTTTGTTTCCAAGAAATGCCTTCTTGTCTCCAGGTATTGGTGTTTTCATCTCCACAACAACATCTGAGAACATTTTCTCCTTTCGCCGTCGCCTTTGTTCCTGATCTTCTGTTGTTGCCACTTCATAGCTGTCAAACTCTACCCAAAGAGGAAGACCATATGAAGAATGGGAGACAACAGAGGACACATATGCATCACAAACATCCTCCATAGTGCCAGTCTTGGCCCAAACCAGTTTGTGCAAAAGAGCACATCCATCAAGCACTTTAGCTGCTTGTCCAACTGTCTCTGATGTGGCACAACTGGCAACATTTTGTATAGTTGTTGTGACCTGCAGCTGCTAGGAAAGGTAACATTCTCTCTATAGCCAAAAGATGTAACTTCCTGCAACCCGTTCTCTCAGCTCTAATGAAAAGCATTGTAATTTCAACCATGCCCATAAACATTAGCCATAGCTTTGCCGTTCGGTTGGATTCGTGAGATTCTTTTTTTCTAATCACTTCCTCATGCAGCTGAATCAGATCTTTATTTACAGTTATTTCATCCAAGCAGATTTCACCAGCTAATACGGAGCTGTAGAATGTTTTCAAAAGTGACCAAATGTTATCACTTTCCACAGGTTCCTCCTTAACAGTATATTGATCTTCACAACCACTACCTGGCATGAGAGTTGTTTGGAAATTGCTTTCACTATTCTGATTTCTATCTGACATATTAACCTGATGATGATAATCATCATTGTCAATCATGTCCATACAATCTGATGCTTCATTATCAGTGTCCATACAGCAGTCTACATCTACATTATGAACACCACTGCTCGATTGTGCTGCTAGTTCTTCTGACAAGTCAGTGTCCACAGCATCGCTAACTTCAGGCTCAAACAATAATAGATGAAGTGCTGCAGTTGTTAAAAGGCATGCTCTTAGCATCTTAGTATAAGAGTTGCCCTCCATCATTTTAGGTAAGAAGTTTTTGGCATACACTGTACCCCACAACTCTTCAATACCACTGTCCTCCATTAGTTTACACCGTGCACCAAGGAAAGACATAAGTAAATGGAATCCTCCCAGCCGCAAGAACATGTTCTTAAATTCATTCTGATTGTCTTGCTTGATTTTGCAAGCACTCAAATACAATGGTTGGTCAAAGGTAAGTCTTGCACAGCACATTCCAACTGTCATGGCCTGCTGTTTTACATATACCATAGTACTATAAACAGCTTCATCTGTTGAAGGGTTCAAAGGTACCATAGGGTTGAACACCTCATGTGTACTCTCCTTTACTTATGTCGGACATGAACCCCTGCCAGGTTAGTGGACTCGGTGAAAGCCTACTCGATAACAGCCACAGGGTATCTATTATTTGACATTTACGTGTGGAAATGTCTGCAGTGCTAAGAGTTCCTATCTTAACTTCAGACATGCATGATTTCAAAGGACGCTTGTAGCATTTGATGATTGAACTGAAGCTCCCATCTTGCGTTGTATCTGCTGAAGAAGGATTCTGTCTAGCAACTGGTTCTGGTGTACGCTTACATGAAGTCTCAGTTTGACATGCAATTATACCCATTACATGTGTGGTATCATGCCCTGATTTGGTATCTTCATTATAGTCAAAGTTGTCAGCTACCCACTGCCAGAAACCGCCCCTTTGCTGACTTCAACTAGACCGGATACTAATGAATCAACTCGCTTTCCAACAGCTGCACTCTTTTTAAACTGCAGAATCTGAGTATACGATATACATAGACCTAATGATGACAGAACATCAATGAGCACCCTTGATCGTGTTGTCTGCTTGATAAAGAGGCCAACTGATAACATAAGAGGTGATATGTATGATTGTTGGCCTGTTTCCTGCATGAGGATGTGGCACAATGAAGTTATCAGAAGTTGCTTCTTCATGTTGGCTGATTCACTTCTTGATTCTGAGAAAAGGTTAGCAACAACGGTGTGGAGTGTGTCTGGAATGGACTTTTCTAATTCACTCAATTCAAATTCTGATGGACTTGGATAAGTGTCATTATCATGTTCTATATTCAAGATATCTTCTCTAATTTTTGCACCTATCAGTTTTGTCTGTTTTAGGGTTTCTTCACTCGATGGGATGCTTCAGAGTTGAGTACACAAGGTGCGGCCACTGTGTATCAGCAAGTACTGACTCCTCATGCACAAATGGCGGACTGGGACAATTGGTCAGGTAATACAACAGAGGCTGTCTCGTGATCTCCACTTGCTGATCTAGTAAGTGGGCATAGACCAGTTGGAGTGTGTAATGCATCGGCTGGAGGAAGTCTGCTCTCCTTAATTCTGCTATGTTGGCTGGCCAGCAGACGCATGCTGCATGCCCTCCATTGGTTTTGTCTCAATCAGCCTCATAACCTTTGCACTGGAACTCACCCATACAATTTGTAAGCATTTCACACATACTCTGCTCCTACTGCCCCAATAGTCCGGACTTGACCCCCCCCCCCCCTGAGCGTAATGGTGCAGAAACAGCCTATCAGCCAGGGTCATGGTACCTCGTTTGAGGATTAGCCTGGGCACTGTGATTCTCACTTCTCCCTGTTTAATTACAACCATGTGTTTGCGTGTGCTTGAGAGTTGCCATTTCACCTCTGAACTCCTTACACTCATCAACCATGCAGCAGCAACATTATGCACTGGAAGGACTGCATAACACCATAGATACTCAGAAATGCTTTGGCACGCGGACCTGCAGACGTATCAGTGAGAGCTACTATAGTCTTTTACACGCTGGCCGCATCAACGATGGTGACAGCATACGTGTAGGTATTGCGACTGACTTGGTTATGCAGAAGACAAAGAACACCCGCATGGTGTCTCTAATTGGGATATGTTCATAGAACGGCATACCGAATTTGGTGGCGTAAGGCATATTCATTTGTCACATTGCCTCTGTACAGCCACCAGCTCACGCACAGCTTGTCCAAAACAGAAGTTCATCAGTCATTCGACACAGAGCACTGTAGTTCGGATCGACCGGTCGGGTACCGGCCGTCTGGGTACGTGCTGCCCGTCTAGGAGTCGTTTTCTGAACACGGCCCTCTGGGTAGGGCTATGAGCGTATATAGGAGAGCGAGCGTGTCGAAAAACGACTAAGTTCGTTAAAACGCATTATGCGCATGCGCGCGCCGGGACACTGTTTCTATGGAGCGCGTAGTTGTGACCTAGATAGGATGGCGTTTAGAGTGTACCGAGCTGGTACTCTGTAATTCTTATTGATTGTATGTTCCCGTTAAATCTAGGATTAATCAAGATCAGAATTCGACGGGCTTTCCAAATCTGTAAACCATTTCAAAATCGGTTGAGAAATGGCTGAGTTATCCAGGAAAACTCTTCTTGATTATCTTCAAAATATTGCCCTGACGTCATAATCACGTGTACATAAAGCTTCTAGAATGTTCTAGAACATTCGACGACGCTATTATTAGCTGTGTTCTGATTGGCTGTTGCTCGAATGATGACGGGGTGAAGCCTGCGCCTGTGACGTCACGGAGAGTATAAAAGGAGAAGCGATCCAGTGATCGAGAGCATCCTCGGCCAGGGGCTGAACAGGTTGGACCTGTACTAGCTGCGATTGACAGATATTATGCATATGACTTCAGTTTCCGTCACGTTTCCGTAGCTACCCGTAGCCAACCCACCGCACTAAAACAGTTTTGTAACTCCCCATCTGCAGGAGTAATTTGGAACTTTTGATAATCGTTCACGAATACTACATCTACATTCGGAACACAAACTTGCGGTGAGCCCTTTGCGGCCTGAATATGTGAGTCTACAGATGTATAGGCAAGATGTTCTTTGATGGATGACTCGCCAGGTCTGCCGGCCACACCATAAAAGTGTTATTTCAAACAACGACGCACCAATCGTGTAGGTTCTTTCAACTTTCGACTGCAGCAAGTAAACTCTGCCCGGTGCGTCTTCAGAGCTGGTTGACGTACCCAGCACCGTGAAGTTTTGTTTTGTATCTTCATTTGCCTCTAACAACCCCCGCTAGTGATTGGGTTGTTTACACCATCCATCCATGCCATCGGTGTACGGGAACTTTCTTCACCACGTAGTACTATCGTATCTTTCACTGACTACTCGTTAGACATTCTATTAGGCCTACAGCACTAATTGATGTCCTTCCCCCGCCATGAACGTTCTTACGGGACTCTTGTTTGCAGAAAACAGCTTACAGGAACCAACCTGCGGGAACCAGCGGTAGCCTAACTTGGGAATGACTACCAAGTATTTAAGTAACTATACTTCACCGTTTAATTATTCTCTATATAGGTTTTGTTAATTATCTCGTATCCGTACTAATGGTTCCAATGACTAAAAGGAGCCATCACGGTCTTAGGACCAATAGTTATAATATCTGTATTTGTTAAATAGTTATTTTCATTTTCCTCAATGTGTTGCTAACCGCACTATGGTAGGTTCGTTAACCTGTATTACTATATATATATATATATATATATATATATATATATATATATATATATATATATATATATATATATATATATATATATATATATATATATATATATATATATATATATATATATATATATATATATATATATATATATATATATATATATATATATATATATATATATATATATATCTTAATCATTGCCACCATAGTGTTTGTTCTGGTTAGATTACGTATGTATATGGCCAGTGGCCATCCATTAAACTGTTTTGCTTAAGTTATAGAAAATATAGGAATGCAGTGCACGTAGGAAACACTATACAGCAACATTTATATATGCAGCATTTTCTCCTGCCACCAATAATTTTTCACTAGGGTCACTGTCTGTGCTATAACTCTGTTTAGCCCGGTATGCTACCAACTAAACCTTTTCTATTCAGCTAGATAGGATAGGTTCAAAATGATTAGAGACAATTTATCCATTACATACTATGTCATATACTCTTCTCTTCCGGCAGTGTGATAATCTAGCCCCACACTTCGGTAAGATTCATAACTCCAAGATTTTGTCTCTCTTCATATTCCTCTTAGCCTTGTGGCTTCTTAATTGTTTGGATGTCCCTATCCGCACCATGGGCTGATCCGACTCTGGGAAACTATTGGGGTTTCCGAGCGGTGATGGCTAGGGTGCGGTATCACATACACATTCCCGTGCATCTTCGGATACTTGGTAGATAGTACTTTAAGCCAATATAGGAAAGCACTGCGAAAACACATGTATTAATTATTGTTTTATGACAACCCTCCCACACCGCAGTGCAAAACTGTCAACTTGTATATAAACCTAACGACAGGTTAAACGGTTAGTTTCATAGGACCCGGTGACGGGCGGGATACGTATTCTCACCGAATTCTGTTGAAATGTCTGGGGGGCATGATAATCAGATTTGCCACGCCCTTACGGAAAGGACATTTACGGTGTGCATTCGTCTCTCTTACCCCCACCAAAACGATAGAAGATATGCCCGCTAAGAAACATGTATGAGCGCTGTCTACAGTATTGATGTACTCGGGCATCTGTTCTCCGTGACAGTCGTGTCTAATAGCTAGGTAGATATTGGCCAGTTGCGGCCTAAACTAATTCTTGTTTTGAAAACAACTAAAAGGAATTAAGCAAAGCAAGGCCTGCAGAAATAAAGCAGCAACTACTAATTCAACATATTATCAATCACATAAGATGGTAGCGAAGGAATCCATTGGGAATCTTCCATTCCATTTTCACGTAAAACAGTATGCACCCCTATAGACATAATCTCACTACGTATGGTCTTTTCTTTCTACAGCATTTTTGTTTGAAATATTAGTGGGCCCATTTTTGCCTACTATTCTCCCACTTTAAGCTGTGGCAACACCTTCCTGAGATGGAGGCCCGCACGAGGCACTTGCCTCTCACAAGGATTCAGCGACGACGGTCCACGCCAGGATAATACTCTTCACCCAAGCTAGCACTAGTAGTGCCCGCGTGAGGCACATCACATTTTCGTCTGAGATAGCCTTCTTCTTTTCAGCTTAGAGGTATAATAACTTATATTAAGTTAAAGAGCTACGTCTCGTGTATGGAACCCTCCCTTGCAGGGATACCTCTGTGGACCTACGAGTCTGTGTGGTCCCTCTGGGAGCCCCATGTTTAAAAGTTCGTCTCCCTGCCTCTATGTCTTGTATTTTCGTATGCCCTTATTGTAGTTTTATCTAGCATATTTTTCAATTAGTTAGGTAAACTCATTGTATAGACTTATATTTTTAGGTCACCAAATCAAATCTTGTAAGTCCATAGATCACGAAATTGCTATGGACAGGCATACTGGTGACACAAACTCTTGAGATGAGACCATTGTGTTTAATGATCGCGACAATGGTCGCACGGCCCCACCGGAACAATTGAGTTCCACCGGCCTTAGAAGCCGGTTTTTGTTTCCGGCAGGGCAGTCTCGTTCAAGGTCCGTCACCCCGAGACCAGATGCTAACCAGCGTCATCGCTCGTCATGCACTTACTGCGCGGCGAGTCAACATGAGACATCTGAACGGCCCGACACTACCCGGCGAGCTACAGCACTCATTGATCACTGTTTTACAGTAGAATCTAATCTCTGCTGGATCCTCAGATGACAACTTATTGACTAATACATGAATGCTAAGAATCTCCACGAGCTCATACAGCAACGCCATTCTATAAAGTGTTGTTAAATAAGTGTTATTAAATATCTAGCATCCCAAATGACAGACAGTGTAATGGTGACATATGAGAGCCAGGGATGAGCTGCACCAAAGAAGGTACCCACATGTGAAGTATTGACTGGGATATATACGGAAATCCCAAGACAATGTATACCATTGTTAGTTATCTTACGGAGCATCACGTCAGCCCTCATTGTGAGCAGCACAATCAGAGCACTGGATACCAGTAAAGGACCGAGAGCGTTTTAGGTAGGTGCAATATCTAGTGATTAGATTCCTAGATTATAGCTACTCATGGTTGTAGTCATCACAATCCTCATCAGCATCAGTGATAAACAGAGTTTTTAATAACATCAGGTTCATACATCACCACTAGTATGCTAACGCTGCTACTAACTGAAATAATATCGTTGTTTAATCTAGGCTACAATGATTTCAGCCATGGCACTTGCAGCCATGCCAAGAACAACTGCCTCCATCGCGGAACCATGATCACTCATTAGCTCCACCCAAACAGTATAAGAGACACCAATGATGACACGCAGAGCTGAAGAGTACCAGAAGACAGATATGCTTCATCAGGGCTTGGGAAGATCTGCCTCCTCGATACATCATCATGGGTGTGAATGCTGTTTAGCAGTACATGCAGGCGTAGCAGCTCCGTTTGGCGTGTTAGTAGACAGTGACCCAACGCTTCCAGAGATGGATTGATTCAAACAATCCCAGCAGGTGAAAACCATGTGATTAAGCGTGGGATGAAGTACTCCTATGTGGCTTTGCGATCCTGCTTGATGCCAGTGATGTTAAAGTTCTGCACCAGTGGTCCTGTCTTACTCGAATGAGAACCACACAATTCTCCATGGGCTGATCTTTTATGTTGTAGGCTCGTCTCGGGTCACTGTGCATGATGCCTAGGCCACTGTGTCTCATCATAAAATCTGGAGGTCAAGTGTTTGTTGATATTTCGCTAGAATTTACTGGCCCCTGGGTTACTATAATTGTTGAGCTCAATGGCGTAGCGTGATATTTTTCCAAGTGGGGCGAACTGGTGGTAAATTTCTGACTTCAGGGAGGATTAGCCATTTAGGGATCGAGGGGTATCCCCCTCCCCTCTAAGAGGGGAGTCGGGGGTTCTCACCATGAACAATTTTGAGGTCTAGATTGTTTCAGGGAGCATCTCCTGCGTTTCTAGATAGAAATTTGGACCTTCAGTTGGTTGTAAAAGTTATTTGTTTCATTATCTTGAACAAGTCTACATTGTAGTCTAGGAAATTTTTAACTTGCGGCAAATGGCTTCACCCACTTATTCAGTAGGCGGGTGATGACCAGAACTGAGAGTTCAGAGGTTTGGCCATACTTTCCATCTGGCTCAGAAGAACTAGTGTATCTAGATAAATTACACTAGCACATTTAGCTACGGGCAGTCCATCGAAGGACAGGCCTATAATTGATGGATCCCCTACATTACAGGGCATCACCAGAGACAACATTATTAGATGGTTACACTAGGCCCTAGATACGATAAAATTTATGATGACCATTTCACAACCGCTATATATGGTCATCATAAATTTTATCGTATCTATAAATACAGGGTACAAGACGACACTATACTACATGGACATAAATTGCATATAGATAGACACACCTATTTGCATGATAGTATATTATTACAATTCATAGGGTGGGGTGGGGGGCGTGTGGAGAGAAAGTGCATCATTGTAATATGTTAAATCCGTCTTCCATTAAGAGATGTGTTAATGTGAGCGGGCTAGTATCTGTGATTATGGGAATATATGATCTGATTGGTGCTGGTAGTAGTAGAGGCTGTAGTAGATACAATTCGTAAACAGGACAATATTTGAAAGTTTATGACGACCCTAGCCATGTTATCTGTGCGATAGTGTTCAGTCGAACTGCTCATCAAGTCTTTATTATTTGTCTGTCTTGTTTGACTGTTGCCTATGATAGCAATTGCTTTCAGTGGAGCTGCGTGCGTGAATCCGTCCGTTCGTGCGTCAGCGCTTAACTGCCTTTTAATGTAAATGATTATTGATTTTAATTTAATGCTCAAGGGAGACGATTATGCTCGCATCTGAATAGTTTTTAGGAATAGGTTGTCTCCCTTTCTGACATTTATGTATTGCCAGAAGCATGAGGCAATTTATAATTGTAAATTGGTCTTGTTGGACGTGGTGGGTGTATAGATGGAATAAATACGGGAAGGGAAATTGTAACATAATACTAAAATGTGGCGCCTGGATGGGTTTTGGCTAGGATCAAGTGGGTCAAGGAAAATATTTAATAATTGTAATATTTTGTATATAAAATTGGATGCAGCTTAGTAATTGAGTGTAGAACGTTTTATCTTTAAATATGGGAATGGGACTTGTACATATATCAAAATTTGGGCCGGGAAGGTTTTGGGAGTAAGAGGAATTGTATAATATTATATAGTAATTTATCTTCTTCATTATTTATTGTTAAAATATTGGTAATAAGTTATATAATTTATAATTATTATCAAGTAATATTATAGATTTATTTATTGTATATTTTAAAAGAATTATGAAATAAATAAAAAAACCAGTAAAATTAAAACATAAAAATAAAATATGGAAAGATGATGATATTGTACGCCCATATGCCGCCGGTGTATGGTCTGATCCAGGGGATGTCAATGTGGACCCACGGCCTGTGTAGCGCTGTCACCGCGGTTTCCGTGCGATGGCGATGTCCTGGATTGGTAGCCAGACTTATTATGGGAGATTTTGGAGAGACAGGGGAGTAGGGGCCATAACGCGTATAACTGCCAAAGGGGTGAGTGTGGTGGATTATTTTCTCTGCTCCTTTAATGAATTTGAGATAATAAAAGATTTTGTAATTGAAGAGCCAAATGAGCTATCTGAACATAAAATTGTTAGATGTATTATACAATGTAATTTTGTAGAGACGAAAAATGTTAATAGTAATAATTCGCAGAAGGTTATTAATCAAAAATACATTTGGAATACTGATAAAATTACTGAATACAGAAACAACATTTTGTCTGAAGACGTCCAGGAATTATTGTACAAAATGAATGCACTTGTGGATGAAACATATATGCTCGCTGAAGTCGATGTAAATGAAGCAGTAACTTTGTTTACATCGGCGATTTAAAATGCTGCAGATGCATTATTTTTAAAAGTATATAATAATAAGTCACGAAGAACTAATCGAAATAACTTACCTCAGCAGTACTCAGTAGATTGTGAACAGAAAAGAAAGGAATTCTTTCAGGCTTTAAATCGATTCAGAAACGAAAACAGTGAGATAGCCCGCGTACATATGATAACTGCTAGGACAGATTTTAAAAAGAGTGTGAAAAAAATTCAACACTGAGCAAAGCATTAATTTAACTAAAGAATTACTTACGGCACAATATACGGATACAAAGCTATATTGGAAGCTATTGAAAACAAAAGAGAATAAGAAAATCGGAAATATACAGATAGATGAATTTGTAGATTTTTTTAAAGCCGTTAATAACCCAAATCCGGAATTTTATTATGCAGATATAGCAGTGCAAAATTATGTATCGAGCTATTCTCAAGCGAATGAGGATTTTCAAATTATTTTTAACGAGCTGAATGCCGAAATATCTGACGAAGAAGTTAGTAAGGCTATATCTATATCACAATTAAAGAATAACAAAAGTGCAGGTCCAGATTTGTTAATTAATGAATTTTACATGAACGCAGTAGATGAACTGAACCTCACATCTTAATTTTATTTAACGGAATTTTCGTAGCGGAAACTTCCCTGAAAACTGGTCGGAGGGAATATTGATACCTCTCCATAAAAAAGGCAACGTTGATGATGTTAATAATTATAGAGGTATAACGCTACTGAGCACGCTGGGTAAGTTATTTGCGAAGATATTAAATAACAGACTAAATAAATGGGCAGAAATAAATAAAGTGTACGTGGAGGCCCAAGTGGGCTTCAGGGAGGGGTATGGTACTATTGATAATATTTTTGTTTTAAGTGGTTTGATCTCCCATGTATTGGGTAAAGGGAACACATTATATTGTTTTTGTCGATTTTAGCAAAGCTTTTGATTATATTGTAAGAGATTGCTTGTGGTATCAACTTTTGAAACTTGGAGTAAGAGGAAACATAGTAAATATAATAATGTCAATATACTCGAGCATCAAAACACATGTTCAGTCAAATCGACAACTATCAAGTTTCTTCGGGTGTAGAACAGGGGTACGACAAGGGGAAAGTTTGTCACCCTTCTTACTCGCGATGTATGTAAATGATTTAGAAGAAGAATTGCCCAGGGGAGGGGTAGGTTTGGATATAACATTATTAAAGCTATTCTTAATTCTATACGCAGATGACATTGTACTGCTATCAGAGACAATATCTGGATTACAGCAAGCATTAGATATTTTATATGAATATTGTAATAAATGGCGCTTAACGTTAAATGTAGAGAAGACGAAGGCACTGATCTTTAGGCGGGGAGGACGACTACACCCAGATGTCAAATTTATGTATGGCCCACAAGAAATTGAAATTGTTATTGAATTTAAATATTTAGGCATAGTTTTCAACACATTGGAATCATTTTCTTTAGCACAGAAACGATTGGCTGACCAAGCACAGAAGGCCGTTTTTTCTCTAAAGAAATATTGCCACAAATTTGTAGGCCTAACACCCAGCCATCTATGCAGTCTCTTTGACAAACTAATCCTACCCATTCTTTGTTATGGCAGTGAGACATGGGGGTTTAATGCAGGTTATGAAGTTGAAAAATGTCACTTAAAATTTTGCAAACAGTTATTAAATGTGAGGCAAGGGAATTCGAATTGCACAGTTTACGGGGAGTTGGGGAGAGCACCACTCTATCTGACCAGAGAAATGCGAATATTGAAGTGTTGGTTTAAAATATTGGATTCTGAACCAAGAAAATTAATAAAAAATGTTTAAAATGTTTTATATGATGATTGTATAAATAATTCACGTA